>CM040239.1:264457714-264804061 GCA_022545495.1 Chrysanthemum lavandulifolium | reverse complement strand
AAAGTCCATAACCCATGACCCAAGATGTCTTTAACATCATGCATGACATAACAATGGGTATCCATGACCCATGACCCAAAGTCCATGGCCTATGACCCAAAGACCATAACCCATGACCCAAGATGTCTTTGACATCATGCATGACTGACTCGTTGTTTGTGAGTCTGGTGAAGTAAACACAATATCAATATATCAAATTAATCGTATAACCCGAAAATTAACCTTTTAGGAAAAGGGTTAACGTGCCAAATCTCACGGGTGTGATAAAAGTGATACCGGAAAAGTGATTTCCTGGGTCGTGTCCCAACGAGATGTGAATGGAAGGATTCGTTGAGTTTCGTGATGTATAACTTGAATTGGTTTAATGATTTTTGGATTTGAATTACGTATTCTACAATTTAAAGCACGGAATGGAAATTTAAGCACGTAAATCAAGGAAAACACTTTTTAACAAATAATTAACATAAAAAAACATTGAAACAAAGCTAAATTACGGTCTAGGGTTCTAAAACACAAAAACGCGAAAACCCGAGCTAATCCCGAGCCTCGAAAGTGAAAAAGATGCAATTTAAGGCTTACGGGTGAAAAACTAATTTTCCTACGTTTTAAACGACTAAAAATAATTTTAGAAAAAAAAGAGAATTTTTTCGACTTTTAAATTAATTACTACGAATTAAAAACTAATTTAATCTAATTAATTAATTAAAAATACTAAACATTTTTAGAAAAATCTACAAAATTTATAGAAAATACTTGAGACACTACTGAATCTATGAAAAAAAAACTACACTAGTGCTTAAGGAGATAAGCTGTTAAAAAAGCAAAAAGTTAATAAGCTAAAAACTAAAAAACTGGTTAAATATAATTAAGGTGCAAAAATAAACACAACAAGACCCAAGGGCAGTTGGACATGAGGTGTGTGATTTCTGGTCGTGGGCTATGGTTCAGAAGACCTGGGTTCGAATCCCACTTCTGAATTTTTGTTCAATTATTTTTTGGAAAATGAAAATGCTATCAAATTAAACAAATTTTGCAAAAACTTTAACTTGACAATTTAATAAGTCGTTGTAACAAACTTGTTAGTCATTGTTTTGGGGTTCTTGTACCGTGCGAAGAAAGGCAACAAAAAGGCTTCCAAAGAGCTTGTAGAAGCTAAGTAAAATTACAATCTAAACTAATTTCTTAACACCCCTAATCTAAGAAACCTATAAGATCAATAATAAGCAAAGAGACACTCTAATAGCACAAAAAAAGGTGAAGGTCATTGTTGGTGTTGTAAAGAAATCGATGGCCAAAGGGCACTTTTAAGCTATGAAGAACACTACCCAAGCAGAATGCAAACACAAATGAGCTAACAGGAATTAATAAGCTACAATTAGAGCAAAATTAATGGGAAAACAGTTGGCTAAAAGGGGAATCCTTAAAACTAGAAAAATGGAAAAATAAGCAAGAAATAAGCTTAAGGGAGCACCTAATAAGCAGTAATTAAGCTAAAACTAAACTAATACACTAGTGGGCACCTAAGAAGCCTAATAAGCTAAGGAAAAGCCTGAATAAGCACTTGAAAATCAATTTTACTTAACTGCTGTGGTGGTTTGCAGCAAAACAGGCCAAGGTGCTCACTTTGGAGCTTATTTGAGACGAGCTAGAAGGAGAAACAGGTCATGAGCTTCTGGACACTTTGAGTCCACCAACCCATCTAACTTTTGCCCCCAAATAAACACCCTCAATAAGTTGTTTCAGCTTATAAATAAGCTGAGGTAAAACTTGGAATTGGACTGAATCCCTTGCGCAGAACAGCAATATGGCCAAATGACCCACTTTAAACCCACCGCAGACCTAGTAAAACATTTTTGGGATTTTTTTTTTCTCTTAACCAAAGTTAAACAAGCTGGTGAACTTTCTATTTTTATTTTTTAAAAATTTTATCACTAAAGAAACTTAACTAAATTGCTAATGAAAACCTTCACAGAAACCACATTTTTTGAAACCAAAGAAAACTCTAAACTCTCTGTAAACTTGTAAAAACTTTTCCCATTCTTAAAACTGACTCAAATGCTACTGCTAAACTGATTTTAAAACCCAAGATGGGTCAAAACTCTCTTTTGACCCATAAACCAAACACCTCTTCAGTTGTTTTTCACCCTTAACAGATTTGATTTGAGACTTTAATTTTTTTTTTTTTTTTTTTTTTGATAAAGATTAAATTGCAACTTAACTACTATTAATTTGGTAAACTAGATAACCACTTGAATACTGATAAAATAAAGCTGGAACAGAAATAAACAAAAGTAACTTTCATTAACTGTAGAAAACAAAAAAAATACAAGATTGATTTTTTGAAAACTAAGTTAAGGGTGCCTTATCAATGGCTACAATGAAGCTATTTATACTAAAAGCTAGGTCTTCAATTATGCTCTTTGTGCTTCATGTGTGAGGCAAAATAATGAAAAGTCCAATTTTGTGCTTTCTTGAGATGATCCAAGCCCTTCAATTGGTAGGTACCATTTGGAGTTAATCCAAGCCATCCATTGGGTGTTTTATGCTTGGATTGCCAACTTGGCAGCCTTGGGAAAGAGTGGGTGAGTGGGTAGGGATAGGCTGGGTAATAGGAGGGATGGAGGTTGAGTATTTCAGAGAAAGAAGAAAAGAGGAGGGAAAAGAGTGGGTGACGGGTCAAGAGTGAAAGGGAGGGTTAAGGCTGCCCAGTGCCACATCAGCTTTCTCTCTCCAACGACCTTCAGGCGATTAGGTGCCCCAGTAAGACGACCTACACTATAAAAAAACATACCCCACAAATATACCTTTTTATTTATACACACACAAAAAAAGAACCAAATGTCGATCGGAGAGACGATCACTTCCCTCCTAAAACCATTAGGCGATCGATCGCCCACACCAGCGAGATCGACATGAATCGATCGCCTTGGAGCCTCGATCGAGTGAAGATTTGCTCTACTGCATGCAGCCTAAGGTTTATTGGTAAAATGTTTTATTTGCATTTTTTATTTTTAAAAGTTTTGTATTTTTTTTATTTTTTTTTTGAAAACTAAAAATTGTTTTTAAATAAAAATGAGTTTTAACAAAAAAAAAATGGTTATTAAGGATGAAATGGGATTTTTTGGATTTTTGGTTTTGACGGGTAAAATGGTCATTTGGTTTTGGTGAAGGGTAATTTGGTAATTTTGGGTTCTTAGTTAGGTTTTAAGACAGTTTTCCCAAACCCACTCTAAAAACGTGTCTGGGTCTTCAATTGATCAATGATCGAGAAAATCACATCCCGGCACCGGCTTCTCACCACTTTTCTGATTTTGGCTTGATTTTGCTCGTTTTCGCACTGTTTTCAATCCTTTTGTACCTGCAAGACATAAAACACACTCCGAGGACATTTGTTACATATTTTGATCATATTTGGGTGTTTTTGGTCATTTTTGAGGTCTTAAGTGGGTAAAAACGATGAGTAAATAAGCACTCATCAATGACATCACATAGCTTCTTTGCCTATAAATAGCAAACCATTTCTTATTTGTTTCTTACACCTTTTCACACACTTTCTCTCCACCATTTCTAACATATTTAGGTTAGTAGGAAACATGTAAATCACCCTTATCTCATATGATCATAATGCTTCTAACTTTCATTTGTTGTAAGCATACTCCCGAAGTGATCCTCCAAAGCAAGCCTAGAGATCTTGCATCCTTACCTACTGAAGTGATCCTCTATCACAAGCATACAAGCACATGAAGATCTTCTACAAGAAGCTTTGGAAACTTGTCATCTTCATTCATGGAAGACTAACTACATCATGCTTTGTGTTCTTGATGTTTGGTTTAGGATTTCATATCCATTAAACACATTGTCTTGGATCTTGTCTTGTATCATCTTCTTGTATCCATAACTAGATTAGATGGTTTATGTGTTTGTGCCATAAAACACAAGGTTTGTTATGTTGGGCCACAAAACATAATGGGTTTCATAGATGTGTCGTGTTGGTCGGGTAGTGGTTCCTCCATTGTAATGGAACTCGGTATCTAGCCTTGCACCGGATAAAGTGTAGGCGACATAGTGATAAGGTTTGGTTCCACCTTGTGTGAAGGACTCGATATTTAGTTTTGTACCGGATAAAGTGTAAGCGACGTTGTGTAAGTTTTTCTCCGCCGAGAATGGAGTTTGTTGATCTAGTGAAGTAACTCTCGAGTCGGGTACTCGGGGAGTGGAGTAAGGCGAAGAGGAGCTTCGTGACCGAACCACTATAAATCCCCGTGTTGGTTTTTGTATACTTTTACTTATCGCTTTACTTTTATTCTTGTTTTATATTATTGATTGTCTATGTGGTTGATGTTTATGATTGTGATGTATACTTGGTCTTTTAAGTATTAATATAGTCTTAAACTATATTTAACACTTTACATATTATGACACGCTTGATCAAATAAAACAAACCGGACTAATAATGGTGAAACTTGATTTATAATAAACCATTAATCTTGCGGAATCTTATGTGATATTAAGGGGTTGGCCTTACATGTCGTAATGCTTTAAATGCATCCTCGCATCCAAATTAGCAAATGCAATAGTTTATACTATATTTGATACAAAAGTTTTAAGTTTAAAAACGAAACGTATTCACCCCCCCCCCCTCCCCCCTCTACGTTTTCCACACAATGGATACACAAAATCTTGTAAAAAGAAATTGTTAAACCAAAACTTATGATAAAAAATGAAAACTTTGGTAAAACAGTTTAATACAGTGACGATTTGACAAGATTTTGACAAGATGAAAAACCACAAATTCAACCAATAATAATAACCCTGCTTCGTATACCACTTGTTAAATCATAGTTTAGGTTGATATTGTGATTTGGGGGTCGGGGATGATTGAAGTATATAATAGCCATAGTTAGAGAGAGAGGGTAGAAAGAGAAGGGAAACTTGTGTTTTATTGATAACGAAAAGATGAAAGTTACACAACTAAGTCTCACCCTTCCATGGAAGTATGGAGGGTTATATATATAGCCTCACACATGCTTAACTATCAAAATATTACAATTCTAGTCCATGTGTTTCGGCTTAACTAAGTAACTAATGTAATCCCATAGACGTCGTTCCATTTACGTGTTAGGATCGATCCCAACAGTTGTGTTGTGTGTAGATTGGTTCTAGCTAGGATTAGAACTCAACATTTTGCTTAGTGTCGGAAATCGGTGTAAGCTACGGTGTATGATTTTCTCCACCGGGAAGGGAGCTTGTTGATTAGTGAAGTAACTCCCGAGTTGGGTACTCGGGGAGTGGAGTAGGGCGAAGAGGTGCTTTGTGACCGAACCACTATATATCATCGTGTCCGGTTTGCGCTTTCTTTTACTTGTTGCTTTACGTTTATATTCGCTTTATTGCTCATTATTATGTTTGTGTTGTGCTTATTTTGTTTACATTGTGTGGATAATATGTGTGTTTTGGCTTGATAAACATATTTGTAACATAATAAATATCATAACCAATATTCATATTTTGTCACACTTGATCGGGAATTTGATACAAAATATTTTTAGATGTTAAACGAAAACGTATTTAACCCCCCCTACGTTTCTACATAAGTGAAACAACTGATAAGGGAGTGTTTGGTTTGCCAGAAAAACAAGCCTGATTTGGCATCTTACCCTGGCATGTAGCAGCCATTACCCATTCAACAAGGGGTAAGGAAAAGTATTTCAATGGAGTTTATTGAAGCCCTACCTAAGTCTCAAGGCAAGGATAAAATTTTGGTTGTGGTAGATAGATTGAGCAAGTATGCTCACTTCATTGCCTTGTCACATCCTTTCACTGTTTCACAAGTGGCTCAAACTTTCTTGGATACAGTTTAAAGGCTACATAGGCTACCTGAAAACATTGTGTCTGACAGAGATATGATCTTCATGTGCAGATTTTGGAAGGAACTTTTCAAGTTGTTACAAGTTATGCTCCTAATGTCTTATTAAAAATAAACTTATCAAATAAATTACAATATACATTATTTATAGATGTCTTGAGGGCTATTTGAAGTGTATGGTGGGAGAGCAACCTAAAGAGTGGTCAAAATGGCTAGCTATGGCAGAATTGTGGTACAATACAAAATACCATACCTCAATTAATACTACTCCATTTGAAGTAGCAGTCACCACTAATCCAGGTGCCATACTTGGGAGGTGAAGAAGCAGTGGATAGGTCTCTAAGGGCAAGAGAAGAGGCTATTAACATACTGAAGTTTCATCTGCAGAGGTCTCAAAACATGATGAAACAACAAGTTGATAAGAATAGGACCGAGAGGAGTTTTGAGCTTAATGATTGGGTTTGGCTCAAGCTGCAGCTACACATGCAAGTCACTATTAGGCAGGGTAAGCAAAACAAGTTTTTACGAAAGTACTATTGGCCTTTTAAAGTGGTTGAGAAAGTAAGAGAAGTGGCTTATAGACTGTCTTTACCTGAGCAGTCTTAGATACATAATATTTTTCATGTATCTCAGCTAAAAAAGTACAAAGGTGATGTGCCAAATGACCAACCAGCTGTCTTACCACATTGTGATGATATTGGGATGTTGGTCATACCACCCATTGCCGTTTTAGACAGAAAGGTTGTTAAGAAGAACAATGATGTGGCAGTTTATGGTCTCATCCAATGGGCTAATAGAGATAAGGATGATGCCACATGGGAATTGTTGGAAGACTTAGTCAAACGTTTTCCAATGTTTGATGTCAATTCTTGAGGACAAGAAGAGTTTAAGGGGATGGATTGACACGAGTAAGAGTGTTTGGGATAGTAGTGTGGCACGTTAGGTGCACATGCACGGTTTGAACCGGTCATGTGAGGTGTACGTGTTCTCTCCCACAACTTACCTTCACACTCTTAACTAACTTTGGCGCCAAAACCCCCTTTTAAATAGTTTACTCTTGTAATTCATTTTATTAGCTTTTGATTGAATAAAATTCTCTTTACCACTCTTTCCATTTCTAACAACCATTTAATCTTCAACCACCTTCCCGCCAAAACTAACAATAACACTTTCGAATTCATTTCTTCCTTTATGAGTTCCAAGTCTATTGTTGCCATCTACACGATTCTTTAGTGAATCCTAGAAGTGTTATACATTCATAGGGTTACAAATTTAGGGTTTCCAAATCGATTCATAAATCAGGTAATTCAATTCATTATATGTGTTTATTTGCATATCGGTTAATTAGGGCATAACTTGTTATAGTTGTTACTGTTTATATTCCAAAAGATGAATAGTACGATATGGATGATTCCGTTAGGCAGCGCGATAAGGATCGTAATGGAAGATATAGGGGTAGAGAAAATGACAAGTATAATAAGGATAGAGAAAAGAGGCATCATAGGGATACAGATAAGGACAAGGACAGGATCATAGGAAGGAGCGGGAACGGGTGCGTGAGAACGGAGAGAAGCTAACAGTGGTGAGGATGTGCAGGATCGGGATAGGGATAGGGATAGGCGAAGGAGAGATGATGATTATAAGGATCAGAAATGTAAGGCGTCTAGACCAAGGGAGGAGAACGGTGGGGTGAAGAAGGTTGACGAGGATAAGAAAAAGACGAGGAGGACACGTGAAGAGGATATGGAGGAAGAGCAACGCAAGTTGGATGATGAAATGGAGAAAAGGAGGAGACGAGTTCCCGACTGGCACAAGGAAAAACTAAGAAAAGAAAATGCACCTGCAGATAGTGAGACATCTGCTGGTAAGTCGTGGACTTTAGATGGGGAGGAGTAGGATGATGAAGAAGCAGAGAACAAAGAAAACGGGTTAGATAAAGGTGCTGATACTTTGCCGAATGGGGATGCTATGGATGAAGATGAAACCAATCCACTCGATGCTTTCATGAACTCTATGGTGATTCCTAAGCTGACTGCTGTTTTGGATGAAAAGAGTTCATTACGGCCTTGTTTGTTTTTTCAAAGAAGCTCTTTTTTCCTCTTATGTCTGCAGGCGCGCAGACAATTTCCTTGAAAACCGTTTGTTTTTTTTCAGACATAAGAGGCTAAAATCACTTCTTTCCTCTTCTACTATGCATACATAAATTTTCTCTTTTTTCCACTTCTTTCAATAAAACCCTACCTCCCACCTCCCACCATCTCAAGAGTACAAAAACAAACGGTCTTTTTCTTGCAGATGAAGAGCTTAAATGTACCTCTTCTTCTGCAGACATGGTTTGCAGATGAAGAAAATGGAGATCGTTGGGCAGGATCATTGATTCTGACCCGGAATATCCTCCTAACCTGGACAATGATGAAGAAGATCCTTTGGAAGATGACAATGAATTCATGAAACGAGTGAAGAAAACAAATGTTGACAAGTTATCTTTTGGCCGACCACTCAAAGATTGACTACATTCCGTTCAGAAAGAATTTCTATATTCAAGTAAAGGATATACAAAAGACGACTCATGAGGAAGTAGTTGCATACAGAAAAGAGCTCGA
Source organism: Chrysanthemum lavandulifolium (assembly GCA_022545495.1). Lineage (NCBI taxonomy): Eukaryota > Viridiplantae > Streptophyta > Magnoliopsida > Asterales > Asteraceae > Chrysanthemum > Chrysanthemum lavandulifolium. The sequence continues at coordinate 264,795,592 of CM040239.1, read as the reverse complement.
ATTAAAGATACATGGAAAAGATGTGCCGAACCCGATTAAAACATGGCACCAGACTGGACTTATGACCAAAGTTTTAGACACAATCATCCGAAAGATGAAGTACGATAAGCCAATGTCTATTCAAGCACAAGCACTGCCGATTATAATGAGTGGTCGAGATCATATAGGGGTTGCCAAGACAAGTTCGGGGAAAACACTAGCTTTTGTTTAGCCTATGTTGAGGCATATAATGGACCAGCCACCACTAGAATCCAGCGACGGACCCATTGGACTTATAATGGTACCAACAAGAGAGCTCGTTCAGCAGATCCATAGCGATATTAAAAAGTTTACCAAGATACTCGGTCTTAAGTGCGTGCCTGTCTATGGTGGATCGGGTGTTGCTCAACAAATCAATGAGCTAAAAAGAAATCGTGGTTTGTACTCTGGGTCGAATGATTGACATCCTCTGTACCAGTGCTGGGAAAATCACGAATCTTAGAAGAGTTTCTTATCTGGTTATGGACGAGGCTGATCGTATGTTTGATATGGGATTCGAGCCTCAGATCACAAGAATTGTCCAAAACACGCAACCTAATCGTCGGACTGTACTCTTTTCTGCTACGTTTCCTCGTCAAGTGGAAGTATTGGCTCGTAAAATTCTAAACAAACCTGACGAGATACAGGTTGGTGGGAGGAGTGTCGTGAATAAATACATAACTCAACTAGTGGAAGTGAGGCCCGAGAATTCAAGGTTTTATATGACTTTTGGAGTTGCTTGAAGAATGGTACGAGAAAGGTAAGATTTTGATCTTTGTTCAATCCCAGGATAAATGTGATTCTTTATTCAAGGATATGCTCAAACATGGTTATCCGTGTTTGTCGCTTCATGGGGGTAAGGATCAGACTGATCGAGAATCAACCATATCTGATTTCAAGAGTAATGTATGCATTTATTGGTTGCAACAAGTATTGCTGCTAGGGGTTTGGATGTCAAAGAGCTTGAACTTGTAATTAATTACGATGCCCCGAATCATTATGAAGACTATGTTCATCGTGTTGGCCGTACTGGGAGAGCAGGGAGGAAAGGTTGTGCTGTCACGTTTTTATCAAGTGAAGACGAAAGATATGCACCTGATCTTGTCAAGGCTTTGGAACTTTCCAATCAAGTTGTTCATGATGATCTGAAAGCTCTCGCTGATTCGTTTATGGCTAAGGTGAATCAGGGGCTCATGCAAGCTCACGGGACTGGTTATGGTGGCAGTGGGTTCAAATTCAACGAACAGGAGGATGAAGTTAGGAAGGCGGTAAAGAAAGCACAGGCCAGAGAATATGGTTTTGAAGTAGATAAATCTGATGATTTAGAAGATGAAGATGATGGTGTTCGAAAACCATCTACTAGTGGATTGCCTGTGTCTCTGCCAGGTGTTCTTGGTGTTGTACCCATTGACAATGAAGGGGCCGCTAGGGCTGCTGCCATGAACTTGTAGCACAATTTGGCGAGGATTCAGTCTGAATCTTTGCCGGATCATTATGAAGCAGAGTTGGAAATCAACTATTTTCCTCAAAATGCTAGGTGGAAGGTAACACATAAAGAAACACTTGGTCCGATTTCTGACTGGACTGGGGCTGCCATCACCACTAGGGGTCAATATGTTCAACCTGGTAGGATTCCAGCACCGGGGGAGAGAAAATTAACCTTATATGTTTGCTCTTGGATTCAAGTTGTGTCTATAAAATCTTTAGTTTGCATATAGTTGCTGCATATCGCTAGTATATCATGACTCTCTTTGTGTTGGAATACGTGTTTTTTTATCTGCTTAAATGTCATATTGAAGGCCGCATGACATGTGTATCACTTGTATTTATTTAGTTTTAATGCATTTTTTGTAGCTTTGGCTTGACGGAGGATCCAGCTTGCGTATGTGTTGAGCAATTGTCTTTCCCATATACAATTGCTTTTAGTAGCTGACAGGAGATGGCGATCGTCGAGTTTTTAATATGGTCCTTTTTCCCATTAAGAACATGTATGACTGATGTATACTGAAGCTTCAGTCTTGAGTTCCATAATCTTTTATCTGATGTTCTGATTCGAGCATTCATTTCTGATTGTAGGTTTGTCGGGGAACATGCCTTTGTTGCTTCTTTCACGGTGTTCTGAAGCTATGCCCTATTGCTTCGTGACCACTATGCCCTTGCGTGTGGGACCTTTTTTACATATTTGGATTATCCAATTATAGAATAGTTACTTGGTGGAACTAGGGCCTAGTAAAACCTTGCCTTATGAAGAGCGTTGCCCTTAAACACCTAGAATGCCTTGCATTTGAGTTGTTGACTCCTAATCTTTTTATTGTTATACACTTATAGTTTAGATGGCCTTCTTATCTTTTAGAGGATTAGTCGGACAAAACGTCGGAAACCATGATTACCCAAAAAAAGAAAAAAAGATTTGGATTTCACATGATCTTAGGATTTCTTTTCATGTATTCCTCAAAAAGGTTTAGATCGGTGGGGCCCGTGCATCCCATTAGGGTGCTCGGGCGACTGACCCTTCCCCAAGGACCTAACCCCAGGCAATGAGTTGTTTGAGTGACCTTTAGTGTTTCAGAAGCCTTAAATGAGATCTATATGTTTTCTTGGAACAGTTGGCTAAGAAACCTTAAATGTTTATTCATGATTTGAGGGTGTTTGGGATTGCTTATTAACTATTTATTTACTTAGGTCGGTTTGATACAACAACTATTCAGTTTGTTAAGGTGTTTGAGATTGTTTATTCAACTGCTTGTCTGAAAGAAATAATCAGATATTGTTTTCAATAAGCATATCCCAAACACTCCCAAAAGTGGGCGTTGGATTGTTGTTTATATACATACCCAAACACATATAGAAGTGTAGGCTAGGTGTTCAAGGAATAACGTAACATCATTTGACCCTTCCTTGGTAGTCGTTATATGTTTAATTAGGAAAAACAAGCAAGGTTTTGGCCATTTAACGGATCTGTTACACGAGTCTCGAGTCCCATTTATGTTAATGGAAGAGAAAGGCGATCTTGTAGTATGTTTTAGTTATTTGATGCGAAAAATGTAAAAACGGGACTCCATGGAATTGAGAAAGGAGGATCATCGTATAGATAAAAGGAAACTTATGAACAAGCCAATCGTTGGGTCGTTTTTATGATAGCAATGTGATTTAGTGTCCCTTGTGTCATTGATACGTGTGCATACATAAGTATATGATGTTTCACCGTTACGCGCAGTATTAGAGAACTAGTTTGTATTTTGACAGAAAGTCATCTAGATCCATGACTATCACCGTTCAAGGGTAAGGAAATATGTCAAGTAGTTGAAGGACGAATTGTTCCGATCTTATTTTTGGGGGGTGTTTGGATGTGAGCTCTCATAGCGGTTACCGCTACTTAACTCTAAATATTAGAATCAGGTAACCATTTGATTAAATTATCAAAGTTAGAGATAAATAGTTAAGTAGTCAATCATAGTCTTCTGGCCTATAAAAGAATCAGAGATCAGCTTTGAACAAGTTTTATCAAACAATACAATAAGAGGGTGTTTGGATTTGGGTTTTGGGATTGATTATTTAACTACCATGACTTGAAGTCGCAGTATTTAGTTTTTAGTGCTGTAATAATCAGTTTCACACCTGCTGAACAAGCTAAAACTATTTATCTAAGGGTAAATTAAAATTACCGGTCGTCCCCTTTATAACCTAATTAGTTTTACTACTCAAGAAGATCTACTTGATGGTATCCATAACCAAATCAAAGTTTTCAAATTTGAAAGCAGCTTGTAAACTCTTAAAAATGTCTGAAAAAAGCCATAGCCTTCTACTTATTGACTAATATTAAGTCAAAAGCTTCTTCATGAGTCTTTTCTGGCTGTATTCAGTAGAAGCATAAGATGCATGGTGCGTTACATATGATTATCGACTATAGTGATAATGCAAGTATAAAGTATACAAGTTATCCCATTTGGCGTGCTTAAATAGTAATTTTCCGGATTTTGTGGAATTTGTCATCCATATTGTGTCACCTTAAAAGTGAATCATGCAACAAGGATGACACTAATACACTATCTTAGCTTATAGTATTCCTAGTTGTACTATTTATTTCATCATTATATTTTACAACACTTTTCCTGAATTTGGTTTTTAGACGGTCTACTTTCTAGCCATGGAATTCTTACACTTTTAACAAATGTTCATTTAACTTCTTTGTGTTATGTTCAGGTTCCTGAAGCATATTCATCAGCATATCAACTTGGTTTTGCAGCGTTCTGTTCTGTAGCTCAATGTCTGCACGCTTACTTTTCTCTTCTAGCAGCAGAAGTTGAAGGTGTTCAAGGACATGTGAATCGTCATCCAACTGCTCGTTAAGACCGTTAATCTCTCTGTCCTGTATTCAGAGTTAGATCGATAGTCTATCTGTTCCGAATAACTAGAGGTTCTTTATCTTCCCCCACTTGGCTAGTTATGTGTAAGATATTACAGTAACAAAATTGATTCATTTATAAATTTGACACATGTATGTTTGGAGCTTTTTTGTTAATAAACGAATTTTACATGATTTTTTCGAGTTTTAGGTCATATTACCGATTTTTTTTAAGGAATTGACCAATTGAAAGCCTCAATTGCAAAATTGAAACCTCGCTTAAAACAGATGATGACCCCGTATCTTAAGAGACATTGAGACTTAGAGCACGGTGCAACATCCCTACCATACGCCATTGGTGTTTTTTGGCACAAACTGCGTTGCCGTTCTACACCGTTCCCCACGCCGTTGTGGCGTTGTTCGTCCCTTCGTTGGTGGATTGGCGAGCTTGGTTTTTGTGTTTTTTTTAAGTAAGTGGGCTATTTTTTATTTTATTTTATTTTTTGTATAGGATTCACCTATGATTTTAGGTTCACATAATTCCCTTGTTTAATTTTTATTCGGTGATATGTTAGTGTGTTTGTTTCGGTTTATATAGCCGGCTTATGACTAATTTGGTTTTGGGCTTATGTTTCATAAACTTACTTTTTGTGGCTTATTTTGAAACTTTTCGGCTTATATAAGCTTATTAACAGAAATTTATATAAGCTTATTACAAGAAATTTATATAAGCCGAAAAGATTCAAAATAAGCCAAAAAAAATGAGCTTACGAAACATAAGCCCAAAATCAAATAAGTCATACACCGGCTTTATAATCCGAAACAAACACCCCTCAGTCTTTTTGATATGTTAAAAACACATGGTTGTCAAAATCGCGATCCTGCTTGTAGGATCGTACGATCCTATGATCTTACACACAAAAAACGATCAGGATCTTAACAAGATCGTAATTCAAGTAGGATTGTATAGGATCGCCTATTATTAAACCTTTTTTTTTATTTTTTTTTTTTTGTATATTAACTTATTAAGTATAAAGCCCATGTCTTAAAGCCTAATGACTAAGAATTTTTCAAAAAAAACTACTATTTTGGTGATGTTAATTGATTGTATTTTGCAAGATTAATGAGTGTAAAATCATTTTGTTTTTATAGACTATTTAAAAATAGTTTAGATGTGTCTTTTTGGGTTTATTATGAAAAACGATTCCGTGCTTTGTAAAATGTCATAAGCTTGTTTTTGAAGTAAACCATCTAGACACTTGACCTAATTTTGTTCATAATTTATTTTATGTTACATATAAAAACATCAATATTCTATTTTAATTTATTTGGTCATCAAGAAAAAAAATTCAGTAATATTATCATAATATTCTAATTTAATTTATTTGGTTATCACGAAAAAAAAATTTGTGTTGCCCTCTATTATAAATTATGTCGCTTCATTTTCAGATACAATCCTTTTATCTTTTTGCATTAATCTATATAAAATAAATTAACGTTATCTTTTTGCATTAATCTAAATGTTATCACGAAAAACGTATAATAAAAAACATTAAAACAAGAAGTAGGTGCACCGTGCACGTATGTATTAACTTTGTGCAAGTATACATTGCAATATATGATATATCTAATATTCTACTACTAGTCTACTACTACGGTACTTGAACATATAATTTTTTCTTTTATCATCCATTTAGATTCGTTTATCATATGAAATAGTATATAGAAATATAAAACTACAACCCCTATACAAAAATATATACATTTTCATAAGATCTTACGATTCTGATCCGATCTTACGATTACGATTTTGCAAAGCCAAAAACGATCCTAAGTAAGATCCCGATCCTGACAACCAAACACCCCTTAGGTCGACACGACGTGACCACCACCGGGCCACATCGCCTTTCTCTCCAAATGACTGAACACGACCGAGTTGCCACAGTCGATGACCGAACTTTTTTTTTTTTTTTTTTTTAATTCAAATATTTTAAACAACAAAGAAAAGTTAATTAATAATACAAATATTACATAAATCATGTAATACGATACGGTTAAAATAAACATACGAACTAAAATAAACTACGATAAGAAATACTTAAATCATAAATTTGCATTTTTTCTACGGAATGAGGGAGACGACAAGCAATAATAATTTTGTGTTGAGACAATTGTGTTTGAAATTGTGTGTTTAAAAATGTGTTTGAAATTGGTATTTATAATGTGTTAAAAGTGATAAAGTTTTTATATAAAAAAAAATGTTTTTTTTTTTTATTTTTTATTTTTTTTTTAATCAAATGGTAATATATAGAATCGGTCAAAAATTGAACCGACATTTGATTTCTTTGGTTGTCAACCGATGTATGACCAAATAGCCACAAAGGACTCGACTGAAGTGAAGACACTTTTCGAGCCTCCATTTATAGCCTAAGAAAAGAATCTCGCCCACGAGCACGCCTGCACCTACTATACTCAAAAAGGTCGTTTGTTTGAACAAACTCGGCGATCAGATAACAAATTGTTGCTTATAGTCGCAGACTTTATGAACCCGTACACCACTTACATGAAAAAGATTCCATATTCTATGCCAATAGACTCGTGACATCCATGTACTGAGTCGTCAAATGAGCCACGTTAAGAAAGCCCAAGTTATACGCATTGGCCCACAAGGTGCCACACCCAATAAGGCCCGAATGAAAGACGACTTTTTTATATCGACTGCGTCTAGCTTTAGACTTTTTGATATGTTAGACCACATATACAAACATTTTCGGTACGCAAAATTAACAACTTTTTAATTTCACTATAAAATTGTGCACAAAATGCATCTTGTAAATAAACAAGCTTAAAAAGAACAAGTTTCAAAAGGACATTAACTTTTACTTTTTTCACTCTTTATACACACATTTTCTTCCTCGTAACGATGCTAGAAAGCCGACCGGTTCTTTCAAAGTATAACTTATACCGCATTAAAACACGCGTCCTTGTCCAAAAAATGAGCGGATTTTAAACGTTTGGATCAATGAACATAACTTCTTGTTAAAAAATAAAAAAAAAAAAAAAAAAAAAAAAAAAAAAAAGCATAACTTCATGAAACAAAAATATATATGTCAGATTGATTGGTAGAAGAAGCATGGGTACTAAATGTGAGTACAATGCACTGTATATATGTATCAGATTATTACAATGTAGTGCGTCACCCGACATATGATACTATTTTACCTTATCTTATTTTGGATCATATATGTCCTCTTATATTGCCGTAGCCCGTATGATATGCCTTTCAAAACCAATTAAATGTGAAGAAATAATTAACTGCTTTATAAGGCTAGTAGTGGTAATAAAGCCATGTAGAAGGTTCAACCGCCGCACCAGCCCATGGGTATCAAGATATCGGTCTTGGATAAAATCGGTTCTCTATATTTGGTAACCCGTGTATTTACGTTTGTGGAGCGATTTTTGAAAAAAAGAGAGGAAAAAACGTTGATGTGACGTTAAATCGGATAATAACGAAGTGATTGTTACCACCTGTCTAAATTTTTATTGGTCTATCAAAGCAAGGGAAAAAATAAATAAATAAATAAAAATAATGCCACTTTGAATTATATAACACAACAATATACACACGTCGGAGTGGGATTTGAGAATTTGGATTATATAATATAGTTTAAAATTAGAGTTTCATCTCCACAAGGTTGGTTTTTGTCTTTATCCTGATTACTTGTACGTAACATATCCTTTAACATAAAGTAAACCGATATTTAGTATTTTTTATCGACCGATTTCACAATCAATATAAAATAAATAATATTAAAAAACATGAAAAGTAGAAGTTTTTGCAAAGGTTAACATTTTCCTTGTTCATTTGCAATCTTTGTTAGGTAAACTATAAATTAAACCTAGACTGATTGACATTATTCGCAATTATCACATCACTTTTACTTTTTAGGAAATCTTTATAATGGTGAAAATAAAACAGTGTATATGAAAACTTAAATTATTTGTAACTGTTTTTTTTCATATAAAGAAAACAAAAATAGAATTTGGGACCAAATCTTTCAAACATGTTTCTTTTTGTTTTAAAGCATCACTATGTTTATTATAATCAAGTCAGATTTTGTTTATCATTATTCAAAAGTCATATTAGATACAACTTATGATGAAGATAACTTTTAATCCATTTGTATATTATATTAGCTTTCAAGAAAAATTAAAGAAGCTTTATAATAGATAAAGTATATATAAGGAGCCATGCTTTTTAGCTTTAGTGGAGTTCCTTTTCTTTGCCATATTAACATATCAATCAAATATGACAAACATTGGCTATTTATTTAGAAAACAATATGATTAGGAGCAACAAATTAACAACACCTAAAAGCCAAATCAAAAGGAACAACCTTTAAAAGATGAGCCATGGACTCATGTATTTGAATCTCATTTTTGGAATATTCAGTAAATTATTAATAAAAATATATCAAATGAATAATTCTTTTAACATATTTATCAAAGTTATAAATAATACGTGGGCGACGCGTTAAGACGACCAAGTTTTTTACGCTATGTTTATAAAGTTTTATATAAAGAAGACAAAATATGAATATATATATATATATATATATATATATATATATATATATATATATATATATATATATATATATATATATATATATATATATATATATACGCGATATATTAGACATGAATCTGATGCACTTCTGATCTTAAACCAATAAGAATTTAGTGTTATTAAATCTTTTAATTAATTCAAAAGGGTAAAATAGTAAAACACTTTTTGCTTTATTTTGTATTTTTCAAGTTTCGTCAATCTTATTTTGCTTAAAATGGTAATTCTGCACTTTTATTCTCAACCACCCCGATTTTACGCTCCACAACCCCAATCTCCACCCTTTTTCCAATATAATATGGGTCCTCCTCAAATGAATCCACAACACTACAACATCACTACTACAAGCGAGTTTTCCCTGCTCCAAAACATTGATGAAGAAGTAGAGTACGTGCCAAACACAACCACTACCAAACGAAGAAGACGAAGATGAGGAAGTTCAAGAAGTTGATCCGAGAGGAAGAAAAAGCTTTCACGGAGGAGGCCCGTGAATTTTGGTCAAGACAAGAGGAGGCTTTGGCGAAAGCATGGATTCAAATCTCCGAATGTGGTGTTGTCGGTAATGAACAAAAGTCCGACGGTTTTGGAACGGATTCTCAAGCATTACGAGTCAAGTATGGGTTCGAGTTCACGAACTTTTCATTCGTTGAATACCAAGTGGAAAACAATGAACACGGCCATGTGATTTTCAACCGCTACTACATCCAAGTTTGACAAGTTATATTTATACTTTTTATTTTACATAATCTATACTTTTTATTTTACATAATCTATACTTTTATTTTACATAATCTATACTATATTATTTACAATTACATTATTTGTTTAAGCTATATTTTATTATTTTGTATATAATGTAGAAACGCTAAGGCTAGTGGGTGAACGACTTTGACGCATGGTGAAGTTGAGTTGGATTACTATACAAAGAAAGAAAAGACAATTTACTCATACTTTGGCGTGGGAGGTTGTCGAGGGTCATGACAAATGGATCGGCGAAGAATGTTTTCAAGCTATTCCTGCTCGACAAGCAACTCTTCAAAAAGGAAGTCGGGGAGTATGAATCGGCAAGCAACACCGCTCCCGATATGAATGAAGACCCCACCCTCCACTTTCAAGAAAGATGAAAAGAAGAAGTCAGTATCCTCGCCGATCTCAAGTGTTGCGGAAGAAATCAACTCGTACACACAAAAGAAGACGAATATTTGGCGAAAAACGCGGAAGGATGCGTTAAGAAACAGTTGTCATTACACAAATCGAGGGGCGAAGTTCAAGAATGAACAACGGAGATGAAGTATTTTTGGGCCGCATGATCACATTCGCGATCCCGCTATGTTGGAATTGCTCGAACCAAAACGTCAACTCATGCCCAAACACTGGATGGACTTGCAATTTTAAGTTGTAGTTTCAACTTGTTTTAATTTCAAATTATGTAATGTTTTAAGTATTATGTTATCTTTTTTTTTTTAAGTATTATGTAATGTTTTATTTTATTTAATGAAATGGTATGCTTTTATTTTAAATATCAGATGTGATTTTATGTAAAAAAAAAAAAAAAAAAAAAAAAATCGGGTAGTGAGGTGACCACCCTCCACTTGGGTATGGTTAGGGTAAAATTTAGTTTTGATGCCAGAAGGTTTTATTGGATGGAGGTGAGCAAGACCAGGGTGATTAGCGACCACCCCCTCCCTTATCTTATTTTGGATCATATATGTCCTCTTATATTGCCGTAGCCCGTATGATATGCCTTTCAAAACCAATTAAATGTGAAGAAATAATTAACTTTATAAGGCTAGTAGTGGTAATAAAGCCATGTAGAAGGTTCAACCAGAACTTGAAGACGCGTCCATAGAAGACGCGTTCTGAGTTGAAAAAAAGAAGATATCGGTCTTGGCAACGATTGTTGTGGAAGTTGTGGAAGTTGTTGTTCTCTCTATATTTGTGTGATATTTTGGTTTTTGTGAGGTATATTTATGTTTAAGTGAGATATGTATTGGTGGTGATGTTAGTTGTATTATTACTCTACATTATATTTGTGATTATGTAAGTTGAGGAAAAAAAGTTGATGTGACGTTAAATTGACGATAATAATGAAGTGATTGTTACCACCTGTCTAAATTTTTATTGGTCTATCAAAGCAAGGGAAAAAATAAATAAATAAATAAAAATAATGCCACTTTGAATTATATAACACAACAATATACACACGTCGGAGTGGGATTTGAGAATTTGGATTATATAATATAGTTTAAAATTAGAGTTTCATCTCCACAAGGTTGGTTTTTGTCTTTATCCTGATTACTTGTACGTAACATATCCTTTAACATAAAGTAAACCGATATTTAGTATTTTTTTATCGACCGATTTCACAATCAATATAAAATAAGTAAACTTGATATAAGATAATATTAAAAAAACATGAAAAGTAGAAGTTTTTGCAAAGGTTAACATTTTCCTTGTTCATTTGCAATCTTTGTTAGGTAAACTATAAATTAAACCTAGACTGATTGACATTATTCGCAATTATCACATCACTTTTACTTTTTAGGAAATCTTTATAATGGTGAAAATAAAACAGTGTATATGAAAACTTAAATTATTTGTAACTGTTTTTTTTCATATAAAGAAAACAAAAATAGAATTTGGGACCAAATCTTTCAAACATGTTTCTTTTTGTTTTAAAGCATCACTATGTTTATTATAATCAAGTCAGATTTTGTTTATCATTATTCAAAAGTCATATTAGATACAACTTATGATGAAGATAACTTTTAATCCATTTGTATATTATATTAGCTTTCAAGAAAAATTAAAGAAGCTTTATAATAGATAAAGTATATATAAGGAGCCATGCTTTTTAGCTTTAGTGGAGTTCCTTTTCTTTGCCATATTAACATATCAATCAAATATGACAAACATTGGCTATTTATTTAGAAAACAATATGATTAGGAGCAACAAATTAACAATACCTAAAAGCCAAATCAAAAGGAACAACCTTTAAAAGATGAGCCATGGACTCATGTATTTGAATCTCATTTTTGGAATATTCAGTAAATTATTAATAAAAATATATCAAATGAATAATTCTTTTAACATATTTATCAAGGTTATAAATAGCGTGAGGCGACGCGTGGAGCATGACTCAAAGCTTTTACGCTTTATTATAAGAACTTTTGATAAGAATACAAAATATGAAAATATATATATATATATATATATATATATATATATATATATATATATATATATATATATATATATATATATATATATATATATATATATATATATATATATATATATATATATATATATATATATATATATGAGAGATCACGTGCGGATTTTTATTTTTAGTATGGACGTGCGGACGGATCCTGACCACCATTTCAGATCCGATCTCACTTTTGTAAAAAGTCAAGATCTGCGCTTAACTTCACTGCACTAATTGACCATGTAAACGATTTTTTATTTTTTTTCCTTTCGAGCGATCCTTACTATCATTATCTTCTTTCATTTTTTATTTTTTCGATTTTTCGACCACTTTTGTTTTCTTGATTATGAGTCCCACCGCGATATTAACGATATTATGAGTTCTTGTGTGATATTATGAACGTGATATTATGAACCGTGATATTATAAAATGATGATATTATAAAACCAATCATGATATTAAGTTTTTATACGTAAAACGAACCTCGATATTAAGAAACATATGATAGTTCTTATGATATTAACAATTTTATTTAAAAACATATGATAGTTATGATATTAACAATTATATTAAAAAAAAAAAAAAAAAAAAAAAAAATCCGTGATAGTAAAAAGAAACAGTAATATTAACATTTTTTATTAAAAATGAATGGTGATATTAATAATATTAGTAAAAAAAAAAAAGAACGTGATATCAAAGAAAAGTTAGTGTGATATTAACAATTTGTATTTTAAAAAAAACTTTACGTGATATTAAGATCAAATATTGACTTTTGTAAAAAGTCAAAATCGACCTTAATATCACAATACCTTTAATCATGAAACGATTTTTTGTAAATTTTTCATGATTCTTAAATATTTTCATCCTCTTTATTTTTTAATTTTTGATTTTTTGAATTTTTTTAAAAAAACTACTCGTGATATTTCCGCACCATCCCTACTTAAAAAGCTAAAACCCACCCGATCCCTTCCCTATATATATATATATATATATATATATATATATATATATATATATATATATATATATATATATATATATATATATATATATATATATATATATATATATATATATATATATATATATATATATATATATATCATATTTCATATATATCGAGTTTACAAAAAGATGTGACATAAGGCGGCGTGGCGGAATGGTGTGGCGGCATGACCAAGCCTCACGCTTTTGCGAGACTTTTGCAGGGCTTTCGCGAGCCTTTTAGAACAGTGATATTTACCAAGTCTTTTTTAAATTATATAGTTTGTTTTGTTAAAAAGTATCATTCTGTTCTAACATGTTTTAATGAGAAAACATGAACCTATTTTTTAATGCTACAATAGTTTAATGTGTCTTATCTTTTGGGATCGTAATACTTATGCTCGTGCTCTTATTGAGGTTTCGTCTAAATCAGCTCTATTAGACATTTTGGTTGTGGTTGTGCCATTACCTAACGGGTTGAGACATTCTATAGAAACTATTGAAGTAGAATATGAATGGCAACTTCCTCGATGCGATAGATGTAAGATTTTTTACCATAGGGATGAGCAATGTCCTAAACGGGTTAAGGTTTCTACTCCTTCTCAGGTTATGGTTGATGGTTTTGTCAGTCACTCATAAGAATAGGAAAGGGAAGCAACCATCTAAGCCACGACATATAGATGAGGTTCGTTTGAATAAACCTAAACCAAATTACTTATATCGTCCTATTGGTAAAACGAATAATAATCAAGTGGAACCTAAGATTTCGAATCCTATAGACACTAATGAGGCTTCTTCATCTCAGTCTAAGGATGCAAATCATGCATCTACATCGAATGGTAAACATGCTACCACGAGTAATGTTGGTTTGAATGTTTAAGCTACTAAAAATATATCCTCTAAAAACCCCTTTGACGTTTTAAAGGACTAAGATGATGTGGTTGAAGTCAATAACTTGATTGTGAAAAAAATAAAACAAACTTGTCTTACGACCTTAGGGGTGATATAGAAAGTTTAAAAGTGGATATTGGAAGTGACAGGGATGAAGTTGAAAACTTGATTGATGATATACAGAAAAAGGTGGGGGGGCCTCACATGAAGACCGGTAATTTTTCGAGTAAGAATGTGGACTTTGACCTTCTCAAGAAGAGAGATGGGAAGAGTATTTTGCGTGATCTACAGGAGAGTGATGATGATGTTGATCTAATGTAGCAAGAGATGCGATCCCTTGCAAAGGGTATATAAAATAAAAAGTCTAAAACAAACTTCGTCCGTCCGATTTCAATCCCACGGTTGGGATTAAATAAAAATAAATAAAGCGTTGTTTACTAATAGAAGGGCATAATCGTAATTACTACTCTCCCTCCCAAGTATGCAGTTCCCTCCCAACTCTTAGAATTCCCTCATTTCTCTCTCACAAAAAACTCGGAAAACCTCTAAATCCTCTCTCTACAATTGGGAATCTAATTAGGGTTTCTTCCGATAAAAAAACACGATTTTCACTCAATTTTACGATTTAAAGTGAAGGATTTGCACTCGGAAAGATGAAGACAAAAAGTAAGTTCATGATTTATTTTTTAATTTATGTTTTAATTTTGTTTTAATTTTAGTTTTTGCATTCATCAGTTATGTGTTAGTTTATTAAAATTAAATAAAAAAATATGACTTTTTTAGAATTAAAATTACTCATCAGTTATATTTAGTTATTTTTGAATAATCTGATTTTAATTTTATTTTATTTAAATTTTTAGGCAAATAAGAAAAAAAATGAAAAAATGATGGGAAAATATAGTATCTGACTGTTCAGGAAGAATTAGAATTATTTTAATCTTATTTTATTTAAATTTTTAAGCAAATAAGGAAAAAAAATGAAAATGATGGAGAAATAGAGTATCTGACTGTTCAGGAAGAATTAGAATTATTTTAATCTTATTTTATTTAAATTTTTAAATGACAGAAAAATAGAAGAGCTCTTCAAGGAAAAAAGATCAAAAAACAGACACGACCGTCTGCAACTCCCCGGGATAAATGAAGGTACCGCATTCATTAGAAAGTGGGACAATAGATTGTTACAAGGTATATGTTATGTTCATCAGTTACTTGTTCAGTAGTTATTGATAGTGGTAGTTTGCGGAGATTATTAGGTTGTTTGTTTTTGTTAGATGATAATAGTCTTACAAAGTATCTGTTATGTTCATCAGTTAGATGATAATATGCTTGTTCATCAGTTATTTATTTTGTTCATCAGTTATTGATATTGGTAGTTTGTGAAGATTATTAGGCTGTCTGTTTTTGTTAGATGATAATAGTCTTACAAAGTATATGTTATGTTCATCAGTTAGATGATAATAGGCTTGTTCATCAGTTATTTATTTTGTTCATCAGTTATTGATACTCGTAGTTTGCAAAATTATTAGGCTGTTTGTTTTTGTTAGATGATAATAGTCTTACAAAGTATATGTTATTTTCATCAGTTAGATGATAATAGGCTTGTTCATCAGTTATTTATTTTGTTCATCAGTTATTGATAGTGGTAGTTTGCGAAGATTATTAGGCTGTTTGTTTTTGTTAGATGACAATAGTCTTACAAAATATATGTTATGTTCATCAGTTAGATGATAATAGGCTTGTTCATCAGTTATTTATTTTATTCATCAGTTATTGATAGTGGTAGTTTGCGAAGATTATTAGGCTGTTTGTTTTTGTTAGATGATAATAGTCTTACAAAGTATATGTTATGTTCATCAGTTAGATGATAATAGGCTTGTTCATCAGTTATTTATTTTTGTTCATCAGTTATTGATAGTGGTAGTTTGCGAAGATTATTGACTTGCCAACATCTTTTGTTCATCATGTTTTTGTTTAAATTAATAACCATCAACTGTTATGTTCATCAGTTAGTTGTTCACGGTTTTATTTGGTTCATCAGTTACTGATAAATGAATTATGTTTTGTTTGATATGTACAGTTTCAAAAAAGGCAAAGAAATATGTTCCTGTAAAAGCATATTCACCAAGTGATGATGATTTCGTAAAGGATGCATTTACAGGGGAAAAAATGAAGTTTCTAAGGTTCTTAAACGCAAACGTGACAATCCGGTTACTGAAACAAGTTCAAAAACAAAAGATTCATCAAAAACTTCTAGTTCGTCTAAACCAGTTCTTTCCACTGACATAGATTCTGAACTGCATCAAAAACTTCGCCAAACAGGGTCAAAATTTCCAAGGGTTTTAATAAAGTCATTCCCAGGTCCATTATTTGAAGTTATTAAGGATTTAATTGATGACCAAAAAGAAGTAGTTACAGCTTTAGGGTTTGGATCAATGTTAGAGTCTGAAATTAATGCAATGCCAAGCCGTTTAGGATATAGGTTGCTAGAAAGGTTCGATGCAGAAACAGGAACCTTGAAGCTATTTGGTAAATCTATTGAGGTTACCCCGGAAGTTGTTCAGCAGACAACTGGATTACCAATGGGCGTTTTTGAAGTTGAAATACGTGATGTGTTGAAGGAAAGAGCAAATATTGTTTACTTGATGATCTCTAAACTTTTGCAGTAGCTCTGGATCATCTGCATAACGATTCACACAATACTCATCGCTCAATATCTCACGCAGATCATATCAGACCGCTCACATGTGGCTTGAATGACTGATGCATGTGGTAATGAATCCTTTGACCAACGCCTAAGCACGTATTTCTTTGGAAACTTTTTAACCTTCGACAACCGAAGCACATAAAATATATGACGACATAAAAGTCCATATGACTCAAAACGTTTGCACGTACACTAATAAAAGTCTTCAGCTGGTTTACACAAGACCTGCAAAAAAAGAAAGTAGTACATACAGTGGTAAATTACGAAAAATTGATGAACAATAAAAGATATGTTGATTAAAAAGTAATTTTATAACGATAAAAAACCGATGAAAAAAAAACTAATGAACATATTAAAAAAGATGTTACCTCATAGAAAAATTCATTTACAATGCCCTCTGTTAATACAAATAAACCATAAAAAAGATTATTTATATTTTACGATCTTCTAATGTTTTGTCGATAACAAACGTAAAATCATTTTAACGAAACAAATAAAATACGTAAATAGTTTGAGCCAATAGTTTACTAACACACTTACGTTTTCACATAAAACACTAAACAAGTAAAAGTGGTTTTATGATTTAGTAATACATATGTACAACAACTAGTGTTTACATATCGGGTAGATATATGATAGGATCGTTTCTATGGAAGATTTGGTGATTCGGGAGGTCAGGGAAGATGGAAGAACATCTTCATCATGTTAGTGAGAGAAGCTAGAGAGATAAGGGAGAAACTATGTGTTTTATTATTAGGAAAGGTGAAAAATACACAACGAGACTCACCCTCCACTAAGTATGGAGGGTATTTATACCCACACTACTACACAAAAGCCATAGACACCTCTTAATAGAGATTGGTTTAAAAAAAACTAGTTTCTATAGTTAAAAACTAAGGAGCATAGGAAGCATACAACCCATTTTTTTCAAATAAACTAGTCTTTTTAATCCACATCGCACTAAAACTGGTTTTGTTTTAAGAAACCGATCTCTGCAAAAAATCAAAGACACTGGTTGTTTTGAAGAGACCAGTCTCGATGTTTTTCTATGATAGACACCGGTTGTTTAACTCTAATTGATATAATTATTTCCAAAAAATTCAATTAGGCGCCATCATTTGGTGCTTATATCTTTCTTCCAAAATTTTGAACTCCTCATTTTCTCCAATTTTTCAATATTTGGCATCTCCCTCTAACCCTTTGTAATTTCTTTTACCATCTCAGTTTCCCACCTCCTTTATAAATTTCAACCCTCTCCCCTTCATGATAAGTGTATGTTTGTAGTCATAGATCTTTAATTTCATATATTCAAAAAATCATGAGGGTTTTGAAGAACTAATTTTGACCCACACAAGAAGTTACCATCTTTTCTCTCACTCACACATCTTTTGTAACCCTAATCTTAAAAACAACAGCCGTCAACATCCTTCCGGCCGTCAGCTTTGGCCGGTGGTCTGAAGGGCCTTCCTCCAGTCATTTCACAACGCAGTTTTAAGGCCGTCGGTTAGGTGGTTTCGGGGCCCGTTATTTTCACAACGCAATTTTAGGTTCGTTTCATAAGTGGGTCAAGGGAATGATGAGTGTTGGTTTGTATGATTTGATCGTTGTGCAATTGGTTTTGGTCGGGGTCTTTAACCGGTAGAGGTTATTATTTCTCTTTTTGACACTTAGGTTTGGAATTTGTATAATCTGCATTGTCTATTCTTTTCTGGTTAAATATATCTTCAGTTATTATTTACAGGTTAATTGAAATTGGTTTTAATAGCTTCCCAAAAGCATTTTGCTCGGATGGCTTAGCCAAAGAGGTATGTGGTATATGTCTTTAATTCTTACTATACCAATCACATGCGAATATGCCAAAACACTTATTACTCTGTATATTAATGTTTGGCTACTAGATAATCTTCTTAAGTGCCCCTCATAGGAAATGGTATTTTTATTTATATATGGTGAATTGGCTAGAAATGTAGAAAAGTATGCCGGTAAACGTTAAAACCTTGATGAATCAAGTATAGAGGAAAATGCATTATGAATTTGTCGAAACTTCACTTAAGAGGAATATCAAGAGATGGATTTATGTATTTGATATGCAATACGTTTGTTTTTAGTCTCCAATATTTAACCTCTGAAGTTATACCATTTTTTGTGTAGATGGCTGGTCGGATTACTATCCTACGACCAGGTTTGCTGGCTGAGTTTAGTGAGAGGTAATAAATCGACTCTATAGTCATCACCTATGAAAACAACTTGAGATGAAGTAGTCTTAGGTGAGTGTGATAAGAGGCTGATGCGATTTCTAGTCTTTTACCAAATCTCCAACTTTGACTTAAGGATATAATTTAGCTTATTATGCAATGTCTATTGATTGTGTTATCACATACTTAAATGACTAGTGGTGGGTCCAGGATTTCCGACTATGGTATGCACGACTATAACAGAAGATCGATACATATAACTATCTGTTTGTTCACTCTACAAACTTTTACAAGTAGAATTTCTGGGTCTGCCCCTGTATTTATGTATCTGTTCTAAGCCGTCGATGATCACAGTTAGGTGTGTAATCGGGTCGGGTTATCGAGTTGTTGAGTGTTATCGGGTCAGGTTGATTCGAGTTTTGATTATAGAAAACTAACCCGCAACCCGACCCTCTAAGGAATCGGGTTATCGGTTTCGGGTGGATTCGGGTCGGGTAATTCGGGATATCGGGTTATGAGATTAATCGTAGTCTATATAAATGAACTAGTAAACAGCTTATATATATATATTTACTTTAGTAGATAAAAACCCAACAGATTACAACTTATATTTGATGTGCTAATAATCCATCCAAGAATTAACAGTAACTTAAACAAAATAATAACAAATAAATGGGTATGCCACTAAAAATAAGAAGTAAACATAACTTGTATTGTTGTATAACTGTGAACATGGATGGCTTAGAACAGATACATCATGCATGACTGAGAACATACATCATTAAAACATGTATAATACTATTAGTAAGTAAAGTATATGGTCCATTTGTACTACTATTTCTAAATAATCTATTTTAATGGTTAGATAAATTGTAAAAGAAAGAAACACAGCAGACAGAAAAAACGACTTTGAGGTATGTATTTTAACAGGATCGATAATAATATAGTAGTAATCCAACTTCGGAATTATTTT
This sequence comes from Chrysanthemum lavandulifolium, assembly GCA_022545495.1. Lineage (NCBI taxonomy): Eukaryota > Viridiplantae > Streptophyta > Magnoliopsida > Asterales > Asteraceae > Chrysanthemum > Chrysanthemum lavandulifolium. Next base: position 264,775,643 of record CM040239.1, on the reverse strand, counting down.
TTTACAGTGATCTTACTTCTTAGAATTTACTCCAAACTTTATGTTTATAAGCTTTTAAACTTTTGATAAAAAAAATATTAAAAAATATTTTTGGTCTAATCGGGGTGACCCAATAAGAGAAATAATTCAACCCTAACCCGATCCGATAAGAATATCGGGTTTGGGTCAAAGTAACTCGATAAGCTTTTTAAACCCGATTAGACCCGACCCCCGACCCTATAAGACTTATCGAGTTCAAGTTCGGGTTGAGTCAACCCGACCCTATTGACACCCCTACCTGTATATGACTGATGTTATCTATATTCAGGAAAACCTCATATTTTGATCTATGTTATCATCTATTTTAAACAATTTAATCAATATGTTTCTAAGAATATTATTGTTCTTATTGCTAGACATCCAGATTTACTCAGGCATTCACATGGCTCATACTTATTTCTGAGGTCAAAATAGCCCCTCCTATGAAAAACACAGTTTGACCCATTAACACTTAAAAAATGGCCTGACTCTTTCTTTACCATCGTCTTCCAGTCTTTTATTTTTAGTAGATGGGTAACACAAAATAATGGATTCCCAAAAACCATACTTTTCATTATTATCAAAACCATACTCCTAAATGTTCATAATTTTAAGTTGAACTATTGTATTGACTTTCTTTCTCTCTTTTTTTAATATACATTGCAGATCACATCACTTGCTGAAGAGTTACGAATACCCATAGTGATGACAAACCAAGTAAGAGCTCGAAGTGCTAATCAAATCACTCAGTATTCTTTACAAGGTATGAATTCGTAGATGTGAGCATGTGTTTCACACGTTTTCAGTGTTAGTTAACAATTGCCATACGTGTAACAGAGAGCAGGACCGGTAGTGTAGAGGATTGTAGACAATCTGATTCTCATCTTGTTGCTGCATTGGGCTCATGCTATTACCATTCGTCTTGTTCTAGAATCTAAAGGTACTTCAGGAGTCATGACTGCTTATATTATTGATATATAAAGTTATTTAGTATGACTTACAGAGTATACGTTAATGTGATAATGTCAAGAGGTGATATGAAACCATTTTTCTGTATGTATACAAGATAAACTAACCGTGTCGTTTACAATACAACTTATTCTGTTCACTTGTATGTAGATGCATTGATCTTGCAACAGCTCGTTTAGATTGGTTCGAGCGTGGGAGATAGAAAATGATGCAAAAGGTATTAAACAACTATTTGAGATGCCATTGGTAAGGATTTTTTTTGTTCCAAAATATTAGTATCTCTTTCTTATCGTAACAATTAAGTTGTTACTTATTGTTCCTTCTGTTTTTATTGACTTTGTATACAGGTTTGATACATTGATTCATTGGCATTTGACAAGTTGGAGATAAATGTGGAACAAGCACATATAAAGTTGTTTTGGTGTTCAAGTCTCTAAAAAGAGATGAAGTGCAGTGACACAATGTATGTTGATAGTTTGTTACATTGTAGATGCTATATGAATATAGATGCTTGACTATGTATTTGGATATGATTTATAATATTTGAGAAGATGTTATTGTATTGGATTACATTATTTGAGTGGATGTTATTTATTGACTTTTGATTTTCATGATACTAAATTAGATCCATATCAGAATTACATATCAATAAAAGAAAAAAAATGAAAAACTAGATATCTACTGGCATTGATTCAACTATAGTAGAAACTGGTTTTTACAATAAAACTAGTCTCAATGCTTTAAAGAAGGGATCGGTTACATAACCAGTTTCTATGTGTTTCAGTCAAAGAGATACCCCCTCACAGAGAGTTGTTCCAAAACCAGTTTCTATAAGCTATTCTAACCGGTTTCTATGGACTTTTTTGTAGTAGTGCCAAACACTTACATCTATCACTAAATGACATAACAAGCCCTTGATTTGAGGTAACAAAGATAGAAATGTAATCCGTCAACGTCGCTCCATTTACGAGTTAGGGCGATTCCAACAATCTTCCCCAATGGGACGACATAAGGGATTACTTACAACATTTACTACAAATATAGAAAACAAATAAAGAAATGTCTTCATAAGCTCTTCAGTCTTGAGGATGATGAAAGTTTATGCTCTTTGTCTTCTTCGGTACCTTGACTTGAGAACCGCTTTTCTTCACTTGTAGGCAAATGATGTAATATGCATAAATGGATTAACTTCCCCAATTCATGCCGCATGTCTTTAGCAGCTTCTCCGTATACTCCTTTTTGGCGAAGTTTGAATCGACTTCCCCCATGACAACCGTCTTGTTGATTCAAACTTTGATGTAGTGAACATTTCTCTAACTTTTGAAGTTTTCAAGACGCAGCTGAATTTGTAGATGAGCGATAAACCACACAAGGTAACTCGACTTATTGCGGAAAATCCGTTCGGGGTAACATGCAAGAAATCAACAAGATCTTCTCACATATATAGATGCTTCACACCAAACAAACCACGAAGAGCGAAATGAAACGACTTCCCCGAATGTTGCGGTCATCGGAATAGTAGTTACCAAAGTGAATCTGCAATTACTCGATAAAATGACCGTGTGTGAGGCATCACAACCATATTTAGGTAACTTCACGCACGATAACTCTGTGAAAGTGAGACGATAACACCAAAGTGAGACGTTTAGACCACGGATCATCTCATTTCTTCCCATGATTGAAGAAATTCATGAAAGGAGGGTTTTCTCAAAAATACAAAACAACAAAGGAAGCGACACCACCTATACTCTTCCCCCGATGTTTTCAATGAATCGAATCATACACCACGTATGTTGATGATGAAATTGGAGAAATTGAAACCATGTATGTTCAATTAATCGAACAAGTGTGAAGTACCATAAATATCTCGTGAGAATCAATTGTCGATAAGACTTCTCTACTCGTGTATACTCTTCTCGCCTAACTCTTTACCGACCCCATTATCATTCGACGGCTTTTGTAGTGACTCATCGATGGAGAGAACCCAATATGACGAACTTGAGACCAAGTAGTATAACCCGAACTTGTGACTTAAACTTGCACTATTGTCAGACGAAGAACCCTTTTTCTTAACTCCATCGAAAAAAAGGTAAACTTAAGGCTTCTCAAATTATCCATACCTTAGTGTGACACTTGAGCACAACAACGTAACTCCTTAAAAGTGATAGTTATAAGCTATGAGCACAACAACGTAACTCCTTACATCAGGTTCAACTAGATAACTCAAGTCTTTGTCATTCGTAACGAGTAAAGCTCAAACAAGGATCTCGAAGAATCATGCATCCAACCAACCCCGATATCTTCAGATACTAAGTACACGCACCCGTGATATCCCACTTCAACCTCAAATAAATAATAGTGGATTCACGCCGTAGTCACATCTTGCGGTTAAATGCCCAAATCTAGCCTTTGTTAACGGTTTAAAATGAACTTTGATAATGTTTTCTCGATCTTGTCAAAATTATGTATCCCCGTGAAAATTTTAAACCATACCAAAATACCATTTGTATATCAAATAATTTCTTATCCTCAAATATTGTATGTCCAAATGTCAATTCGGATGACCACTTTTGAGACCAGAAGAATAAGATATTATATCAGCCCATTCCAAACGAAACATGACATGGCCCAAGTCCAAATGGTAATATACCCGATCCAAAAAAATTACATGACCGGATATAATACACAACAAGATAACCTAAACCTAAATATCAAATATTCGCCTACCACTTCAAACTTTTCTCACCCCAAACTTTTTCTCCAAACTCAGACCCTTCAACCAGGTCAGACACCCATCCAATCTCAATATCAATCTCAGAAACATCACCTTCGTTTGAAATATCACAATCCAAACTTCAAACCCTTCCCTATCTACGTTGTGACAGAAACAAGAGACCACATAGTCGATCAACTTGAACCAGTGACATTTGTGAACGGCTTCAAGATCCTTGAAAAGGATCTCGGGTAGGTTTTAATTTTTATGTGTTTTCGTTTTGAGTTCTTGAACGAAACAAGAAATGAGTATAACACCATTGTTATACATCCGTTCTTTTTATGTTTCGGATATTAAGGAAACCAAGTTTCCAAAATAAATCGATGATGATTGAAGGTTCAGTAGAGAAATCTATAAAAGATTTCAAAGAAAAGCTCGAACCATATCTGAGATTAGATGAGATTTGCAGTTTGTATGAGTCTAGTTGATTATTAAAGTGGGTTAAGATGTTGAAGAGGTGAAAGATTCGTTTTTTAAGAAGAGGTTATTAGTTTTGAGCGAGTCAAATGGACTGTTGTTTTTAATTCGATTGAAGTTGGGTAATTGGTATGTTGTTGTGGTCGAGGTCATGTTTACGCGTAACCTCTTTTGTCTTCTTTCTTAAGTGTAAAACAGTTTTGGTCCTTATGCGTAGCCTTACGCGTAATGTTATGCTTATGCGTAAGCATACGCGTAAACATATCGTGAGCCATAGCGTAAGCCAAGGCTTAAGCGTAAATGCATACGCCAGAACCCATTCCTTACGCGTAACTTCACGACTATGCGTAACAACTCAGTAGATGCTCCTTGTGCGTAAGTTTAGGGTTTTGACTGCGTTGACCACTTTTTCCGACGAGATTTCCGATCGAAAAATCCGACCGATCTTCATATAAAACCCAAAGCATAAAAATGCTTCCTTTTTCTTTGTTTGACCATCGAATCGACGGTGACCATTTGATGTTTCATGGATATATTGGTACAAAAAGCATAAAAGTGACTGTATGGATAGAATATCACAAGACTTTTTAACCAAAATGATACATAAAAAAAAACTTGTAAAAAAATCGTATCTCAAAAGAATATCTCAAATGAATATGAAAGGTTTAAACTTTTGTTGAAAAACAGATTTTTTAAACAATATTTTGACAAGATAACATCACCAAAAATCAACCAATGATAAAATCCGACCGGGCTCTTGATACCAATGATAGGATCGTTTCTATGGAAGATTTGGTGATTCGGGAGGTCGGGGAAGATGGAAGAACATCTTCATCATGTTAGTGAGAGAAGCTAGAGAGAGAAGGGAGAAACTATGTGTTTTATTATTAGGAAAGGTGAAAAATACACAAATGAGACTCACCCCTCCATGGAAGTATGGAGGGGTATTTATACCCAAACACTTACATCTATCACTAAATGACATAACAAGCCCTTGTGTTTGAGGTAACAAAGATAGAAATTTAATCCCGTCAATGTCGTTCCATTTACGAGTTAGGAGCGATTCCAACAATATATACATAATTAGTATGTATTATAATGGGTAGAAGTTTAAGTATTTGACACATTGACTAAATACATTGAATGTTGTTGGGTAAAACCCAAAGTCCATGACCCATACCCATGGAGCATAACCCATAACCCATTGCATGACATCATGCATAAGTCATATACGGATATTATCCATGACCCATGGTTTTAACCCATGACCCATGGACTAGATGCATTGCATCTTGTAGATACATTGTATCTACTTGGATACCCATGATCCAAAGTCTAGGACCCATGACCCATAACCCATGACCCAAAACCCATGGGCAAAGAGGAGCGTCCCACGGATCCCCAGAATTACACTAGACGAGGTGGTGACTCGGGGAGTGGAGTAGGGCAAGGAAGGTGTCCTTGTAGCCAAACCACTATAAATACTTGTGTCGTGGTTATGTGCTTCTTACTCTTTATCTTTCATTACACATTCATATATCTATCTATCAACGTCCAACATACACATCCAAATAGATTGACATAAGTCAATCTAAATATTTTAAAACGAAGTTTTAATTGGTAAAACTATTCAACCCCCCTTCTAGTTTTCCACAATTGGCATCAGAGCTTCGTTACCAAGTTTCTTAGAGTATGTTGTACTTTAAAAACTTGATACGATCCGTGTATGTTTGAAAACTACAAAGAAGAAAATCTTTTAAAACAAATTGTGTCTTTCGTGTTGGATATTGATAAACTATTCTAACATTTTCTCTTAAAGAAATCTTCATGCTAGGATCTTTCCAAAGTATTCATTTATATTCAAAGAAAAATGAAGTCAACCTTCAAGGAAGAATCTAAAAGTAATCGCTACCTACTTATTCTAAGTACAACCAATTACATTAAAAGCTCATGAAGTATTTTTGGTTTTACGATCTCCTTAAATCATATCAAGAGCGTAGAGGTATGTTTTCTTATCATTAGCTAGTTTACATTTACATGAATATGTTGATACCATTTCTTTTAGATGTTAATTATTGCTAGTCTCTAAAAAGTCTCTTTTCGCCACTTTCCGACTTACTCATCATCGGAAATAGTATTCCTCCTTGATCTCGTCAAACTAACACCGCCATCACAAATAGATCCTTGATAATTAACTTATCAAATCCCATTGACCAAACATCTATTAAGTTAGAAACCTCAAAACTATTTTTGTTCCATAAGCTAGTTCATAACTTATTACAAAATAACGCCAAACACCCTTTTTCATCCTACGTGGCGGATCCTCAAGTTATACTAGCGGGTCCCTATTGCAAGGGATACGGGGAACCGTGTGATGTAAACCAGCTATACGCCTTTCAAAATCAATTCGCTTTTTCCTCTCCTCACAAAACACAAAACGACCCAAGTGTCAGTTTTCATCTCCATAGGACTCCATATCCTCAAGCATCCTTCTCAAGAACATCATTGTAAGTAATTACACTAATATTTTCTAATCTTCATCATCTTCATCCTAGGGTTTATGGTTTTTCAATTTTTCTTAATCAAATTAGGTTTTGCAAAATTGATCACTAGAAAAGGTTTTCACATAACTAAAATTACATCGTGCTTACAACATTGTTAATACAAATCAAAACCATAAACCCATCTCAACAAATTTTACCTAATTGGAATATTTATTTTTCTAGGACCAACCATGCCTAAAGCCACCCAACAAGACCACCATGATACCGTCCACTACCTCACCCAATACTATCGAAAAGAGGAGTTGTCAAAAACCGATCGCGAAGTCTTCAAAAGACTTGAAAAACGACTTATCCGCGAAGGTCGTGTGGTCAAGGAATTTTTCCTTGAAAATACCAACATTTGTCAAGTCTTCTCGACAATCAACTTTGATTGTCTTCCTGATATTCATGAACAAATTTGTCCGGTTTTCATCTTTGAATTCTAAAAAAGCGTTAGGATCATTCGAAATACCGATGATAGCATTTCAATCGCCTTTATCATCAATAAACAAAACTTCACTCTACCACTCAACACATTTGATCAAATCCTTCGCATTCTTTGTGGAGGAATTTGTATGTACTCCCAAGATTGGGCAATATCCACTCAATCTTTTGCACTTGATTCCAAACCAATCTACCACACTCCTCTTGATGACCCCGCAACCGTTCGAGACACCATTTTCCAAATTAGAGCCGACCAATCTCGTTTCAACCGCAACAAAGAGCTCATTCACCATGATCCCTTTCAAATGGAACTTTTCGAAATGCACTCCATATATAGAAAATGGGAAGAAATTCTTAGGGAAAATGTCATTAATTTGGTCAGAAACAAAGACCATCCAAATGCATGTCTTGTGCAAATGATATATTGCCTCATTCACCAAAGGCCATTTAATCTCGCCTATTACATGATGAAGAGAATGGCCGGGGTATTCAAAGTTGCCAACATGGTACTTCTGTATGGTATGCTCCTAACACGACTCCATGAGTATGTTAGTGCAATGCAACCATCTCCAATCAATGATGATCATTTTCTCTCCGATCACGTCATGGTACCTCTTACCAAACAACCCTCTAAACGTTTCATGATCAATGGAAGAAGACCTAAGGCTCTCCCGGACTCCTCGGATGAAGAAGAAGTATATGTCAACCCCGAATCCAACATCGACTTGGATCCCATTACCTACTTTCAACAACTTCCAACCCTTCCAAACGAGAGCGCGAAATTCAAACAATTAAAGGGTATGATCCAATGCCTAACTAACTACTTCGTGAAGTTGGGAAAGAGGAAGAGAAAAGATTGACAAAAGAGACATTAGGACTATGGTTGATTTTAGACATTTTGTTTATCTATTTACAATGAATGCTTATGTTTGTGAAGCACTTTAGTTTGGTTGTTTGGATATTGTCATTACTACTCTTATCTATGATATGGTTTATGAGATATCATGCTTGTTTTGCTGTTCTTTGGAGTAGAGATTAATAGAAATTAGTTTACATAGCATAGTGCATAATCGGCATCCCTTTCTGTGATGCTTCTGATATGCAGTTGCCAGATGCCTAAGAATGTACTAGACGGATCCCTCCTTCTAGGGAACCGTGGGATCCGTGTTGACAGATATGCAATGCAGAATCCCACACACCAAAACAGCTCACTAGATCACTTCACACTAGCTAAGCATAAAGCCTTAGGACCACTCAAGTCCTCTTCAAGCTTAGAAAGCTTCACACTCATTCATAGCCCATTTAGTATCACACTCAAAGTGTTTTTTTAATTTGTCATATCACCAAAACTCATCATCCTTCCGCTCTTATACTCACACATCATCCCTCACATGTCAACACATCTAGTTTTATAAATCTCTTAGTTTTAGCAAATTGATTTTAATCATCTCCACCTCAAAATGAGTCAAAAACTAGTTTTCAATTCTTATAATTTTTAAGGATTTTTCAAAATTTATCCCAAGTTGCCATCTGATCTCTAGGATCATTTAACATGACTTGAAACCATTAAAATTCCTAGTGTCATCCTTGAACACCCATTGCTGTTCATAAAGTCCCATTTGCCTTCCATAAAAGGCAATCATTAGCTACCTCCACTTATTACCCTTGATCATTTAAGTCACACCTCATTTAAAACACTTAAGAAGACTAAGATACTCAAGATGTATAGGTATTAGATTGTACCAACATCATTTTCTTCTTTTCTTGACTGCTGATAGTCGGATCCCTATGATTAGCCTAGACGGATCCCTCATAAGAGGGAACCGTGGGAACCGGCTGGCAGAGTCAGTAAATCTTGCCTAAAGCAATCATTTCAAGCTCTTTTGGCTAACTTGAACACTCTATCCTGCCTTAAATAAACTCATAGATCAGTGCACAACTATAGTTGACCCTTGTGCATGCAAATCATTACATTTATAAGGATTTTAGTGGCTTAAGTCTTTAATGCACTTCCAAAATCCTTCCCTTTATAAGCCATCTTGTTAGAATCTCTTAGTCATCAACCACAACATAATTCTCAGCATTTAGAAACCTCCTCCTTAGTCATTTCATCATGAGAAAAACTCCTAGTGCTAACTCATCCACCAAAGAACCACCCAAGAAACTTGCTCGTGTTGTACACGAAATTTCCTCAACCGAATAATCTCCCGTTAAATCCACAAATGCTAGGATTTATCCTCCACCAACTCAACGAATCAAACCAATCCCCAAGAGGATTATTCCCACAAAAATATCATCACCAAACTCCACAATTCCTACTAAACCAAACACACCCTTTTCCACCCAACCAACATCATTGGTGCCTAGAGCCATATCATTTACCACCTCACAATCATCTCCACCTCTATACAATTTAGAGGACTTGCCTCCTAGGCCATCTAATCCTCCACCATTGTCGACACTCTCTTCAATAGAGAAGAATGTGCAACTAACCCAAGGTGTTGAATCAACACATGCACCGATATCCTTTTCTCCATTTCCCTCAAATGGTCCATTTTGGATTATGAGGAATCATCAAGGTCAACCACCCGACCACATGAAAGTTGACACCTCTATACCTCCACCATCATCTTTTGTTGAGCAATCATTGAATGTGCCTCCACCAATCCCTCCTTTGTTTGAGGATCCTCAACCTCCTTCACTTGAACCTCCACATCAACCCGCTCCATTTTTACCACCACCTTTTCTAAGTCATGACAAGGATTGTTATAATTGTCAACACGTTGAAGGCTTGATACATGAACTACGTGAAGAAGCAACATTTCATGTTTTATTACCTCCTCGAACGTTTCGATGAGGTCAATAAACCTAAAAAACCATGAGCCTAAGGATTAAAGTGGTGTCCTAGTCTTAAGCTTAACTTAGATAGTTTAGGAATCACATTTCATGTTTAATCATTCAGTTAGTTTTAGAGATTTGTATGTCATTTCTAGTAGTTTTATTGAATGAATTTACTTGTTTTATGCCATATTACCTTGAGTATACGTTTTGTGCAAAATTTCATATCTCAATTTGATGTTAACATCAATTGTTACATTACCATTGTCAGATGTTTTACGTAGAGGGATCCTCCATTTGCCTAGACGGATCCCTCCAAGGAGGGAACCGTGGGATCCGTGCAACAGAAGACTTGTCTTCTACTAACTTGAGTTTCATTTGCAAGAAATTATGCATTATATACTTGTTTTCTAACCTTTGTTTTGTAGATTTTCAATATACACATGAAGACTTTGACACCCTAAGCTGGGGGAGTTTTATGTCAAAGCATTACATTGCAAAATCATTTGCAATATACTTTAGGATCACGTTACATAACGTCCCTTTGCAAATTTGCAATCATCAAGGGGAGCATTATCGTCACAAAGACGAAACCATTTGCAAACATAGTTGCAATGCATTAGCTTAGTAGTTTTTCTTACTTGACACCCTCACAAAGGGATGGACTCATCAAGGGGGAGTTAAGACGAGAACTCTTCCCGTCACTTGCTCTCTATATTTTATTTTCTTATTACATGTTTTTCTTAAAACAATGTGTTAGTTTCTTTTCGACGCTCTTTTTGTTCGACAAAAAGGGGGAGAAGAGAGTAAAAACTACAATTCAAACTTTTACGAATTTTAGTTTTTCCTTAAAATAAATTTATGTTTTGTCATCAACAAAAAAGGGAGATTGTTAATACAAATAACCCGTAAAAACGTTTATTTATATTTTACGATCTTCTAATGTTTTGTTGATAACAAACGTAAAATCATTTTAACGAAGCAAATAAAATACGTAAATGGTTTGAGCCAATAGTTTACTAACACACTTAGGTTTTCACATAAAACACTAAACAAGTAAAAGTGATTTTATGATTTAGTAATACATATGTACAACAACTAGTGTTTACATATTGGGTAGATATATACATAATTAGTATATATTATAATGGGTAATATAATGGGTATAAGTTTAAGTATTTGACCCATTGACTAAATACATTGAATGTTGTTGGGTAAACCCAAAGTCCATGACCCATACCCATGGAGCATAACTCATAACTCATTGCATGACATCATGCATAAGTCATATATGGATATTATCCATGACCCATGGTTTTAACCCTTGACCCATGGACTATATGCATTGTATCTACTTGGATACCCATGGTCTAAAGTCTAGGACCCATAACCCATTACCCAAAACCCATGGGCAAAGAGGAGCGTCCCATGGATCCTCAGGATAACAGTGGACGGATCCCTCAAGTGAGGGATCCGTAGGATCCGTGGAACAGTAGCTAAAATCCCTCTATAAATAGTGAGCCATTTCTTCATTTTGAGTTGCCACTCCTACACATACTTTCTCCAATTATTGTAACTTTCTAACCTCAGATCCTAAGGATCTCTCTAAGTAGTTTGTGTTTTGTTTTTGTGTGATTCTCTAGGTTCCTCTTAAAGGCGAGATCACCACCTCTTGAAGTCGAGCAAGCTCAAGTCCATGAGTTGCCATGCTTCGTCATCATCAAAACTACTGAGGTTCTCTTGTTGATAGTTCTTTCTTCCTCCATAGAGGTGTTGTGTCAAGGGCATTAGTGAAGGATGCCGAAAGAGTCAAGACGAAAGCATTAGTGAAAGGTGTTTAACGTTCATGTCAAAGGCATTAGTAAAGAATGCCAAAGGAGTCAAGACGAAGGCATTAGTGAAAGGTGCCAAACGTCCGTGTCAAGAGCATTAGTTAAAGATGCCTAGAAGTCAAGTCAAGTGGCATTAGTGAAAGATGCCAAGGGTGTATAATCGATGAGGTGAATCGATGTACAAATAGAGATAGGTTGTATCCAAGAATATTTATATCCTTGATGGTGTTGTAATAAGGAGTTGGTCTCGATGAGTGTGTAAATACTCATCATTTTAATCAATCGAATCGCAAAACGCTTAAAATGCTCACAATGCATCAAAATACCGAAAATATTCCAAAATTGCATTTTATATGTTTCGGATGCAAAATGTTCAAAATCGATGAAAAATGAGCTAAGTTTGCATAATTGGCGCTTCGAGTCCCCAAGTTTCAAAAGTTGTCAAAACAAATCCGGGCACATAATTTCAAAAGTAAAATCACCAAAGGTCCTTTTAAAATCATAACTTGTCAAATTTAGTCCTTTGGTGAAAAATATAAAAAGTTTGAGAAAATTACAAGTTTGGTCCTCCAACTTTGAAAATTGGCAAAAATGGCCCCTGGAAAATTGGAAAATGGCAAGTTTGGTCCTTGCACTATTGAAACTTGTCACTTATGGTCCTTGGAGAAACTTTGCTTAATTGGCAGGAGTGGTCCCTTGAAATTCAGAATTTACACAAAAGGTCCCTATGTATTATTAAGCCTTTACACCTTTTTGGACTTGTCATAACCTTTTTTTGACCCTGCCACTTAAACCTTTGGACCCTTACCCTTTTTTGACCCCCTGGTATTATTAAACCCCGGTCAACCCATTTGGTCAAATCCCACCATTGGCGCCAAAAACTTCTTCTCCCCAACTGCTCACCCTGCAACACACTACCCTCCCATCCCCCCTCCTCAACTCCACTCATCCATGTCCCCCCACCTCAGCTAACCTCCAAGAAAGCATTTAATGCTTCTCTGCCCTTTCACTCAACCCCCAAATGGATAAAAGCAAATTTGGCGCCAAAATCTATTTCAATGGCCAAGATGAATTTATGCCATCCAATGGCTGAGAAAAGTGATGGGAAACAATCAGAATAAAGAGAGAAAGAGTTTGGGTATAAAGAGAAGGAAAGAGAAGCAAGCCAAGTAGTAGATTTTTAGTTTTAAATTTCTCTTGTGTCGTTTTTATTATTACTGTCTTATTTTAATTCAAAAGTTGTAATATTTTGTTCCTAAGTATTAAACTCAAGTTACATTTTCAGTTTAGTCAAGTCTTAATCATTAATTCCAAGTTTCATTCAGTTTCATATTTATGTGCTTACTGTTAAAAATTCAAGTTTCCATTTCATAAACCCAAGCTTTATACAGCTTGTTTATCAGTTTCAATAAGCTTATATAAGCTTTTCATAACTTTTTGAAAGCTTAAAATCAAGTTTCAAGCCATTTTGTATTCTGGTCAACAAAAGCAACTGGGTGCTAAATTGGTCATGGAATTGGAATTGGGTTGATACAGCATGGAAATGGGTTGATTCAGGTCTATTGGGTTGATATACTTAGGATAGCTGGCTCATTGGTTACTGTTTTCAAGCCATAGTGGCTGGGACCATTTGTAAGTTAATTCCTAGTTTCATTGCTAAATCTGCTCTTGTGGTTTTGGTTGATTTGAATTTGTTAGTTAAGCTATATTTAGAATATATGGATCAGTTTGATCATTTGTTTTAGCTGGTTAAGTGTTTAGGTTAGAGTTAATTGCACAATAGTTAGTATAAGGGTGTTTGGTTCAGTAGTTTAAACTGCATTATAGGCTAGTTCTTTGCTTGGTATTTGTTGTCTCATGCTTGGTTGGTTTATTCTAGCTCATATATGTCATATAATTGTGTCTGCAAAGAGATAAGTCAACAATCCTATTAAACTGTCTTATATGCATATCTGAGCAAGTTTTTGAAAAGCAAGTTCTTGTTTTGTGTTTAAATATCATAGATAAAGCTAGCAGTAGTGTTATTTCATACATTAACATCATTTTCAGTTGAGAAATCAAGGTCTAAGTTCATAAAAGTCAACTTTACCAAACTGTTTAAAAAGTCAAAATATGAAAAACTTGTTTTGAGCCAACTGAGAGTGATTTTTCATTGGTTCATCTTTGAGCCAAACTTAGTGAAACTTGTTGTTTTAAAATCTCCTCTTGGTCTATTTTATTATTACCATTTTTGTGCAATTTTACAAATTTTTACAAGGTCCAAAATGCTCGTCAATATGGACAGCGCCTGTACACACTCAAGATTAACGAGAGTGTACAGACAGTGGTTTTGTCAAGATTGCACCTGAGCTCATTTGAGCTTGTTGTTGGCTCTAATTTGGTTCACAAACTCTTGGCCAGGTCTAGTGTAGGTTCCAAGTTTTTATTTTAGATTTATAGCTTATTTGAGTGCTTATTTTGTGGCTGCAAGTAGACCCCCAAACCTGTTTTTAGCTTATATACTCTATTAAGCCAAATCCTTGCAACTTGTAATCCAGTGGTTAAAAGCAGTTTATACTTATTGCAATTTAGTTCTTCTAGCTTATTTAAGCTTCTGTTTTGGTTTGGTGCTTATTGGTCTCCATTTGCTTGTTCAAAGTGCTTATTTATAAGTATTTGGCACATCAGTTCCAATTTCCTCCACATAAGCACCTGTTTTTCTATTTTTCCTAGATTCCAAATATAATTTTAGAGTTTTCTTGAATTTTTCAGATTTTTCCAAGTTGGTTTGCTATTTTTCTGCATTTAAATTAGTTTTTAAGCATTTTTAATTAGCTTTAAATACAAATAATTAAGAAAAGCTTCAAAAAAAATAATTTTTCATTTTTCTTAAGTTAAGATAAATATAAAAAGACAAAAAAATATTTTTCTAGATTTTTCTTAGTTAAATTTGTACTTTTAAATAATTTAATTAGTTTTTAATAGTTTAAAATTCCTAGAAAATAGAAAAATAGTCAGAAAAATACAAAAAAATAGTTTTGAAAATTCTATTTTGATATTTTAGATTTTTCTAAGTCTTAGTTTTATTTTTCTAGCTTAATTTCCTATTTTCTTGCATTCTAGGTTATTATTTATTAGTTAAAAATAGTTTTTAATTAATAATAATTAATTTAATAGTTATAAAAATAATTTCCCTTTTTTATAAATTTTCTTTTATCATTAGGATTGTAAAATGTATTTTTCATCTTTTAGGATTTATATTGTGTAATTTTCACGCTTTATTTATACGTCACAGTAGTTTTTAATTCCGCTTTATAAAAACATAAAACAAAAACATCATTTTAATTATAGTGATAGCGTTTATTTAATAGATTTTATCTTTTAATTTCCTTTAATTTGCATTTAAGCCGTTGTAATTTGTTGGCTTTTCTTTAGTTATAATCCTATTCAAAATCCCTGCTTGCTCAAATCTCTCGATCACTTTACGCTTTGATAATCCATTGCATAGCTCGTGGGACATAACGACCGGGAAACAAGATACTCCCGGATCTTCATTGCATTCGTGCTTAAGCGCTTTTAAGTCGATTACGGTCCGCCATTCATGTGGCGAGCTTGAGTGATTTAGCTGAATCGCTTGGCACGCATCGCCTCTTTGGGGTTAGGTGTTGTGTAGTGTTGGGTAGTAGTTCCTACATCGTAATGGAACTCGATATTTAGCCTAGTATCTTGGATAAAGGGTAGGCGACGTTGTGATAGGTGTGGTTCTACCATGTGGAAGAACCCGGTGCCTAGCCTAATCTGGGAAAAAAGAGTAGGCGACGTTGTGAAGGATTCTCTCCCATAAGGAGTTGGTGTCGTGTAGTATTTACGAACTCTCAAGTAGGTGACTCGGGGAGTGGAGTAGGGCAAGGAAGGTGTCCTTGTAGCCAAACCACTATAAATACTCGTGTCGTGGTTATGTGCTTCTTACTCTTTATCTTTCGTTACACATTTATATATCTATCTATCGACGTCCAATATACACATCCAAATAGATTGACATAAGTCGATCTAAATATTTTAAAACGAAGTTTTAATTGGTAAAACTATTCAACCCCCCCCCCCTTCTAGTTTTCCACACCCTCCACTTGACGATGTCGCCTAGAAATCTGCTCATCTTCACCAGTATCTTGTATAACATATTTTTTGCCAGAATCATCAGCCAAAACACTAACTGACATACATGAAATCATAGAAGCATAAATATCAGTTTGAACATCAAAGAAAATCGACCGAGTATATAATTCTGAGGCCTCCTGATCTAAATCAAGTTCAATATGCATATCTAGAATAGTATACCGACTGTCATGATCATTTTCACGTTGAGAAAATCTTTGGCACCCCACCACACTATCAAAATGATTATAGAACTCCCATAAAGTCAAATCAATACTTGTCAATCTACCATAAGCATTGTTTTCACTCTCTGACCTAGAAGAAGTTCTCATCAATCCTGACATCGGTTCATCCCTATAATAGGCTGGTATCCATTTATGCCTCAAATTATACAAATCTGAAAGCCATTTGTGTCTCTTCAAATCAAAATCAACTAACAACCGCTCCCACAAATCCTCAAACTCTTTAGGCTCTATTCTATCAGTCCAAACAATATAAGATATTCTCCTTTTGAAAGTAAGATCTTTAGCTAAAACAGGCCCAACATACAAAAATGAAAATCAAATTTAATGATGAACGTAACTCACTGATCAACATAATATTAAAAAAACTCGATGATGAACAAAATATTAAAAAACTAACAGATGAAAAAATAGTTGATGGACAAAAATTAACTGATGAACAGAGCTAATTGATGAACTTAATTTTATAATACTAACTGATGAAAAAAATATAGTTAATGGCCAAACACTAACTGATGTACAAAAGTCATTGATTAATTTACTTATAAAACTAACCGATGAACAAAAAATTTAATCAACAAACACTAACTGATGAACAGAATAAAAAAGCTGGAACATACCTTTGAAGTCAACTTCTGCATGATATGCCACATGCATAATCTGTGATGAGATAACGGGAACACTGACTCTATAGCAACTTTCATTGATCCGTCCTGGTCAGTCACAATAACCTTTGGTGCTCGAACAAAAGCTATTTTAAAACATTGAAGCAACCAGATGTAAGATTCTTTCGTTTCTGATGACAACAAAGCAGCTCCAAATGTAACACAATGATTGTGATTGTCAATCCCACTGAATGGTACAAAAACCATTTTGTACAAAAACCATTTTTACCTACAAAACCACATTATAATATAAAATAATCGATGAACCATTACTATATAACCATTTACATTATAATATAATCGATGAACCAATATTATATAATATAATCGATGAACCATTATTAAATAATCGAGAACCATTTACATTATTAGCTAAGCGATGAACAATTTACATTATATTATAATATAACAATTTACATTATTAACCATTACCATATAACTGATGAACCAATATTATATAACTGATGAACAATTATTAAATAACTGAAGAACCATTTACATTATTAGCTAACTGATGAACCATTTACATTATAATATAACTGATGAACCATTACTATATAATGGATGTTTCTAGCTTCAAATGTGTCCTGCTAATGGTCTGTGGTGACTGTGAGTAGGTTTTGAATCCCATTGATAATCTCAAACACACACAAAATACCAGAACAAAGATGATGGGCAATGGGAAGTAATTTTTATACCGATGAACATCATCTTGTTGCGCCGATTTTTGTGTGTGATTGAGATGATCATTAGGTTTTGAAGGTACAATTGAATATCTTTAAAAACTGATGAACTTATAACTTGACAGAAGTATAAAACTTAATACTTAAAAAATTATAAAAAATGAACTTATTTATTCGTTCTGAAAGTAGCATCGAATGAAATAACATCGCCAAAAGCATAATAGTTCCTTTTTGCATATTCATCAGCCCAGAAAAGATTCGCGACGCATTATTCTCACCAATTTGATACTCAAATGAAAAGTTAGGAAGAAAATCCTTCTTGTTTATCAACATTTCAACTAACATTTGTGCATCATTTTTTCCTATGAAATCAAGCACATCCCTCCTATAATTTTTACAATCAACCGAACTAGCTCCTATAAAATCATAGTCCCCATATATCGCCTAAGTAAATTGAAACCCTTCACTGGACCAAGATTGACTTGTGAAGCTTGATATAGAAAAACTTGTTGAGTATAAGTAACTTCACGAGAAGAAACAAGAAAAACGCTATCCTCTTCACTAACAAGGCTGTGATTGTGACCCTGAACAAAATCATAACACCAATAACCTTTCCCTGGAATATGCCTAACCCAAAAAACTGCTTTGTAATCAGTACGCTTAGACGAAACTTTCCTACTATTAGACTTCTTCTTTAATGCACCAGATTTTGGGGCAGGATTTGTACCTTCCTTACTACAAACAAAATATTTCAAATCGAGAA
The DNA here is from genome assembly GCA_022545495.1 of Chrysanthemum lavandulifolium. NCBI lineage: Eukaryota > Viridiplantae > Streptophyta > Magnoliopsida > Asterales > Asteraceae > Chrysanthemum > Chrysanthemum lavandulifolium. The sequence goes on along the minus strand of CM040239.1, from coordinate 264,757,322 downwards.
TTTTATCCTTATTTTTCTTAGACATATATTGCTATCCTAAACGGACCTCAAACCCAGCTCTTTTTGTATACACTTTGTAATACTGACAAGTGATAAGGTTTTAAAATGTACCTTTTTGAGGGGTCATTTAAGCCTTTATTTGATCACTTTTGTATCCATTATTACTTAATATCGTTCCTTTTCACTTTTTAGGTATCTTGAAGGCAAAATGCTGGAATGACACTTATTCGGACGAAAAGGTGCGAATATACGAAGAAAATGGCCAAAGTCAAGAATCGAGACACTCAAGCTACTTGAACCGAAAGAGACGGCGTCGGTGTTATCTCATGACGCCGTCGCATCACTTTTGTGACTACCAAGAGCCAAATTGCTTATTTACAAGTGACGGTGTCGTTTTAAAAGAGTAGGTCGTCGCAACTCGATTTACCTAGATTTGATCCAAACGACGCCGAGACTAAAGGGACGGCATCACAAGCATAAGGTGACGCCGTCAAAGACTAACGCGCCAAGATGAAACCCTAATGACGGCGACCCGACGGCATCACAAATCAAAGGGTGACGCCGTCGCATATGTAATCTTATATATAGAATCCGAATTTTTTAGTTTTCAGTGTGTAGTCTTTTGGAGTAACAACCTAAACCGAACCAATGTTGTCTTGTACAGTATTTTAGGGTTCCATACCCTATCTTACATCAAGATAAGTGTTTTACTTCATTAATTTAAGAGTAAATTACACCGTTCGTCCCTGTGGTTTGCTCCAAATCACTACCGTAGTCCCTGTTCTTTCTTTTTTGCTTTTTTGCTCCCTATGGTTTACATATTGCACGCTGCCAGTCCTTATCGCTAACTGCCGTTATCTTTTTCGTTATCTCAATGGCACCGTTAGTCCTAACCAAACGATCACTTGCGCGTTAGTCCTTTATACTAACGATCGTTAATAACTCAAAAATTTTATTTAAAAAATCTTTTCTACGCGGTTTTATCGCCACCGCTTTCTTACGCTTTCATGCGTTTTCGTCCGATTTTATACGCTTTCACACGCTTTTTCCTTTTTCTTACGTTTTGTCCGCTTTTATACGCTTTCCTTCATTTTTACGCTTTTGTCCGGTTTTATCGCTTTTGTCCGCTTTTATACAAAGGTAATTTAAAAAATGACGTTTTTTTTAATGTGATTTTTTTTTTTTTCCGATTTAAAAAATTACGCTTTTTTATCTTATTTTAAAAAGTTTTTCGATTTAAAAAAATATGTTTTTAATTTGATTTTTAAAAGGTTTTTTCGATTTAAAAATTACGCTTTTATCCGATTTATAAAAGGATTTTCCGATTTAAAAACGTAATTTTTAAAACTTTATATTTAAAAAGTTTTTCCGATTTTAAAACGTAATCGATTAAAAACTTTTTAAAATCGATTAAAAAAAAGTATTTTTTAAATCGGAAAAACTTTTAAAAATCGATAAAAACGCAATTTTTTAATCGAATATTTTAAAAAATCGATTAAAAAACGTATTTTTTAAATAGGAAAAACTTTTAAAAGCGAGATAAAAACGTAATTTTTTAAATCAAAAAAATTTAAAATCGATTAAAAACGCTATTTTTTTAAATTACACCGTATAAAACGGACAAAAACGCATTAAAACCCGACAAAAGCGTAAAAATGAAGGAAAACGATAAAACGGACAAAAACGTAAGAAAACGGAAAAAGCGTGTGAAAACATATAAAATCGGACGAAAACGTAAGAAAACGGTAAAACGATAAAACCGCGTGAAAAAGATTTTTTTTAATAAAATTTTGAGTTAATAACGATCGTTAGTATAAAGGACTAACGCCGCAAGTGATCGCTTGTTAGACTAACGTGCCATTGAGATAACGAAAAGATAACGGAAGTTAGCGATAAGGACCGACAACAGGCAATATGTAAACCATAGGAGCAAAAAGCAAAAAAAAAAAAAGAACAGGACTACTAGACTGACTGGACGAATCTGTAATTTACTTTAATTTAATTATGTCTTCAATTACTTGTGTGTATGCTTGCATGTTCCCGTGTCCGCTAATTTACTTAAATGTTTGCTTAGGAGTATGAAACTTAATTATTGAATATTGATTGGTTGTCTCTTATCTTAATTGTTAATGATCTAGTAATGCGATAGGTCATCCATTGTGTAGTTAATGCTTGATTAATCTTTGTGAACCTTAGTCTATAATACCTAGAGTTGTTGTAGGCTAAACCATCCAAAAGTACCTTAGAGTTAAAGTTTATAAATCCTAGAGATTTTGTAGGCGATACACTTTGGTAGTTTCAAAGAGTTAGGATAAAAGCATACCCTACGACCTTAGACACACAACGCGATTAAGAATAATGACGCGACAATTCAACCATCAATAGGAGATAATTAAGGAGTAATAAAACCTAAGTAAACACATCTTTAAATCATCATACGAGCACACAATAATTAGACATAGACTACATACACCACTAGATTAGATAATTAGATAAGTAGAGTAATCGGTGAAATACCAACCCCAAATTCAAACCCCGAGATTCGTACCTTTCCATTTCCTAAAAACATAAAAGATAAAAAATAATCTTCCTCAACCCCAACCTTAGCGTAGTAACTTCTCACTAGCATTCCTATTCCCAGAGAACGATATCAATTCCGTGGCTTACCCTAATACTACACTACAACGATTAGGTTCATCGCTTAGGATGTTGAAAACTTGCTCGACGAAAAGGAAGTTCCTTTGACCCCGAACGACGCGTGTAGCGTTATCAAGTTTTGGCACCGCCGGGAATAGAATAGCTAGTTAGAGTCCACCTCGCTTAGGTTTCCTTGCTTGATTCCTATCAAGTAAGCATTTTTCCCATTTTTAGCTTCCTTGTAGTCTATCCCCTTCTTTGTGTTTGTGTTCAGAAACCCTTTTCATTTGTCGCTATGGCAAGTGAAGTTGCATTTGAATCATTAACAAATGAGGAACAATTGAATTTCGCATTGGATTGCTTTTTATTGTTCTAATGAATTTGTGAGTGATCTTAGAGATATCCAAAAGGAGACGGGTGTAAGGTTGGATGGATTTGATAAATTTTGTGCATGTGTGGCTTCTATTCAACGATCATTGTTAGAATCAACTCCTTTTAGTGAGACCCTCTAGAAATTTTTTGAGAAAAGCCTCCTAAGCATAAACCATCAATTGTCACAACTTGAGGAAATGGATAAGGATGATTTATCCAACCTTAGGCATCATGATCAAAAAGACCTAGTTTTTAAGAACATGGAACCTAAACCCAAACAAGATTGTGAGATGGTTATAGTTGAACTGCCTAGTTGCATGCGTATGATAGATTTCACTAAAACATATGACACGCGTGACGAATCCTTTAGGAAAATAGAACATAGTGATCAAATTTTTGAGAATGATTCTTATGAATTGGACCAAGAATTTCAAATGGCTAAAGAAGGATTTGAGATACTTAGGAGTGTATTTGGGTTAGATCATACTAAAACACATGATGAACTTTTAGGATATCTAGATATAATGGAGAATGAGGTGGAAACTCCAAGCCCACAAGCCCTACCATCACTTGAGGAACACACATCGCCTATAACTTACCCGGGAGAAGTAGAAGAGACTATAGGAACCCGATTGATATAGAACCTTTGGACCAAACACCACTAGAGAATGTAGGTTTAGATGCTTGTTGTCATGACCTCTCTCTAGTCCTAGGAAGTTCCTAATTTTGATAAACGGAGCCTCAACCAAAACCTTACCCAATTTTCCGCCTTTAGATGTGAATCTTGAATTGAATTAGGCCCCAATCCACCCATCAAAATAAATAATCCGGTAGTTGCTTGATAAAGGTGGTAGACTCTAGGCCATGTAGAGTGGAAGCTAATATAGGAGTAACCCATGACCTTACACACTTATATCACCCATTCATGGTTGATAACAAGAAACATTATGGGTTTAAACCGGGTTTATTAGGTCAAGATGGATCCTTAACTAAGAATATTTTGAAGTTGATAAAGATGATCCATTTTAAGAGAGATATTTGATTCACCCACTACACCAATAGACTTAGGTAAGGTTATAATGAATGGAGCACACTCCTTTGAGCATATAAATCACCCATCACCCTCTCATCACGTAGCAAATTTCCACCATAAGGGCCAGATCGCTACTATCACCCGCACTTAAGCTTAAGTGTAGGAAAACCTCCCTTTATCCGTTAAATAAGGGTAGAGTCGGGGCTCGTGACTCGAACAAAACAAGCGCTTCTTGGGAGGCAACCCATGTGTATTTGTTTTCATTTTATTTGTGTGTCGATATCTTTATTGATTGTTTATTCTCATGTTTGAATTTGTAAAATGCTTTATTTTATCTTTAACCCCGCCTTAATAACATATAAAGGTATTTTACATAATGGATAAGTGTAGGAGGATTACACACGTTTTCAAAAGAAACGTGAACATGAGAATTACAATTATTTAAAAGATATACATGTGTTTTTTCGAGTCAAATGCTTGTATCGAGTCATAATGGATGTTATTGCAGAAATTTTTCCGATTTTAAAGATAAAAATTTTCCGAATTTTTCCGAAAATCGCAGACAGTCGTTATGATAACTGACGGCTGTGGTCGCAACTGACGGCGGCGGAGGAGTAGAAACCGCTACTACTTTTTCTCGTTTTACGTACTACTTATAAATTTTTGGAATTTTTCGTGTCTTAATTTTCTAGAAAATCGCAAACATCCATTCCACAAGCATTATATCTTATTTAAGTATGGAATTACATCTTGTTGTGATTTTTCTTTGTTCGGTTTGATCGTTGGGTTGTTTGTTTTCTTCATGTGTCTTGGTTTAATTTATCAAGAAGAAGATACATAAGATGAGAAGGAGCTTTTCACGCAAACATTCTTCTCAAGAAAGATGTAACCACCACTTCACACGGATCCTACCGAGCTAATCGTGGAGTATTAGTTTCTTTCATTTTAATTACCTTCCATTATCATAACTTTGATATTTTCGGGAACATTGGGGACAATGTTCGGTTTAAGTAGGGGGGGAAAATAAACGGAACTTTAAAACTATGCTTATCCTTGAATATTTGCTTTGTCCAATTTCATTTGTGTAATAAACCATGAGAAATATCGGTTAGGGTAATTTTGGCACCAAATTTAAAATTTTTCATGACATATAGAAGTGGGCCATTAGTCTTAATAAAGCGCCTCATGGATAGGAAGTTATATGACTAGCACAAAACCCTTTACCACTTAAATTCCACCCAAATGTGAGGATCGCTCTTAGATTAGTAGGAATTAAAGCATTCATCTTTAATGCTTAGTGTGTGAACCGTAGTATAATAGATTCTAGAACTTGTTTTGTGATGCATCCCGAGATCGCTAGTAAGACTACACTTGTGTAGTTAGGAATAACTAAATGATAAGAGGCATTAGGATAACCCTTGTTCGACACCCGTAATATAATTACTTCTTCCACATCGGTTGAGTAATTCCCCACACCTTTGCGTTGTACTCATCTTTAGTACACGATACCCTAGTTAACCCCTCGTAGCCTATTCTTTTCACTTTCTCGTGATGTTTCGATTTTCCTAATATCAATGAAGAGCATTGTTTACACCCCACCCCAAATGTACACCCAAATCGCTTTAGCCTACCTTGTATGCACTCACTTTTAGTGCATTATTGTTATCACCCTAAAAACCCTTAGTTCAATTATCTAGTTGCTTGCATAAGTTGCTAAGTCGAGTCATATCCTTTGTATACAGTTTTGGGACGATTGGGACTCATGGGAAAAGTTAAAGTTTATGAAATGACGGGAAGGGAACGTTAAATTTAAATTCTCTTTATTTGCATAATAATGTACTCCAAGTGTTTTGATCTTTTCAATTCGGGTCAAATTAGTGTTAGAGTAATAAAAACTCAAGTGTAGGGATGTGCCTATAAATCCTCATCATTTTGATGTTATCATAGAGGATGGTAGAGTAAAAGTGTGTGAAAAAAAATCGAAAAAAAAAATAGAAAAAGAGAAAAAGAAAAAAAATAGAGTGTTAAAAAAAACATACGGGCTACCATCCTACATCTATCTTTAATTTATGTTTGTTTGTTTCAGTTATCTAGAGTCTAGAATGTCGAGTCTTGGCTTAGCAACGCCATTCTTCGCATGCTTATAACATAAAGATTTTTGACTTGCTACCACTAAATAGCCTATCCCACCAAACCCTTTGTTTCCCTACCGTAAGCCTAACATTACAACCCTTTAAAAGACCTATTTGATATTCTTTCCTATGTGCTTACGCCAAAGCGATGGAGGTTTGATCTAGTCTCAAGCTTATGGTAATCTATGTACTAGGACCGGTTAATGAGTGTTTATCTTCCATTTTCAACTTGTTATATTTCATATACACCCGAGAGATGTGAGTATCCAAACACCCCATGTGAGGTGCTAGTATATAATTTCCGTGCTTGATATGACTTTTGCGGGGATTATATGTGTTGTGGATTGTTCTAAACCAATGCTTCATGACCCCTAACTTATAAATTAATTGGCTAAAAACATATTTGCTTGAGGACAAGCAAATACCAAGTGTAGGGATATTTGATAAGGTTTTAAAATGTACATTTTTGAGGGTCATTTAAGCCTTTATTTGATCACTTTTGTATCCGTTATTACTTAATATCGCTCCTTTTCACTTTTAGGTATCTTGAAGGCAAAATGTTGGAATGACACTTATTCGGACGAAAAGGCGCGAATATACGAAGAAAATGGCCAAAGTCAAGAATCGAGACACTCAAGTCATTGGGCCCGAAAGAGACGGCGTCAGTGTTATCTGCGATGCCGTCAGATAACTTTTGTGACTACCAAGAGCTAAATTGCTTATTTACAAGTGACGGTGTCGTTTTAAAAGAGTAGGTCATCGCAACTCGCACGACCTAGATTTGATCTAGACGACGCCGAGACTAAAGGGACGCACACAAGCATAAGGTGAAGCCGTCGCAAGACTAACGCGCCAAGACGAAACCCTAATGACGTCGACCACGACGCGCCACAAATCAAAGGGTGACGCCGTCGATATGTAATCTTTATATAGAATCCGAATTTTTAGTTTTCGGTGTGTAGTCTTTTGGAGTAAAACCTAAACCGAACCAATGTCTGTCTTGTACAAGATTTTAGGTTCCATACCCTATCTTACATCAAGATAAGTGTTTTACTTCATTAATTTAATTATGTCTTCAATTACTTGTGTGTATGCTTGCATGTTCCCATGTCCCGCTAATTTACTTGTGTGTTTGCTTAGGAATATGAAACTTAATTATTGAATATTGATTGGTTGTCTCTTATCTTAATTGTTAATGATCTAGTAATGCGATAGGTCATCCGTTGTGTAGTTAATGCTTGATTAATCTTTGTGAACCTTAGTCTATAATACCTAGAGTTGTTGCAGGCTAAACAATCCGAAGAGTACCTTAGAGTTAAAGTTTATAAATCCTAGAGATTTTGTAGGCGATACACTTTTGTAGTTTCAAAGAGTTAGGGATAAACGCATACCCTACGACCTTAGACATACAACGCGATTAAGAATAAGGACGTGACAATTCAACCATCAATATGAGATAATTAAGGAGTAATAAAACCTAAGTAAACACATCTTTAAATCATCATACGAGCACACAATAATTAGACATAGACTACATACACCACTAGATTAGATAATTAGATAAGTAGAGTAATCGGTGAAATACCAACCCCAAATCCAAACCCCGAGATTCAGACCTTTCTATTTCCTAAAAACATAAAAAGATAAAAAAATAATATTCCTCAACCCCAACCTTAGCGTAGTAACTTCTCACTAGCATTCCTATTCCCTGAGAACGATATCAATTCCCGGCTTACCCTAATACTACACTACAACGATTAGGTTCACCGCTTGGGTGTTGAAAAACTTGCTCGACGAAAAGGAAGTTCCTTTGACCCGAACGACGCGTGTAGCATTATCAACAAGCCCGCTCAGTGAGTGATGCATCATACCATGTTTCGCTTTTGACCAACATGAATATCGTGAACCCAAATCTTACAACCTCCACTTCGTAAACAATACCAACAGAATGCGAATGTGTTCATACTCATTATCGTGAAAATTATACAATAATGTTTCAATTTATGGATGAACCTAATATAAAAATAAGCAATAAAGAAAAACAGATGGATCTAATAGCAGATAGGTAGCGGATCAACAGATAACAAAAAGGATAAACTAAAACAAGTATAAAGATGATGAACCTAATATAACATAATAGTAAGTAGGTATGTTCATCAAAAAAAAAAAAAAAAAAAAAAAAAACAAAAAAAAAAAAGCGATGAATCAAAAAATAAAAATACGCAGATAAAAAAAAGTAAAAAAGACAAACAAAGCATAAACTGATGAACCTAAGATAAGATAATAGCGAAACTGATGAACCAAACATAAAAATAAGCAAAACACAAAAAATGCATAAATTGATGAACATAAGCAGATAACAAAACATAAACTGATGAAACCTAAGATAACATAATATCTAAACTGATGAATCAAACATAAAAATACAAAAAAAAAAATGCTTAAAATGATGAACACAAAACATATACTGATGAAGCTAAGATAACATAAAAGATAAACTGATGAACCAAACATAAAAATAAGCAAAATACAAAAAATGCATAAATTGATGAACATAAGCAGATAACAAAACATAAACTGATGAACCTAAGATAACATAAAAGCTAAACTGTTGAACCAAACATAAAAATTCAAAAAATAGAAAAAATGCATAAATTGATGAACATAAAACATAAACTCATGAACATAAGATAACATAATAGCTAACATAAAAATACAAAAAATGCATAAATTGATGAACACAAAACATATATACTGATGAAGCTAAGATAACATAAAAGCTAAAAAATGAAAAACAAAAATAAACAAAACATAAATTGATGAACAAAATCTACAAAATAATGTACTCATGATTAAACTCTTATGATAAAATTACCTTGATTAAACCGATGAGCATCAACAATCGACATTACACACCTATTTAACATGAAAATCCCCCTTTTTTTTTTTTTTATCAAATTAACCGATTGAACGGTTAAAAATCCCCAATTTTTATCAAATTAACCGACTGAACATTTACAAACCCTAATTTCTTCCGATTAATCAATTGAACAATTAAAAACCCTAATTTCTTCCGATTATGAGATTGAACGATCAATTCGTAACTGATATGAAGAATTAACACAATTTGAAGAACAAATAACGATTCAAATAACCGAATATGAAAAGAGAGCAAAAAAGCCCTAAATTTACAAAATATGAACAAATGAAAGAATGAGAAAATTGTGAAATTGAATGAATGAATGAATTGAATGGAAATCATCGTGAAAAAATTGTTTATATATGGCCGGAAAACTCAATCAGATCCGATCAAAATAGAAAGAGCAGATTAGAATAGAAAGAGAAAAAAAGAAAGAGGAAAGAATAAGGGGGGGGGGCTAAAATTACATAAATGTCCTTGAGGAAAAAAGAGGACACGCAAGATAACCGTAACTCTTTTAAACTTTCTAAAAGCTTCCTCTTTTAAAGGATCCGCTACCAATGTAGCAATTGGATAGTTTTGGTGTTCTTGTTTGTGTATGTAGTTAGTGTGGTCGTTTAGTGGTATGTCATAAAGGATCTAGTAGTTGTTCAAGGGGTTACTGGAGGTTAATGTGATATTTTAGTCATATTTTATTGTACGGTTTTTTTTTTTTTTTTTTTTTTTTTAGGAACCCTTTGCCCATGAAACACTTTTTTTTTTTCTTTTCATACGAGCTTATTTTTAGCAAGACAATAAAATGAGACCCTACCATGTTGTTATGTTAGCTACCTCCAAAGCATTCTGAAAGCACCATTACGATCGGTCTTTCTACGTACACTAGCTTCTTAGCCAACTGATGTACTTGTTGCAACTTGTCTTGGATCTTAAGCATTATAAACTATCCTAACATCTTAATTATCAATAATGCATTTAGTACATTCGTTATACAATTCTAAAGTGTAACGATCTTTGATCTCAATCAGTTCATATCTTTGTTTTGACTAGGTTGCTCCTAGGTAAACCGGGGTCTTTTGGTCCTAGCCGCGGCAACAGATTTAAACGCTACATATTTCGTATCTTTGAAAGTGATTAATATTACATCTTCCCAAAACTTTATTTTGGGGAAAAACCATCTTAACATAAACCAGTAAAATATTTGAAACTTTTAGTTATATATACATATTTTTTACGAGCATTGCTAAAGCTCTCCCATAATATCGTTTTACTAATCTTTCTACACGCACAATAATATTATATATAGTTTTTCCACTTACTTTCTCTCTGCATTTAAGCCGTCAAATCTGACACTTGTGAAGATCCTATGAGTAGGAGGATAAATAGGAATAAGTTGCAGGAGAAAGTAGCACTTTCCATTGTTTACCCTTGTTTAGTTAACATGGCTAAGAAAACTCAGGCATCAGTCTTTAAGAACATAATAATGAAACATGATTTATAAAGGGAAAAGGGAGTTACCACCACTTTAAAAGAATCCCATGATACTCTTTTGACATCATTTGAAGATGACAAAATTTGTCCTTAAACTACATTGATAACACCACTTAAAGCTAAGCTAAAAGAATATCATATGCCAGTAACTGTAAATGCATGTTTGCATAATTATGGTATGATTTTGGTCATGAACAATGGCAATTAGTACTAGTCCTATAAGCATCTAATTATTACGTTTTAATATTATTACTCAACTAATATACGGGAGTTTATGTGCTCACCTTTTATTTTGATTTGCATATTCAAATATATAAGCAAATAAAGCATATTGTAGATAAATGTACAACTGTGTAATACGTAAAGTTGAGTGTGTCAATAAAAAACATGAGTATACAAATCAATTGCCCTAATATAAATGTAATTCTCAAATGTTTAAATTAACATAGAAATTCTCATGTGTACTTGTAGATCCCAACTAACATCTCCTTAAAGAACAGTCTCGGACGATATTCGATTGTTTCAATAGTTGAGATTGAACTTATATTATTTTTCTCCAAAATATCTTACTAACAAATTTGAAGGAGAAGTTCTCATAGTGTGTACTTGTGGGTGCCAAGTGACATTGTCGCAAGAAACAGCCTCAGACGCTATAAGTTTGTTACAATAGCTTTTTGGTAGAGTTTGAGATTAAAACGATATCATCTTGTCCAGAAAACCCTCCTTTGCTAAGTCGACTTACAACCGATAACAAAAATATGATTATGCTAGTATTTAGATTATAATTAATCAATTGTTTAAGTATTCACTACTCTTAAATGAGAGATGATTTGCACGCATTGGTTTTTTATTTGCTCACATCTATGTATCTCAATTTAAAGCATGTTATAAATAATATACAACTGTTTGATGCACAAAATAAAATATGTCAATAAAAGCTGAAAGTGTGCAAATCAGTTCCTCGTAACTCCACGAAACAAAACAATTTTGAGGTTTAAGGACCCACTAATCGCCAATCAAACATCACATTCACATGGATATCCTCGCTTCTAAAACACTGCTTGCCTAACTTGTACCCTGATAGTACATTCTACTCCAGCATCCCATACTAAATATTTGATTTTTTTTTCTTTGTTTTTAAACATTAATATACTCAAGTAAAAATACATTATTTTCTCTTACAAAAATACAACACATTTTATTTAGATTTACATATCACTTATGAAGATTAGTTTAGTTATGGAGCATAAAGAACATTGTTTTGTTTTAGCTTATTTTTGTGCTTATAAGTTTTTGTTTATTTCATTTTATGTTTCATAAGTTTTTTTTTTTTTTTTTTTTTTTTTTTTGTAGTTTGAAACTCGTGAGTTATGAGATTATATTAGTTCATTATGTCAGAATAAATTTATGTAAACAAATAAGATTCTTGTAAACCAAATAATAACGGTTATATATATATAAGCTGAAAACACAAAAACTCATAAGGTTAAACAAACTCTCCTTGATTAGTATAATAAGTTTTTTAGTTCGTAAAGTACATAGTTTTGATCATCAGAACTTATAACCTTATACATAATTACATTTTCTAAATGTGATTGTTTATTTTGTTCGCATACATTATTTGTTTTATCAATTCTATAAAATTTATGCTAATGTAGTCAATAATCTTATGAACTCTTATTAAACATTAAAGCCCACTAGAAAATAACTTGAGAAAGCATCCATTGGCGGGAGTATTTTGGGTCACAAAAGAGTATTATTTTGCAATGATTAAGAAATAAGAATGATACGGAAATCAATTTACATATAATTCTTTTTTATTTTCATCAAAAGCCTAAATACGTTTTTATATCTTAAGCTCTTATTTTAAGATTAATTTAATATATACAAACATTAAAATATTTAAACAGTAATGGGTGCACTGAAGTATAATATTGTTGTTGATTTTAGTATCATCGACTCTTTTAGCTAATTATAATTTACTAAAAATCAATAAGATTTCATATCATGCTAGGATGCGAGTTAAAAAATGTAAAGTGCACACTCGTTTGAGGTAATATGTTTTTCCACCATGACACAGATGTATGGGTCAAGGGGACAACGCCACTTGTTGGGGTCTCGCTCAACAGGGTTCGGGGCAGCGCCCCAACCCAAACAGTATATTTGGTTCTCCAAATGGTTACCCGTTTTTCCCACCTTTTTAAACCATTGTGATTGTTTTTCCCACCTTTTCCAACCATTGTGATTGTTGGCCAAACGATTATGACTATTAGTTTTCAACTGAATTTAAATGCTTCTTTCTCCAAAAGATGAAAAACGGTGGCATCCGTCGAATTTAAATGCTTCTTAATTGTCCAAATAATATTTTTATTAACAGTTTCATGGATCTTATTAGAACATACGAACATTTACACAATTCATCTTTATTTTATTTAGTTTTTTTTGCCTAGATACTAAAATTTTCTCCTTAAATTATATTAATTAAGATTTCGTGATAACCAAACATTAAAGATTCGAAATACTTATTCAAAAATGAACATACAAGATTTAAAAAAATATTTAAGATTATTATCACACGCTAACTCTAATTTCTAACAAGTATAATTATAGATCATGATATCGTGAAATCATAAAGTTCTTAGTTAATCTCATTCACTAACAAAACTTTGACTTATTCACATAAGAAAAAGATTCTTTTCATAAGATACAATTGTAGCTTTCAAGTGTAACAAAGATTAGAATGATGTTTGAGAATAATTTAAAGCATTATTAACAAACATCAAAAGTCTAAACACGTTTCATGTTCAATTTTTTTTTATGTAAGAAAGTCATTGTTAGTTCGGCTTCCATACACCACAAATTAAGATGTTTTTAACTTTCAAACTATAATAATCTAACATTGTTTATACCAGAATTAGTTAAATAAAAAACAATGATGATAAAAGATAAAGAAAAAATTGACTAAAACTACACACCTCTTGTTTTGCAATCCATCTGTCACTATATTCCTTCCAATATTTTCTTCATTTCTCCCCAAAAAGTCATTCTCCTTACCTGCAAATTCTTTCACTTTAGTCAAAAGCTATACTGCCAAATTGGCCCCCACCATAACACTCACAATTCCTCATTCCATATTCTTCATCATTAAACAAGATTTTATACCTAATTCAAATTTCAATCAATACCATATTACAAACATTCTAATTTCTAACTAGAAAATTTATTCAAACACTTATATGATTTATATGTAGTTTGGCGCTTGAACTAATACACATATTTCATAACAAAACAATATGTTGAACATAATAGTAATACAATACTCAATCTCGCTAAAGAAGTTTGAAAAAATACGATTTAAACAGTTATATTTTACCCGAAAATATACCAAAAGATATGAAGAATGCTCGTAAGAAAACCTCTAACAAGAAAGTCTCTACTTGTTTTACAATTTAACGACCTATTAAAGAATGAGAAACGCTTAGGAAGATTAGAAATGCGTCTAATTCCATGCATAAACTTGTGTGTTAGTGTATTACTAGTTTGTGAAAAAATGTGTCATTTAACATCTTTTAAGATAAAATTTGACACATCTTTGGCCTCTCTATCATTTGTTTTAAAAAAAAATGTCTACTCATACTAAAAACTAAAACTAAGCATAAATTAACTTAACCCTACATTTTAATCCAAAATATAACCATTCCCTTTAAACAACTTAATTAGTCACCTTAAACATAAGTTAATCATGTTTAAAACTATAGAATATGGATAACGACCCACAAGGACCCATAAAGCTTATCAACCATTATTTATTTTTATATCTACTACACAACCTAACACTTTCATTCTATTCTATGCAACCCATCACAAAAATTAAAAATGCCTTCAAGACATCTCTCATTCACACAACACCAACACCACCAACACAAAACAACTTTCACATTCATCTTCATATCAATCACAATTTTCTCATCACTTCTCATCATACTAGCAATCTCTTACATAATATACCACTTCGGTTATTCGCTTATCCAGGCGCTTATTCAGCTACTGACTAAGCGCCTGAATAAGCGAATATGTACTAGTCCTTTGGACTCACATCCACATATTACAAAACTACGTCGTTTCACGTACAAAGAACTCACTTCCGCGACAAACACGTTTTCCCGCGAAAACCATATAGGGAAAGGTGGTTCATGCATTGTTTATCGCGGAATATTAAAAAGTGGAAAGTTAGTGGCTGTGAAGGTTATGGAATCTGACACGTCAGATTCTGACCGTGAATTTTCAAACGAGCTGAGAATACTCAGCTCGTTTGATTCACGGTCACAGTTTGTTGTATCCTTGTTAGGATATTGTATTCATAAACAACGAAAACTCGTTGTTTATGAATACATGCCAAATAAAAGCTTACAAGAAGCTTTATTTGGTAGTAGTAATAATAATACTAATACTAATAGTACTAATACTAATGATTTAGTTGATACTAATAAGGTTTTGAACTGGAGGAGAAGGTTCGAGATAATTCGAGATGTTTCTTATGGACTCGAGTTTCTGCACCGTGAATGCGATCCACCCGTCATTCACGGTGATGTGAAACCGAGTAATGTTTTGTTAGATACGGATTTTCGGGCTAAAATATCGGATTTTGGATTGTCTAGGTTGAAAATTGAGCAGGATTTTGGTGTGGATATGTTTAGTCAGGATTTATCTGGGGCTGGAACTGGGGCTGGAGCTTTAGAATCCCCGGTTATTGGGACTCCTGTTGAGAGTTGTAGTAATGAGGTTGATTTTGCGGTTGCTTTGCAAGCTTCTTCATCTTCGACTCCTATGAATGTGAAGTTAGGATTAGGGGCTATAAATGATAGAGGAAAAGATGTTTTGATTGGTGGTAATATCGAAAATGGTAATGGTAATGGTAATAGTAATGATTGGAATAATAAGAAATTTACTAATTTTGATGCTAATGATGAGAATTTAGTACAAGATTACGATAAAGAACAGATAAGTTGTACTGACGGACTTGACAATCGTGCTAGTAAGAAACAATGGGGGAAAGATTGGTGGTGGAAACAAGAGGGGAGTGGTGAGCTTTGTAGTAAAGATTATGTTCAAGAATGGATAGGTAGTCAAATCTCGCCCTCGGCTAATGCAGATTGGGACGATGATAAAAACTCCGAAAGACCCGAATTTGGTAATAAGGCGATGGAAAATGAGGAACCGAGGGAGTGGAAAAGACATAGGAAAATGGAAGAGTGGTGGAAAGATGAACAGCTTGATGAACTCGAAAATAAGAAGGTAAAAAAGAAAACGAAACGAAGATTTAAGCTCTCGATGTTTAAGAGAACACGAAAACAAAAGGCTCGTGGCCACGAAAATGGGCTTGATACAACAAATGAGTTTAGTTTCAAGAAACAGGAAAACGGGGATGTTTTTAGTCGAGAGTTAAGTAGCACGACGAGTATGAGGGGTACTTTATGTTACGTTGCACCCGAGTATGGTGGATGCGGGTACTTAATGGAGAAAGCCGATATCTACAGCTTTGGAGTACTAATACTAGTGATTGTATCAGGTCGAAGACCATTACATGTACTAGCTTCTCCTATGAAGCTTGAAAAGGCTAATTTAATTAGTTGGTGTCGACAGCTAGCTCAACGTGGCGATTTGTTGGAACTAGTCGACGAGAGGTTAAAAGGGGACTACAACAAAGCGCAAGCGAGTTTATGTCTCAACTTAGCTCTCGCTTGCTTACAAAAGATGCCCGAGCTGAGACCGGACATAGGGGATATCGTCAAGATTTTGAAAGGTGAAATGGATCTTCCGGTGCTACCGTACGAGTTTTCCCCCTCCCCGCCTTCAAAATGGGTCGATAAATCGAGATCGAGAAGGAAATACAAGAACAGTGTTGATTGAGCAATGGTATAGTTTTAGAACATGTTAATAGATAGATGAGAAAAGTTGGTTTTTAGTAGGAAATTGGTATAATTGTGGGATATTAATTGTTACATTTTTGTAAATTATTAGTTTGTGTTTTTGGACTGATTGATATGTTTGTTTTTTTAAGTTTTGTTGTCGGAAAATTAATTGAAATTTGTTCACGAGGGATCATTTTTCTTCTGTACTTATTTTGTATCCTTTTGTTGTACTTTCTGTTTTTCTAGTTTTTATATGCTTTTTTTTCATAATATTTTTGTTTAAAGTAAAGCTAAAGCCATTCTGTGACTTATCTAATGCAACTCTTTAAAAAATAGTATTTTTTAAAGTATAACAAACCATTTATTTTCAGCCTAATAATGAATAATAAATCAAGTACATTTCATTAAAAAAAAAAAAAAAAAAAAAAAAAAAAAAAAAACTTGTAACATACAGTTATTAAAAAGAAAAGAAATCCAAGTTTATATTATGAAAAGTGAAAAAAAATAAAAAAAATAAATAAGCCTTTAATTTTGATTATAAGAAAAACATTTACCAATTTAACTTTCATATGATAGGTTAACATGACATATCATATTTAAAACAACTCTATAGTCCATCTTAATCTTTTTAAAAATAAGGTATTTCACAATAAAGAAAAATCAAATTGTTTGACAAATACTATAATAAAGAACAAAATCAACGATGCAAATCATTAAAATTTTAAAAAACTTGTAGGATATCATCTTTGAAGATGATGAATTTCGCAAAAGATCAAGATTCTTGACAAGTATTACACGAGAAAATCTATGTGATTCACGAGCATCTCAGAGCCTCCACCGATCCGCCCTTGTATTTTGGCACACTTGACCGCACCCGCATTTTGAAATAGTCCATGAAGTTAACATGATAGTGGTCGACTTTTGTCTTGTTGTATTATTGGTTTGCATTGTTACATCACCATCATTGATAGGAATTCATGCTATGGAATTTTAATGATACGCCCAATTTTGTTGATCACATTCTTGTTACATAGGTTGAAAGAGTCAAAAAAGGTTCATATAGTATTTTGAAAATTATTTCAATTTTAAAAAAGTTAAATCATTTATACATATTAAATTAGCTTTTGGACAAAATATAGTCTTTAACATTCTATTGACAAAATATGTTTTGTAGATCAACACAGGCATGAACATACCCATTATTGAAGTAAAAAAAAATAAAAGTTGCTTAGCTAGTTTTGTTTTCAGTGTTACGTCTCCATCGAAGAAAAGAATTCCTGCATGTTATTCATGCTTTTATTCTGGAGTTTTAACGAAACATCCTATTTTTTTATTAAACAAAGATACAAGAATTGAAGAATGTTTACTATGGACGGAATCAAGACATCATTTACCAAAAATTATACAAAGAAACACAATTTTTTTTAGCACTACGCAATTTAAAAAATCGAGTTTTTTTACAAAATTAACATCGTGATCGCAAAATTTCATGAATATCCTGAGAACCTCGACACCCACTCTTGTTTCGTCCTCGTATGCAGATCTATAGTTAGGTCATTTTTATATCATTATTGTTATTATTTAGGTATTTGTACAAGGTTTATGCTTTTATTTGCACATGCCCATATGCTTCGTGTTTATAGATCATGATAGCTATTAATTAGTTTTTCTTATGGCATTTTTTTGGTTTTTAATCTTTTTCTAAACTAATCTAAAAAGGTTGAAAAATGATTATTGTGTCTAATAATCATGTTTACTTATGTACATAATGATTTGATTAGTTAATTTGAAAAAAAGATTTGTGAAAATTTGGAGAGAGAAAATAAATAATCTACTTATATAAGTGATTTATGCATTAAGCATGTATTTAGACATGTGTTTTAGGTCTAAATAACACTACTCTAAATCTATTATCACACGACTTCTTCTTTTGGAGATTTCAACTTGTTTGTGTTAGATTATGATTCGGACTTGAAATATGTCACACTTTAGCGATAATGGTGATAAACGTT
Source organism: Chrysanthemum lavandulifolium (assembly GCA_022545495.1). Classification (NCBI taxonomy): domain Eukaryota; kingdom Viridiplantae; phylum Streptophyta; class Magnoliopsida; order Asterales; family Asteraceae; genus Chrysanthemum; species Chrysanthemum lavandulifolium. The sequence continues at coordinate 264,738,816 of CM040239.1, read as the reverse complement.
TCACCAGTTAGCCGTCTCTAAATGGTTATTCAAGATTGTTTTAGATTCATATGTTTTAATCACCGTTTAGCCTTCATGAGTTTTTAAGATTCAGATGTACGAATGAGATTCAAAACATCTATTAGCGAGATTACCTTTAGTTAACATCGATGTAAAAAGAAGAACATTTGGTTAATCTACACACATGTTATTCTTTATATAAAAACAAAAGTAGTTGTGTGTGAATTTATGTGAAAATAGGACAGGTTTGATGTAATGTTAAACAAACCTCACACTTGGTCCAATGATGACATTGTTTATGTAGTCAACTCAAGGACTTAAACAAGTGGCCGTGGTCTATACGGTGGTCCGAAGGGATAAATTGATTTGTGTGTTTTTTGGTTGAAGTGGTCTACGGTTTACACCACAAAAGTCTCCTGTTGGTCCATCAACCCCCTTAATTGGTTTCTAAATATTTGTTTGAAAAAAAAAAAAGAAAAAGAAAAAAAAAAGGACTAACTAGTAACTACTAAGCGGGTGCTTGGTAAGATGTTTTTTTTTTTGTAACGGTAAAAGTAATAAAAATAATGCTGATGTTATATAAGTTTGAATTGAAGGGCATTACTTAATAGTCAGCATGTTTATACATATGTGTGTTGTCAATAATGTGTGAATGTTTTTTCCCGCATTTTCCCCACTATTATCATTGTCTTTCACTTTCTGTTTCTCGAGTTTGAACCAAACACATTACACACCCTAAGTTTTTAAAAAGACATCATATAAACAAAGAGCCCACTTAATTTAGGCCCCTACATAATCCATTAAATCCTGGTCCCTGCTCCAATTAAGCCCAAAGCCCACTAAGGATAAACTAGACACAAACTTAGTATTTCTTCTATACCAACATTATTTTTGGGTAACCATTGTTTTCGACTTTTTGGTAAACTAATCCACGATGTTTGAATCCATCGTCACACAGACTCAAACCAGGTAACGAAAAAAAAAATGCAATCTTACACTATTTCATGTTTTATGTTTTATTTGGTTAAGTGTTTGATTTGGAAACGGACAACAGCAATATGCACAATAATTTTGGCTCATCCAATCCGTTATAACTCATCATATATAAATAAGATTGAAAAACAGCATAATCAAACTCAAACACTAAACTTGATCCCAGTAATGAAAAAATAAACAACAAAATCGATCACAAACGAATGAATGCACGCCTAATGGCAACAATGTTTAACACACATCTAAGCATATTACAACCAACAAGCCGCGCCACATCCATACCAAATCAATGAACCCAAAACCATAAAGAATGCACCAAACATCGACTTACCATCAGCTGCAGAAATTGAGGTGACCTCGGAAGCAGAGGCTGGAGGAGATGGAAGCGGATGGACACGGATAGTGACTTTCATACCATTCATGCAACCACCCATTCCACAAATGAAATAGTATCGTTGCGATTTGTTAAGAAGTATAAAGTCTTTTCCACTACTCCAGTTCCCTACTGCACTGTCGAGTGTGCAGTTATCATAGCCGGTTTTGTTCACCTCAACCACATTGTGTTGGAATTTTTGGTACCTAAATGCTGCAACATTGAACAATTTAAAACACGCTATTCTTTCACTCGTGGTAGATAATTAACGCTGAAATAAGTGGGCGCAAACACCCTCGATCTTATACATAACCTGTGTTATGTAACTTTTACTTTTTCATTGTAACAAAATAAGCTTATGTTTAAAAAGTTTTGTTCTGTCCAGGGACCAAGTCAAGATTTAATGTTAAGGGGAGCTAAAATACAGTACTCTAAAATAGTAAAGTTAAATTTCGTATAAGATATGTATAAAGGAAACCTAGTGTGGCTGACTGGCTGGGGCGCCGAGCATCGGTTCTGTCACACTACCCGCCCATGGTCATTTCGGAAAACGGAGCTTTTAGCATTAAAAATTAAGCTTGTAAACAAACATAAAAAGGGGGTCCAAACGGAGTATAATTTGTCACGCTACGTCACAACTACATCTACCGAGTACTAACTAGTTTTGGGTAATCATGGTTGTTAATCTTTTGGCAATTAAACCATGGCCTTGAGTCTATCGCCACACAGACTTTAACAGTTGGGCAGGGTGGGCACCCCCTACTCCCTAGTGAAAAAAATTGTCATTTAAATTTTTTAGAATATCAGACTATTTTTGTAATTTGCCCTCCTAACGAACCGATTTGTAGTGTAGTTTATAAAAGTTATCAAAGCTTGCACTATCAGCCATAACTTTCTAACTCCGCCCACTGCTTGATAGATTTAAACTTGACACATCCCACATCTCACATTTTAGAATTGGTAGTAACGACTAGTATTGTGAAACACACCCATTATCGAGTCAAGTATTGAAGTATATACACTAGCAAAATATTGTCAATCTTAAAAAGTAGAGAGGACATGACTTACATATAAAGTCTCCAACATAGAATGTGTGATTATTAGCCCAAAGAGTATAGTTAAGCCCAGGATTCCAGCCACGGTTAGCACCAACAATGTGGTCAGTGGCCGATACAGTGGTTGCCACAGTGACAATGAGGAGGAGGAAACTGATAAGGCGTGAGGTGGACATCATTGAGTGGTGGTGCTGAGTGTCACAATGCCAGCTAGTAATACATGTTTCATCAATTATAGCATAGGGTCCATTAATACCTTTGTTTACTTTCTATAGATAAAATATTGCGGAGTTGTTTTGTTTTTTTGGATAAAGTTGACCTGTCTACTTGAAATAAGTAAAAGATTTTGGGTTTCAAATTTATTAATCCTGTATTCTAAAAATGTTGCTTTAAAATAAACAAAGGCCGCAAATAGCATTATTCATTAATAAAATATCATATTTACATATTAAAATCTTTTTTCATTTATCAAAATAAAAATTACTGTAAGCATTTATTATGATACATCTCAAAATAAAAATGTTGATGGAGACTAGTTTTATTAAACATACTCGTTTTTTATACTATACTTAATGAAAATTAAATAAAAAGTTCAACAACACACAATACCCAATCCCATATGCACGAGATATGGAAGAGGTGAAGTGTAGACAAATCATACTTATACTTTAAGGAAAACGGGAACATATAGCAAAACAAGAAAAGGAGAACAATTAAATCATATAAATCCAAGCATAGCAAAACAAATAATCATACAACACATGTAAAGATAGCAAATAATATAAAGAACACCTGAAAAGCAAAGTATATGAAAGCAAAGAAGCAAAATAATCATGCAACACAAGGAAAGGAAAGTCTATAATATAAAGAACTAAAATAGGGTAAAAAGGGGCAATAACACAAGAAGAGAAATGAACAAAAAAAAAAACAGCGAAATCGCAAACAACCATAGGGACAACGGCATAGAAAGAGAAAAGAAAAGCAAAGGGGGGTTGAGGGGAAGGCTCTAAACCTAAGAGCAAAAGTTCAAAAGAAATAAGAACAAAATGATACCTATAGAACGTAGACACCAAACTAGCTCGAAAGAGAAACCGACTTAGACCTTAACATCATATTCTGATTCTAGATCTCCACGCGTTCTTATCATATGTCATTTCAAAAAAGCTCCTTAATGTCATGCTTCAATTTATTCTCCTACCTAAGTTTTGGTCTACCCATTCCTCTCAACCCATTCACTACCAAAGTTTCCACCCTCCTAACTTGTGCAGACTGTGGTCTCCTTTCAACATGTCTGAACCATCTCAACCGTCCTTCCCTCATCTTGTTGATTTTAGTTTCCACTTCAACTTCAACTTCACTCTGCAAACTCTATTTGAAACCATGTCTAAAAAGTTTTACCACAGGTCCACCTCAGCACTCAATTTTTCCGCCTCTATTAACAGCCTTTGTGAACACTCTGACCCATACAATACAACTGGTCTAATTGCTACTCTACAAAATTCCCTTTAGCTTTTGAAGGACTTTCCTATCACAACGGACTCTAGAAGTCGCCTCACTTCACCTTATTGAAATCTTTTACACTTCGTGACTTAAAATCGGTAGTGGTACACACCACGACATATACGCGGTCTCGTCCACGCCAGCGGGTAACATCATTGTCTATCTCGTTGAAATGTATATATTTACAAACACGTAAATGTCCGGATTCGAACTCGCGACCACGGGATTGCACACATTAGCGAATGAGAATTAAAGTTAAATAATTAATGTTAATGTTTACGATTAATTATTGCACATTAAGTCCGCTTTAACGATCGTTAAGTATTTAACGAAAAATGACTAACGACCGTTAAATGAAAAGAAAGGACTAGTAATGGAAAATCTTGAAGTGGAAAGTTTTGGTTTTCTCTGGGCTTGTCTCATGGCGGCCAAGGAATGGGTTCTCAACCCAAGCCCTAACTTGTTCTCAAAGTTTTCCATACACTATATAAACATGGCCAGTTCTGGGTTTTCATAATTCTTGCATTGAATTAACCCAGATCTCTCCTCTCCTTTCTCTTGAAATTCTTGGCCAACACCTCTTGTTGGGAGTTTGGTTTTGTTTTTCATAAACAAGGATTTGTGTTGATCTAGCAATCGCTGATTCGTTGGTTAATCTGTATGCTAAGAACGTGGTAGTAAGACATTATTCTTACACCAATTGGTTTGAGTTGTAGAACGGTAAGGACAACTTTTAAACCACTTCTTTGTTTTGTTCAAGAGATCGACATTCGAGAGGTACGTTACGCATACTTTCGCTAATTATTTATTTGTTATGATCTTTAGTCTTCCACGTGTATTCTTGATGTCTACATGTTATTATTGTATGTCATGTATTATAAACTCAACAGTGGCATCACGAGCCTTGTATAACAAGTAATTAATTATCAAACACATAATTAAAATAAACATGTTGTGTTATTATTTGTATGTGAGATCTAGGTTTGCAAAACCTAAACCCTAATTTTTAGGGCGCTTTTGTGCCCTAATTGGGTTTTGTAACCTAAAGTTTTAATTGGATTAGAAACCCTAGGATGCATGCAATTTTATGTGTATTATGTAACTCGCTTAATTACATTAATTGTTGTGTAATTTATGTCCATGATAATTACATGCATGTTTTATCATAGATCCGCTTTTATTGTATGTTTTACTTGATTAAGTGATATACACTAAATATTATGATAGATCTTAAATTGGAAGACCTCAATAATTATTAATTAATCAATTATGTGCTATGTGGTATGTGTTTAATTTTGACTTACGCAATCGATGAATCTTGATCCATACAATATAGTCGGTCTTGTTCATAATTACTTTATTGTCACCTATAAAATTTCCATTTAAGCTTTTGTTAAACTACTTGTAGAGTGAGTTGTAACAAACTAATGTCGAACTGTCAGGACTTTCCTATCACAAAGGGAATCTGAAGCCTTTGTGTAGAAATCATATGGACAATATTGTACACATATTTAATGCATGCACTTCAACCGGCAAGAATCCATAAATGGATACATGCATGCATCGTTTAATATGGTGGGTAACATCATTGCTCACCTCAACAAACTTGAAGTTTGAATAGCACCAAACATATAGACTCGTAGATCACGTAACCTGTGATCTAAAAGACTCATTATACATTAAAGAATAAATAATACTTTAAAATTTTAAAGTTTTGAAAGATGATTGTCATAAAAGGATCCGGTCTCGATACATCTATCCACTTCTTCGGACTTATCCCACCCACATTGTGAACGATCTCGAATTCGCCAAAATCACATCTTAGATATTTTATCTTCTCTGCCACGCTGATTTGTTGGTTAATTCGTGTACAGACCATTGTCTTCTGCCTTCAAGAGATCGAATGCTCAAGTTTGTTGTTTAGCCCTTCTACCGATTCCGAAACTAGCACAAATGCACAATATCGTCCGTCAAGTCTCTTGTATCCCTCGTGATAGCTCATCGAGGATCAAGGCAAAGAGGTATGGGCTAATGGCTGATCTTTGGTGAAGTCCGACTTCTACTGGGAAAGCCTATGTGTTTCCCACAGTGGTCCGTACTCGGGTCTTCGACCACTCGTATATATCCCTTATAACACTTATGTATCTCCTTGGTGTTCCTTTATCTATAAAGATCCTCCAAATCAACTCTCGTGAAACGTTATCATAAGCCTTTTCCAAGTCTAGGAAGGCCACGTGCAAATCTTTGTGTTTATCTATACTTCTTAGTAAGGCCTCTGATAAGCAAGGGCGGAGCTTAGTGAGGACCGGGAAGGGTCCCGGCCCCCCTAGGCCTAAGTCCGTTAGTTTATTTTTTCGCGATTTCATGTGTTAAAAAAAATTTGGTTTCATCTCGGCCCTCCCATCTAATGTTTTTCGGGAAAATTTTTTGTTTCGGCCCTCCCACAAAACTTTTTCTAGCTCCGCCACTGCTGATAAGGTGTATTGTCTCGATCGAGGACCGACCTCGCATAAAATCGAATTGGTTCTCAGACACCCAAGTCTTCCTTCTCAACCCGAGATCGTTGGTAGTCTATAGGATCCCATAATGAGCACACATTAACAAAATCCTTGCTATATATACATTGTCATTTTAAGTATGTAAATGAAAACGTAGACATAACGCATCATGCTTTCATTCATCAGATTCTCAATTCCATAGCCACTGTTCTAAGGTGTACAAAAAATATCAAAATTGAAGCCGTTTCTAAAAGACTTTCTTGTTATACAAAGACGCGCACACACCTTACTGTACACTTTTTCTGACCTGTTTTCCGATATAGAAACTTAACCCACGACCTTAATTGATGTCTAGATGACCACCAGTACCAACAGCCGTTCGAATATCTCATTTTAGATGGGTATGCTACTATGTAATTCCGAGTTGCATTATTTTGGACATTGTCTGGGAGCACCAGCTAAAGTTTAAACTAAAGGCAAGATATTCGTATATTATATCTCAGACCTGCAAGCTTTAGATGAGGAACAATCTCTTTCTATCTACTCAAAACTTCCATTAGATTGTTGCAAAATATTTTTCTGAATTAAAAATGAGGACATCTTGATCATGGTCCATATCAACCTCATGAACACCCAAATCCTTTTGTAAAAAACACCTCTACGGTAAAAATAGCAAAATGTACTTATGTACAATAACAAAGAACAAGTATTTGCGAGTATAAACTAATTTTTACCTCCTTTTGATATAGTTGAAATGGAAAGGGTGCCAAAATAAATAACATATGCATCATGTGTTTCCATCAAAAACTTCAATCACTTTGTTACATACACTGGGAAAGCTTTTGCTTTCTTCCAGTCGTTCAAAAAAGATGCAGATATTGATGCATTACGAGCTCATCAAGCAGAATTTCTCTTTACAATTGAGCTTCGGTTTACGTTCAAAATAGTTATTAATTGTGATAACAATTACATTAGAATGAGTTTTTGCTCATTGTCCCATAATAACCATTCTACAATGGCATTAGTCTTTTATATCTGAAAAACCATAAAAACGAGCTGAATATGATGACTCCAGTAATCCCCGTGATCAGCAGCACCCATGTAAATGCAGATGGGCTATCAAACAACGGGATCATAAAATTCATGCCAAATATGCCTGCTACCACTCCAAAGATGGCTACGACGAATGTTGCGGTAGTCAGTATTAATTCAAACTGTATAAGCTGGTTCCGGACGTTATCCTGCAGTTCAAATATTTGCCATTCAGCAAGTGATAAAACTAGAGGTGGAAATTTTGAGCCACTATGTAATATTTCTAAGAGGTCAACAAGTCAAAAGCTTCCCATCACGTATTTTTTAATGCATAAAACTCCTAACCTCATCTTATTAAGTATGCTATATTACGACAGAAATAATAAATATCTGTAATTACCACCTCCTAAAACCATTATTTTTGGCAAACAGTAACTGATTCTGTATCCGAAAAAATCTGATTAGAATCAGAATCAGTGTTTGCCGGATAATGAAGTCCAAATAATCGATTTAAATGCACATTCAAGCACCTGAGATTAACCACTCGACCCTAATAGGCTAACAGAAGCATCCTTCTCAGTCTTACTAAAATCTGAAGAGGGTAAATGGTCTATCTTGGTAAGTTTACAAGTCAAGTGAGCCTTTTTCAGAAGATGGGTATAACTGATTGATTCGACTTCACAGTGCAAATAGTTTGGTGCATAAAGAAGGGAAACATACCAATTGGATGTTAATAAAGTCTTCAGTGTCATCAATGTATTCCTTTAACTGGTTCAAGACAAAAGTAAGTCGTTAACAAAGTTGCAACCGAATAAAAAAAGTATAACACAAACAGAGGTCAATTTCAAGTCATTAAGTATGAATGAGCCAATTCGGGTTATGTTTTATATCAAATACAACAACAACAACAACAAACCCAATCCCGCCAAGGCAGGGTATGGGGGAGGTAAAATGTAGACAGATCCTACCCCTACCCCAGGATAAATCCGGGAGTAGAGAGACTGCTTCCAACGAGACCTCCAGCAAGTGCGGGTGTGTGTGATAAAGAAAGAAGGAGAGAGAGAGCAGGCCAGAAAACCGCAAGCAAAAACAGGCAAAAGCAAGCAAAATGGGCAAAATAAAATAAACAGTTCAAAAGGAAACGGGTGGAGTGGGTCAGAAATGTCAAACGGGTCGAATGGGTCAGAAACTCGGAAAGGTCAACCTGACCCGATTCAGCACGCATAAAGAATTTACCTATTCTGATCCAAACCAGTGTTGACCCATTACAGGATCTGCCCGACCCGCCCATTTTGACACATCTAAACACAGAATAAACGACGGAGAATTGATTGCTTTTAAGAACAGTAATTACCGACGTTAACTTATTGAGAGTGCTATCAATGACGACAAAGTAAGCTTCTAGAAGCATCTCTAGTTCTTCGATGTTTTCAGTACCACTTTGCGAACTCCTCATGCTATCGTGCCTACTCCTTGCAAGGCTCATAGTTTTTTCAAGCCTTCGACTTTCTGGAGGTGAAGAAGAAGTTGGAGAAACTGGAGCAGAAGCCGAATGTTGACCATCAATGGACCTGTATCCCATTACAGATTGTTCTACACCATCAAATAATGAATCACATGACGACTTTTCTTCTCAGTCAGGTACATTTCAGCCATATCTCCATCGTCATCCATTAGCTGCTCTATTTCATCTCTTACCTACATACAATTTTTAGTGTCAAAACTAGAGGTGGAAACACAAAAGGGGTTTGTGGTTTGAGTAACAGGTTAAACAGGTTCGACTCAAGACGGGTAATATTGGCTCCGGCTGGGTCAACTCGTTTTCTGGTCCAAAGTTTGGATTTTTTTTTATAAAAGAATTAGTGTGTCAAATAAGATTACAAAACTTATTGTTTTGATAATAATAAGAACAGTAATACTTTTGAGTAAAATGATTTAGATGATCTTTTGATATATATACATCCCTTTTAGCTTTTTGTACTCGCCTGACCTGTTATAGATAAAAGGGCTAATGGTCCAAATATGTATCAAACTTGACACTTATTCCATTGTTGTGTACTGAACGATTTATATTCCTACTTAACATACGAACTATTAATTTTTTTCTTATTGTGTGTATCATCATAGGTAAAGCTCAATACATTTCAAATGTATAGAACTTTACCCATAAGGATACACATAATAGGATAAATTAAAAGTTTACATATTCAATAGGAAAAAAAGTAGTTTGATACATACTAAAGAAAAAAGTGTCAAGTTTGATACATTTTAGACCATTTTCCCTAGATAAAACAAAACCTGAATCAACCATTCATACCCAAAGGGGTTAAAAAAACACCACTTGTCAAAAACTAGAAATCTTAAGTCAGGGGTGCATGTACACATGAGATGTAACAAAATGGGAGGAACGGGTGGATTAGGTAATAGGTCAAAACGGCTACCTTATAGAGTGGGTCAAAATGGCTTGGGTGAGGTTGTGAGGACCCTCAAACACAGTTTTATCCAATTTTGTGGAGTTCCCAAATTAATAATGAGCTATAAATGATTACATAAACGGTATTACAGTACTACAAAAACAGCGTTGAAGATTTTGATGCTTTTGAAACACTGTGGATGACATTCACCCGTTCAACCCAATTGATCCTTTTCCATTTTAGTCATAGGTTCCCATTTTAATAAACTCGTTTACCTTATCCCATTGGACCAGTTAGAGAAAGCATAATCTAAAATGGGTCAAAAGTGCAACATCTAGTACAAGGAAAAGAAAAAGGAAGAGATAGACCATACAACACCTTCTGAACCCTTCGGGTCAATGCTACAAGTCTGCTTTTCAGCCTTCGAACGCGTTCCAAGTTTAGAGTACTGATCTTTGAAGTAAGTTCATCAAGCAAAGGATATGCTTCAATTTCTAATTCTGCTGCCTGATGGATTCAGGTAAATGTTTTTCTTATGAGACGTTGATAAGCAATAAATTATATTTCTAGGGTGGAGTCAAAGATGTACTAATATAGAGCTACTAATACTGAAGCACACTCAGGCACGTGATAACAAGATATTGCTAGTCCCTTTTGTTTGTTGCATGCAAGTTGTGTATATCTATAGCACCTATAAATCATCTTGTATGCGATCCAACCAATTGATTATTATTTCACGAATGTAGACTGAAGCCAAAATCCAGATAATTGACAGTCTTATTTGTTCCAAAGTTATCTATTTGGCATATACTAATATATCTCACAATAAGCATTTTACGCTTTGCAGAAAGAATCCTTACACAGGCTTTCACATATCAGTTGTTATTGACTTTTGGTACATGGCTTTATTTATTAACGTTCAATTAGCATCAACTCCTCAGCCTGACTAGTTATTTTTAGTGCATATGTTTTTATACAGCGTGTCACTGACATTACTGCAAGTGAGAGTTCCGGTTACAATTTAGCGCCTTAATCTTAGTCTTTATTGGACATAAAAAAATCTGCAATCCATGAAGATATAAAACAGTTTGCTGTTACTAATAACTTCTAAAGAAAGAAAAACAGCTAAATATTACTGAAAGGGAAACGCATAGCAGCAATTCTATCTTTCAGCATGGCTAGAAATTACACACATGCTTCACCACCTCCGACTATAGCTACATTCACCTCTCTTATAGGTCCTACTGCCCATATAACTTTTAACATAACAGCAAACTAGTTCTAAGGTGAGAATATTTTAACATCTAGTTAGGAATAGTTAAAGCATCGGCCAAGTGCTACAATTCATACAGGTTATAAGACAAACCTGTGTATCCAAAAATGTACAAGCGGCCTCAAGAGCAACTTCCAAAGCCCTGAACTCAAACGGCAAATAATCTGGAGACGTATTCCCAAACATATCACTAAACCTATTTCCAATCCGTCTGTTCAATTCAGCCCCTTCAGACTGCCAAACCTCACCAGCCCCCGCAGCCTTCAACCGCCGTTGTAGCTCCACTACATATTGCAACACGTAACTATCAAGAGAATTCAAAAGCAGAACTTCATCAGCGGTTATAATACACCTAATCTGTTCCAAATTTACAACAATCGCCTTTTCTCTTCCCAATATTGTTGAAGGGTAGACAAATAACGGATCAAGTAAACGAAGATCACGCGCTGGGAGATCACAACGACGCATTATTGTGAATTTATCAACTTCGATTACTTGTGAGTCGCCTGTTGCAGCATCAACACGGATCCATGAACGAAGACCTTGACCACGTTTTTTGAGGCTAGGAACGTCTACCCCTTGAAACGGCTGGCGACCAGATGCAGATGGTCTATAAGATGTGTCTCTAAGGTTTGCAGCTGAGGCGGGTCTTGGTGGGAGTAGGCGTTCTTTTAGGTCTGCCATTAGAGACGTCTAACTGCAAAAACGTGTATATTAGTAATAAGGACCAAACTCATCAAAATGAGATACGAACAGAGAAATGATTGCTAGTTACTAAATAAGCAACAATGTAACATGGTATTGTTAGTTTTTATAATAAGTGCAACGTAACCGATAAGCACTGTTATAACGATGTGTATTTCAATGATATTCTATCCTACTGAATAACTATTACAAGTAGGTTGCTTCCAATGATATTCAGTCGGAGTGTTAAATAACAACTAAAAATTTCTGTATCACGACCCTATGGTGACATATATGATCTTATACACTAGCAAATTTGAACTCTTAATGTTGGCAATTCCATAAGTTCCGATAAAGTGGGATATACTCTCAGTCATGTCGAGAAAACATCTAATTGTGACATATGTAAATGTTGGTCCGAATTGAATTCAGGTGTCACATCTACTATTCAAGTTACCACAAAATGTAATCTAACAGTAGTTAATTAGCAAAAGATTTGCTAATCACGTACTCATATAGCCTCTGAAACTAAGGTTGCAGTAACATTCACAAACAGCAATAGATAGTCCAAAACAGAATAGTAAATCCTAACGAATATAAGAGAATTAAATCATTTAAAAAAAATCTATTTTCAAAGCAACTCAATAAAATGAGCAAACAATAAAAGCTATTAACAACTAAAAACACAAGTTACAGAGTCCAACTTATGCACCCGCGGGCCGTAACTAACTTTTTGAATGCCCTGTGCAGAAAACAATTGCCTTAAAAATAAAAACCAAAATTCAGAGTCTCTATTACTTGCATTTTATTCCAATAAAAAAAAAATAGAAGGTAATTTATTGTTAGTTTTATATATACAATACAGATGATTACTTACTTCAATTTAGGGCTTTAGAATAACCTAAAATCAAAGCAAAGATATAAGATAAATATAAAAATAAAAATTATTTCACATAAAAAATAAAAAAAAATGAATATGTAGAGACAGACAGACTTACAGATTCATGTAACTTTTAATAAATCAAACTGAATGAGATAATCAATGAGATTTCAGAAAAATATATTTGGGAACTATAGATAGATACAGAGTTTGTGTATGTATAGGTTTTCAATTCAAAGCCTACCCGGATTCTGTTTGATTGATTGCGTTTGCGTATGTGTGTTTGAGTGGAGGTTGTTATTAGATACGACGACGTATCGTATCATGTGAATGAATATGATTACTTAATAATAATACGCCCCACGACTTTTGGTTTGTTTTGTTTCACGCCTCTTTGGATTTTTCCTTTCTCTTTAACAAAACAAAATGAATAGAGAGATCTTTTTTCTGTTTTCTTTTTTTAATAAATATTTTGAAAACCTCTATAAATTAATACTCGATAAATTAATAATCTCGATAAAATTAATAATTTGTCAGGTCCCCAACTTTGACCAAGACAAATTGGAATTCCTATCGATAAAATAATAAGATAATAATTTTTCAAACCCCAACGATATATATATTATTCCAAATCTAAACTATAAATTAATAATTACTAAAATTACATATATATATATATATATATATATGTGTGTGTGTGTGTGAGAGAGAGATACTCAAAATTCTAAGATTGTTTAGTAAAAAATAATCCATAATACTGTTTTTGTTGAACTTCAAATCTATATCGAGTTTATCTTAAAATCTCCTTATCAGACTAAAGAATCAGATGTTGTCTTCTCGTGTCGCAACAAAATTGTTAATTTTATTTTCATAAAGTATGAATGTGAATTAATAAAATGTTAACGGACCTTGTTTTACAAATTTATTTTTTGTTCTAATGAGATATATCAGAATCATTAAGATATTAGACTTGAAAATTTAATGGTATACGTAAACCTCTTTAAATTAATAAATTATTAATTTATCGATATAATAATATCTTGCTTAATTAATAAAATATCCCGGTCCCAACACTATTAATTTATAGAGGTTTTACTGTACCTTTATATAATTTTTTAAAATTTTCTTATTGTGGTCGTTGTGCTAAGGTTTTTATGTGAACTGATATCCATGCCTAAAGATATGTTTAAATACGTGGAAAGAGTTTATTAGTTTATAAAAAAGTGAGTCTGGTTGCTACAACTAGGAGTGTTAATTGGGTCGTTAATCCGGTTCGGGTAGGGTCAAAGTCGGGTTGAGGCTAAAAATAACATACCCCAAACCTGATCCTATTTGAACTCGGGTTAGTCGGGTTCGGGTTTGTACCATTTTTAAAATAATACAATTTGATTTCTTAAACTTAGTAGTTAAAATCTCAAACAGCTATAAGGCGCATGTATAAATCACATAATTCTTTTGTTGCATTTGTTTGTTAGAGTATAATCGTTGCAAAGTTGCAATTGGCAAATGCATAAATATTAAAGAACCACAAATATTATGCAGCTTTTAACTTGTAATCATGCATGGTAACAAGCTAACAATGCTATAAAGTGTATATATAACTAGTTACCAAATGAAATTAAAAGTTGCAGTTGTTTCTTAGAGACTTGCAGCAAAATTGCAATTTGCATGCTACCATGACTTGTCAAAATAACAAAAATATTATGGGTAAGAGCACATAATAATAAGACTAAAATACACTGTTGGTCCCTAAACTTGTTCCTGCGCATCGCGATGGGACAAAGTTGGGAGTTATCATCGCCAGAGGTCCAAAACTTGGGTTTTTAATGTCAAAGAAATCATTTGACAAAGTCAATGTCTGATTTTTGGTTTGTAGTCGAGGGTATTTTAGTCCATACACATTTATACTTTGATAACACATTTATATTTTAGCTGTTCATCTTTATTTGTCGTCGTCAACATCATCCTCGCTATCATCTCCCCAAGATAACATCTCTTGCAGTTTTGGTTCAAGACTACATACACACATTCATATATCTGCTGTGTTTGGTTCAAGATAACATGATGTTGGCCCAATAAACCGATTCTAAGTTATCTGATTCAAACATATTAATGGTAAAATTAAATGTAATCGTAGAGCTTTAAGAACAAACATGCGACTAATCGTAATTTTCTATATGCCTTTAATCGATTGTTTTCTCATCTACGATTTAGCTTGATTCGTCTATGCGGTCGCATAGATGTGATTACTGTCGCACTAACTTTGAGTTTTGATCTCATTCTTCACCCTTTATCGGGTTTCATACATATGATTTGCTTTGTAACCGACAAGATCGTGATAGCTAAATATTTCGTATTGTATTCTTTTATTGTGGATATGCAAATTTGATTTATAATTCTAGCATCATTTACCATCGCTTAAAACTCTCCATTTTCCTCCATGGCTCTGAAAAAATTGGTAGGTCAAAACACTTTGGCCAATGTTATTGATATCCCATTATTGATCTAAAAATCTCAAGTGAATAATATAAAACATGTGTTGAACTTATCTATTTGACTTTGAACAAGATAGACCATAGGATTTGTAACATCTCTAACTAATTTTCTTGGTTGCTTTGCTTGAATTAGTAATTTTAAACTTTGAAGTCTTACAAATTTGGTTTTTCTATAAAAACAAAAAGGAGAAAGCAAATGAGCTACACCACTAGTTGGGTTTTATGAAAGTTTCGGATACACAATTAAGTAACATTTTAGAAACCATCAGAAATTCCTTGCAACTTTAGTTAATAATTCAAACCTTTATGACTTCATGGCTACACCATCACATTTAAAACTTAACCATTTCACTAGCTAGTCTATCTTTTAACAACATCTCATTAATCGCCATACAATTAGACAATTGGTCTTTCATATAAATTTGGTTGATAGCTACAAAGAGACCAAAGGAAACGAAGATGACATCGGGTAAGATATTCTCTACACAACCTTGACTTTCGTGATTCTAGAAAACTCATGAGAACACAAATGAGCTTGTTTCCAATGAGCATTCCTTTTATACTAAGCATACAACAAAAATTTGAAGTAAATATAAAAACCAACAAACAACCAAGTATAAGATCGCTTGTTTGCCAAGACTGTAAAGGAAAATCCCAATAGGTTGACCGAAACTATGTCAAGCCACTTTATTGCCAAACCGGGGTTGTTGTCTTGATCTTTACAAGAATTGCCAAACAATAACACACATTGAACCGCACACGGCTTCATTGTCGAATGTTACAGCAAGAAGCGATTCACTTTTGATCTTGGCAATGGGATATGAACCGAGGTGCTCAACTAAAGCTACCATTTTAATTCCTTTGCAATTGTAATCTATGCAATTATATGTCCAAATCATCACCCGGTCCTCATCGAATCCGACATCTCATCATCTCGAATCACGAAAATATATGATCTCTCCCCGCCGTAATCCTCATGTTTTTGCATATTCTCGTGAGGCAAAGCAAGATTTGAATCGTGTTTACACTCATTGAGAGATTTACGCCATCATATATTTGAACATATTTTCCGCTTCGAAACCAACAAGAATTTATTCTGAGTCACAACGCAACCTAGAAAACCGATCGAAAACATCTACAAGAAAAGAGTTGCAAATAAAATGATTCAAGACTGTACTGGTGCTCAAATGGAAGTACAACTTACCAACTAGTCCGAATTGCACTCCCTATGATCTGTTAATCACTTTTTTGTTGGATGATTTTTCTGTTTTGTCTGGCCGCCAACATCATGTTATCTTGAACCAAAACCTGTAGATATATGAATGTGTGTATGTGTAGTCTTGAACCAAAACCTGCAAGAGATGTTATCTTGGGGAGATGATGACGAGGATGATGTTGACGACGACAAATAAGATGATGGGCTAAAATATAAATGTGTTATCAAAGTATAAAGAGTAAATTACACCGTCGTCCTTGTGGTTTGCGTTGACCGCAGGGTTTCGCCCTTTGACCAAAAAGTTGCAATCAGTCCTTAAGTGGGAAACGTTATGCACCGCTCGTCCTCCATCCAATGGGCCCACTAACGGTCGTTAAGTCTTGTTAACTCGAGGGTATAATCGTCATTTCAACACCATAAGGACGAACGGTGCAAGGACGAACGGTGTATATATACCCCAACACACACACCCCTCCTCATTTTTGCCACATACTTTCTCTCTCTATAAAAACACACAGGTGCACATGATAATCATCAAACCAAAAACTGTTCCTGCACATGATAATTATCACATGTAGAATTATAACTTCTTGCAACTACGGTCATTGAACTTGAGGTCATAAAATATTACTATGGAGATCAAATTATCAAAAACAATAAAGTAGCGGTAGTGATAAGTTCGAACTAACCACTAATTGAACTCTTCTAAAACCTTCCCCTATGCTACACAATTTTCAATGTTCCCATTCTCGTCACGCTGCTTCAATTACTAGAATTTTCAATCTTGTACCTCGTGACCATATAGATACAAAATTTGATGTCATTCATTATCTTTCAACAAGACATATCCTATACATGAACCATAAACCATTTCTTCGCTCATTTGGATTAAAGTAGTCCCTCCGAAATAACAATTTACCATATGGCTTGTGTTGGGAATTATGCGAAGAAGGATTTACTGCACACATTCGCCAAGGATTCTTGAAGTAGAAGCGTAATCTGCAAGAAGAGATTCTCTTGAAGAGTAAAAGCCGTCTTGTGTTTCTCTTTGAAGGGTGGAAGTCGACTAGGATCGAGATGTGTTGTATTATTTAAATGCTAACCCATCATTATTCTTGAACGCCCGAGGTTAGCATGGGTATTATTGTACTACTCAATATTGTCTAGTGTTTTAGTCATTAAATGCATACTTGCATGTTTAGTCGATTGAGTGGTAATAGTTTAGGGTTCCTTGTCTATAAAAGGAACCTCATAGTTTGTAATAGATAACTCATTCAAACATAGAGTTTCGCTGAATAAAAGATCCATAGAGGATCTAAGTGTTCTTAGTTATAACAACTTGTATTTACTTTCCGCTATAGAATACGGTTTTAGAGATTTTCTATTAGTTTGCTTATGATTACATAGGCAACACTAACGATCCACGAGTGCTCAAGATCCGCCAAGGTCCGTCGAGTTAGTTCTACAAGTGGTATCGAGCCTCGGGAGAGTCTCTACGATCTTCGAGAACCTTATTTACCTCACCCCATACAACCAAAAACATATTCATCATGCCCGGCGATGATGAATCGAAGTCACCAACAACAACATCAAAAACACCACCTCTATGCAAAGAACTTAGTCTCTCCAACAAGAATGGTAAGTTTCCTTATCTAAAAAGGAAGAGTATGATCCGTGGACCATGAAGATGTAGAATCGGATCTCCAATATTGATTGGAATCTATGGGAGATTGTGAAGAATGGAAACATCAAGAAGACTATCCCGGATCTTGATGGTAAGTTTATCATTGCTCCTCCCAAAACTGTTGAAGAGATTCTTGCAGTAAAGAGAGCACAAAGTAAGAACCATCCTTCTTCAATCTATTCACGAAGATCACTTGGGTGATTTTCACCACATGGTTGATGCAAAGGACATCCGGATGGCTCTTAAAGCAAGGTTTGGTGGAAATGAAGAGTCCAGAGAATGAGGAAGTCCATGCCGAGACAACACTTCCAAGAGTTCAATATCTACGAAGAAGAAGGTATCCATAAGGGATACGACGGGTTTCACAAGATTCTCGAGTCATCCACCGAATGCAAAGCTCGACAATGATGATTGCAATTCAAAGTTCCTTGATCTTTGCCTCCATCATGGTTACATGTCAAGATAGCTCTTAAAGCCAAGGTGGGTGGACATGCTCACTTTGATGAGTCAGTACAACAAACTCGCATCTCTTGAACACGATGTCGATCTCCTACCGTGCATCCTCTTACGGTCATTCGACTTTTGTTGGGACATCTCACCGAATATGATGATGCATGCTTCAAGTCCATCTTACTTACCATCATCATCCTATCGTCCCACTCCATCACATCCTCAAGCTAGAACCGGAAGTATATTGGAGGATGTTCTTCATTCATTTGTTGCAGATTATGATACTTAGCAAGATCCGGTATATGAAGACTTTGATCAAGTGGACCCACTTGAAATGGAGGAGATGAAGTGAAATGGCGGTGGCCATGCTTTCGATGAGATATCAAGAGATTTGAAGAGAAGTCGAAGGAAGTTTGGCTTCAGGGAAAGGATCCACTCGCTTTGACAGAGCAAGGTCAAGTGCTTCTCTTGTCACCGATGGGTCATTTCTCGAGGAATGCAAAGATAGGAAGAGTGGAGAGGAAACTAACTACAATTCCTATCGGTGAATCGAAGGAAGCTAAGATTTCTTGAACTCTAGTCACCATGGATGAACAGTCAATCAGGTGCACATGAACCGTGAATAAGGAAGCTAATGATCTGAGAGAAGCTTGGATTCTTGGCAAGATGTACTTGAGAAGATAGGCATGATCGGTTTGCCTTCATGGGACTTTCTCGGTACACAATCTGTATATTTGGTTGTAGTGATAGATACAATGAACTTAAAGAAGCTTATGATATTATGAAACCTAAATACAATGAATGCTATGTTGATAATGAAGCTTATAAACTTTCGTTAAAAACATTAGAAAGACAAAAGGTTTGGTTTCAAAAGAATCGAGATAGCTTATGAAGAAAAGATTAAGGTGCTTCAATTTGATCTAGATATTGCTAATATTAACTTTAAACGACCGAAAAGAAAAAGTCGATACTATTCTTTGAAAATCTAGAGCTTAAAGAGAAACTTGTCGAGGAAATAGCTAGACATAAACAATGGTTAATATCGGTGACAATCTAGCTAGAGCACTTTATAGTAGTCAATCGGTGACCTCGGGAATAGGTTTAGGCTTTCAAAAGTATGTAGGATTGGAAGCTAGGCAAGATGGGCGAAATCTACACTGCGCAGCTTAGAACATTTTAAAAGGAAGGTGATTTGCATGTCGTCCCCGGACCTATTAGAGGTGAATTCATGCCCACCGACACATCCATTACTATTGACTTTGATGGATCACACCATCTCGTATGGCAAAAGTCAAAAGACTTGCGGACAATGATGCTTCATCTTATGACTTTGTCTCTTTCTCAGACGGTGACAATTCATCGGATCAAGGATCTACTTACAACCGTGATTCAAGTGATAAGTCGACCTTGTCAAGCCCTCAACCGAGCCTACACCCAAGCCTCGCACCCAAGTCTATCTACAAGCCTTCTAGGATAGCAGCGAGGAATCTACTTCAAGCTGTTTTCCACGAAGACTTGTCTTTTAAATCTTTGCATAATATGTTTGTTCAAAACAATTCCTTTAATGTTTCGGCTTAAGTACTCCTACATGTAATCGAACATCTTCTTTGTTGAATACATCTTCCAAAAGGAAGACATGTTTTGTTTGTGGAAGTAAATTTCATTTAATTAAGGATTGTGATTTTCATGAGCAAAGATTAGGTGCATGTGCTCTTCAAATAGAAACCTAAACCGGTGTGGACCAATGTTAAGAAAATTCCACCTTATGTCCCACAAGCTACTTATCTTGACTCTTCTTGGAAGAGATCAACCAATAGACCTTATGTGCAACCCATTAGCCCATATTTTAAACATGGTTATTGGCCCGCATATGTTGACTCTATGAATAATGGGAAAGGATGTTGGGGCACCTTTTGTCAAGTCCTCGCAGTTGTTCTTGGAATAATAAGAGACCTAAATATCAATGGAAACCCAAGAACAATGGCGGATCTTACTCTTTGCTAAACCTAAATCTAATGATCCACAAGGCGAGTTCAAGTCGAGAATGACTTGAGCCTCCTCTATATACTAACATTCTTTTGTATATATGTTTGTTTCGTAGGATCATCCTCTTAAGCATAAAGATATTGGTATTGTTGATAGTGGTCGCTCAAGAAGTATGTCCGAAATAGAGATATGATGCACAATTTTGTTCCTATTGAAGAAGGAGGTAATGTGACCTTTGGTGGAAGTGATGGTAGAATTCTTGGAAAGGCACCATCAAGACACCCTCTTGAACTTTGAGAATGTGTACTATGTTAGGAACTTGAACTTCAACTTGTTCTCGGTCTCACAAATTTGTGACACCAAGAACAAGGTACTCTTCTCTCAATATGAATGTCTTGTGCTTTCTAAAGAGTTCAAGCTTCCGAAGATTCTTCAATTCTATGAGAGTCCTCGAACTCACAATCTATACACATTCAACCTCAATGAAGTTCATCCCAAGGTGACCTCACTTGTTTGTCAAGCTAAAGCATCATTGGATGAGTCTAACAAATGGCATAGGAGAATGGCTCATGTGAATTTCAAGACTATAAACACTCTCTCCAAAGGGGTCTTGTCGAAGGTCTACCCTCCAAAGTTTTCTCCAATGATCATAATTGTGTTGCATGCAACAAAGGGAAGCAACACGAGCATCCTACAAAGTTGTCACTGCAGTGAGCATCATCTCCGAGCCTCTTCACTATTACATATGGATCTATTTGGTCCAACTCAAGTCAAGCATTGATCACAAGTACTATTGTTTGGTTATCATCGATGGATATAGCGATTTTCTTGGGTGTTCTTTTAAGGACTAAAGATGAAACAACTCCAAAGGTGAAAGACTTCATCACCCTCGTTGAAAATCGGTTGAACAAGAAGGTTAAGGGAATTCGTGTGATAATGGGACGAGTTCAAGAATGCTATTATTATAGAACTCAGAGGTCTAAAGGAATAAAGAGGACTATAGCAATCCAAGAACACCGCAACAAAATGGGGTAGCTAAAAGAAAGAATAGGACCTTGATAGAGGTCGCAAGATCAATGCTTGCAGACTCTAAATTGCCCACTATGTTACGGATCAAGTCTGTTGGCACGACTTGCTATGTGCTTAACTAAGTCTCCATAACTAGACCTCACCTCAAAACACCATATGAACTTCTCTTTGGGAAGGTTTTAGTCATTTATTACCTCAAACCTTTTGGTTGTCAAGTGACCATTCTAAACACCAAAGATCCTTTGGGGAAGTTTGATGAGAAGTCGATGATGGTTATATTGTGGGTTATTCAACTAATAGCAAGGCTTCAGAGTGTACAACTTATCGCCAAGAAGATAGAGGAGACTTTGAACCTCGATACATAGAAGATAAGCCCAATGTTCAAGGATGGTCATGTGTGGTCTTTTGACCTTGACTACCTAACGATTATCCGGGTTATACTAGACATATGGCTAACCAAAGTACATGCTCTCTAGAAACTCCCACTAACAATGCAGGTACCTTGGATGTCGACTCGAAATGATTTTGAAGATGATGAACAACCCATTCTTGTGCCTTCTTTCTCCCAACAATGTTGCTAACTTTCAAGAGATAATTCACCGAGAGTGAAGATGAATCACACTATCTTTGAGGACCTTGCTAGGCTTCGGACTCAAGATTTTGCGCTAAGCTTGAAGGCGAGAAGGTGGATGGGAGTTTGCAAATGAGGTCGTCGGTGGAAACCATGTTTCACGACACGATGCGCCTCCCATCATCATCGAATCTGCTGGCTCGTGCACACTACTCCTATTCCTACTAGAGTGTCCACGACTTTGGTGAATCAGATACTCGCTTTCCAAGTCCTTTAGATCTTGGAAATCATCAACCCAAATCTGGCATTTTCACCTCACCTTCCTATGACACAACTTTTGTACCAACTGTGTCTAATCTTGAACCCACCATTGATGTCAACCCCACTGCTACTAAAAGAATCAACATCTCTCACCCTCAATCCAATATTATTGGTGACATTCTAGCTCCTGTTAGAACTCGAAGGGCTATCTCTAGTCCTAAATTTAGACAGGTTGCTTTTCTCTCTTATGTCTCTAATCAGCAAAGAGACAATCACACAGACTTCAAGCATTGTCTATTTGCGTGTTTTCTTTCACAAGTAGAACCAACAAGTGTCTCTCAAGCTCTTGAAGACTCAAGTTGGATTGAAGCAATGCAAGATGAAATGCAATAGTTCTAAAACCAACAAGTTTGGATATTGGTACCTTTACCAGATGGGAAATATGCTATTGGAACTAAATGGATTACGAAGAACAAAAGAGATGCAAGGGTGTGGTGATTAAGAACAAAGCAAGATTAGTAGCTCAAGGTTACAAAAAGAGGAGGGAATTGATTATGATGAAGTGTTTGCACATGTTGCTAGAGTAGAGGCTATTCAAATATCTTGGCCTATGCATCCTACATGGGCTTCATGTTGTGTCGATGGATGTTAAAGGTGCTTTTACGTATGGTGAGATTGAAGAGGAAGTTTATGTCACACAACCCAAAGGATTTGAAGACCCATATCATCCTAATCATGTTTACAAAGTAGTTAAAGCTCTCTATGGACTTCATCAGCACCAAGGGCATGGTATGCTAGGCTTTCATCATTTCTGCTGAAGCATGGCTACGTAAGAGGTGCCATTGATAAGACTCTTTTTCAAGAAGAACTCGACCGACATCATACTTGTGCAAGTGTATGGATGACATCATTTTCGGATCCACTAAAGAAGCTTGGTGTAGGGAATTTGAGGATTTGATGAAGGGAGAATTTCATATGAGTGCTATGGGAGAGCTTACTTTCTTTTGGGTCTCCAAGTTCAAAGAAACAAGATGGGATATTTATCGGTCAAGATAAATATGTGAGGACATGTTGAAGAAATTTGGTATGGAAGGTGTCGAATCGCCACAACACCTTATGAAGCTCCAAAACAAAAGCCAACAATGATCCGGATCTTCCCGTGAATGTTCATTTATACATATCTATGATTGGTTCATTAATGTATCTAACGACTTCAAGGCCCGATATTACCTTTCTTTGTAAGTGTTTGCTCTCAACATCAAGTCACTCCTCTTACTTCCCATCTTAATTCGATCAAGAAGATCTTTAAGTACCTCAAAGGCCAACCTCTTTTAGGCCTTTGGTACCCAAAAGTCTCCTTTTAAGTTGGAAGCATTTAGTTACGATGATTATCTTTGGTGCAAATATGGATAGGAGATCCACAACCGAGGTCACAATTCCTTGGAAAGATTGATTTCTTGGCGGTCAAGAAACAAACCATTGTAGCTACCTCAACCATCAAGCGAGTATGATGTCTTTGCGCAAATTCGTGACAGTCCTTTGGATTCAAAACCAATTCTTTGGACTATGGGTATAACTTCATGAATACAACTCTTTTATTGATAATCGTGTACCATATGCATTGTCAAGAATCCGGTTTTCACGAGAGAACCAAACATATTGAAATCGAGCACCACTTTATAAGAGATGCATATGAAAACATTTGATAAATGTGGCTAAAATTCATACGAGATGATAATGTGGCGGATCTCTTAACTAAAGCTTTTGATGGATCAAGGTTTCAACACCTAGTGGTCAATATTGGAATGCTTAACCCTTAACGCAAAGTTTAAGGGAGGCATAGGCCTCGGGGAGGCATATGCCTCGGGGAGGATTTTTTTGTTTGTTAGTTTCTTAGTTAAAAAAAAAAAATAAAAAAAAAATAACTTTCTTTTGCGGTTTGTTGCACCTTTTGATGGTTTTAACTCACCGGATATACCTTGTGTGTATCAAAGAGTTAGCTAGTCCAAAGAGTACGACTTTGGTAAAGCCATGTCAAATCATTGATAGTCGTAATGATTTGCTCAAAATCATAGGGTCTGCAACCACCCATGCTTAATTCTTTGAGAGTTGTATGGTCATCAATTCACCATGGTCTATTCCTTGTTGGAATCCAAGAATTGGCAAGCCCACAAGTATATGGCTTGTGGTAAAGGCAATCGCATCCATATTTGGTTATCAATTCACCAATTCTAAGCATTGACTAGTCCCGAGCAAGCGGCTAAAGGTAAAGACACATCAAATCCGTTTATGGAGTTCTTGTTTGCTAATAAACCGATGGTTATCAATGTACCATAGTTTTCGAACTTAAACATTTGGCTACTCCGGTAGTAATGGCTATTGGTAAAGAGACATCAAATCCATTATTTTCAATGATTCACCTCTCTCGGTGTTAACACATCCGGAAGTGATGAGAATAGTATGCAACTAATAAGTTTTGATGTACAATATGTCATGTGTTCTTTGCAAAGACCAGGCGCTTCAAAGTTTACTCATCATAGAGATGAGTTAATTAGTGGTTCTTTACTTCGATGTTTGAGAACAATCCTCTAATCTTGAAGTCTCTAAGATCTATCAAGGTAGGAAACTGGAACTTAACCAAGTCAAATTCCGTTTAGGGAGGATTGTTGGGAATTATGTGAAGTAGGATTTCTGCTTGTCATTCTTCTTAAGGATTCTGCTGAAGTAGAAGCGTCTGCAAGAAGAGATTCTACTAAAGTGTAAAAGCCGTCTGTGTTCTTCTTTGAAGGGTGGAAGTCGACTAGGATCGACATCGTAGTATTATTTAAATGCTAACCCATCATTATCATTGAACGCCCGAGGTTAGCATGGGTTTTATTGTCTTGCTCAATATTGTTTAATGTTTTAGTCATTAAATGCATGCTTGCATGTTTAGTCGATTGAGTAGTAATAGTTTAGGGTTCCTTGTCTATAAAAGGAACCTCATAGTTTGTAATAGACAACTCATTCGAAACATAGAGTTTTAGTTAATAAAAGATCCATAGAGGATCTAAGTGTTCTTAGTTATAACAACTTGTATTTACTTTCCGCTATAGAATACGGGTTGTAGAGATTTTCTATTAGTTTGCTTATGATTACATAGGCAACACTAATGATCCACGAGTGCTCAAGATCATCAAGGTCCGAGAGTTTTCAAAAAGGCCCAAACTCAAAGTTATTTATGGCATACGATATCAAAGATAAGTTCAACCGACTTAGGCGGGATTGATTAGGAACACCTCTCAATAGGGTTTCATAAAAGTATCCTAGATTAAACCACGAACAACAACTTGCTAAAACCCTAAAACCGATCTTACTCTCACATGGTAATCGTGGAGACCTTCCCACGATAAGCCTAACGGTGTAATCAAGTAAGCATCAAGATCCAATTCACGCTCATATCAACACCATCCATGGGACAAATCACTAAGAACTAGGATGAAATGAAACCTAAGTTAGCGATCACATAGACCTATAAGGAAGAAGCTGGATCAACCCCTGGGTCTAACACTCGACCAAAACTCACAATAGAATCAACCAACGCACGGGACAACCCAACCACATACAACCACAGCGTCCGTTTACCACTCCCATGCAGTTGGTGCTAGAAAAGGACCTCACAAAACGCCAGGTGCACCAAACAGAGTCCGGAAGAAATAGGCATTAGAAACCAAATGACTATGTCTCAAAACTGAAAACTAGAAGGGGTTGAATAGTTTTGCCAATTAAAACTTCTTTTTAAACTATTTAGATCGACTTATGTCAATCTATTTGGTTGTGTGTTTTGGATGTTGATAAACAAGCATATAAAGATATGTAATGAAAAGATAAGAGTAAGAAGCACAAAACCACAACGCGAGTATTTATAGTGGTTCGGCTACAAGGACACCTTCCATGCCCTACTCCACTCCCGAGTCACCTACTTGAGAGTTCATAATCACTACACCAATCTCCTTATGGCGGAGAAGCCTTCACAACGTCGCCACCCTTTTTCCGTGCTAATAGGCTAACCACCGGTTCTTTCACTCCAAGGTGAACCAAACCTACACAACGTCGCCTACCCTTTATAAGGTACTAGGCTAAGTACCTAGTTCTTTCACACCAAGGTGAACTACACCTTCACAATGTCGCCTACCCTTTATTAGGTACTAGGCTAAGCACCTAGTTCCATTGCAATGGAGGAACTACTACCACACTACACCAACGACTAATCCCAAAGGAGATCTACTCCTTTACAACATCATCAAGGATATCAATATCCTTGGATTTACTGCTAGTCTATCTTGTACATCGAAACACACCATATCGAATGTACATCTAAGGCACCTTTCACTAATGCCTTTGACTAGATCTACAAGACACCTTTCACTAATGTCTTATGTCTTCACTTCTAAGCACCTTTCACTAATGCTTCTAGTCTTGACTTCTAAGCACCTTTCACAATGTGCTTGACTGCTACCACAAGTGGATGCTATAGACGATAGATACTCTTCACTAATATCTTCGTCTTTAAACTTGAGACATCTTTCACTAATGTCTTCAATACTACACTTCTTTGAAGAAATAAAGGAATCATCAACAAGAAGACTTTAGTAGCCTTGATGATGAGGAAGCATGGCAACTCATGGACTTGAGCTTGCTCGACTTCAAAGGTGGTGATCTTGCCTTTAAGAGGAACCTAAAGATCACACAAAACAAAACTACAAACATAGATCTCTTGGATCTAAGGTTAGTGAGATTTAACTCGGGGAGAAAGTGTTTTAGAAAGGGTGAGAAATAATGAAGAAATGGCTCACTATTTATAGAGGAAAAATCCTCATGTTCCCGGATCCCACGGATCCTTCCATAAGGATCCGTCTAGCGTTAAGCTAGGGATCCGTGGACGCTCCACTACCCATGGGTATTTTGGTTATGGGTCATGGGTCATGGGTTGAACCATGGATCTTTAGCTAGATACAATGTATCTTTGAGTGCAATGCACTTGGTCACTTGGGTATGGGTTGATCCATGGGTTATGGATATCATCCATATATGATATAAGCATGATGTCATGCAATGGGTTCCATGGGTTATGGGCTTTGGGTTGTACCCAACTACATTCAATGTATTTGCCCAATGGGTTGTGATACTTAAGTTTCTACCCATTTATATTACCCAATATACTACATACTAGTTATGTGTATATTTTATCCAAATATGTAAACACTATTTGTTGTACATATGTATTACTAAATCATAAAATCACTTATACTTGTTTTAGTGTTTTATGTGAAAATGTGAATATGTTAGAAACTATTTGTTCAAACCATTTACGTATTTTATTTGTTTCGTTAAAATGATTTTACGTTTGTTATCGACAAAACATTAGAAGATCGTAAAATATAAATAAATGTTTTTTCGACTTATTTGTATTAACAATCTCCCCTTTTGTTGATGACAAAACATAAAATTATTTTAAGGAAAAGTTAAAATTGTAAAGTTTAAATTTGTAGTTTTACTTTCTTCTCCCCTTTTGTCGAAACAAAAGTGTTTGAAGAAAGCAACACATGTTTTAAGGAAAACATGTGAAAAAATAGAAAGCAAGATAACGGAATGGATCTCATCTTTACTCCCCTTGATGAGTCCATCCCTATGTAAGGCGTCAAGAAAGTGATACTAATCTAGTTTGTTTGCAAGTAAGTTTGCAAAATATTTCGTCTAAGTGGCGAATGTGCTCCCCTTGATGATTGCAATTATGCAAGGGATGTCATGAAATGTAAACCTAGTATTGCAAGTAATTTGCAATGTTTGCTTTGACATAAAGCTCCCCAGCTTTAGGATGTCAAAGTCTTCATGTGTAAATTGAATAACTACAAAACAAAGATTAGAAAGCAAGTATAATTCACAATTTCCGCAAATGTGATTCAAGTTAGTAGAAAATAGCTCACGGATCCCACGGTTCCCTCCTAGTAGGGATCCGTCTAGCAATCGAGGATCCGTAGTAGTTGATTAATTTCAAAGAAGGTGATATAACAAGTAATGTTATCACAAAATGAGATATGAATACAAGGTAATCATATGCTCAAAAAAAAAAAAAAAAAAAAAAAAAAAAAGAAAAGTAGCATGTAATTCCATTTAATAAAACTAGAGTTATGATATACATGACTCTAAAAACTAAGAAAATAGACAATACATGACTAGGAATTTCTAAACCAACTATCGCTTGATGCTAGGACACCACTAAAATCTTCTAGCTCAAGTTTTGTTTAGGTTTAATCTCGTCGAAATGTTCGAGGAGATGATAGAACATGAAACGTTGGTCTTCTCGTACTTCATGTATCAAACTTTCAACATGTTGACAATGATAGCAATCTTTGTCATGGCTAGGTAGTGGTGGTGGAAGAAATGAAATAGCTTGATGCGAAGGATCAAGTGAAGCGGCTTATGGAGCTTCAAACGATGGAAGGATTGGTGGAGGCGCATTTGAGAATGACTCGACCAAGAATGATGGTGGTGGTAGAGAGGTGTCAACTTCCATATGATCGGGTGGTTGACTTTGATGATTTCTCATAATCCAAATGGGATTATATGATGGAAACGGCGAAAAGGAAGCCGGAGCAAGTATTGACTCAACACCTTGATTTTGAACCATTATTCCTCCTAATGAGGAGAATGTTGTCGGCGGAAGCGGATGAGACGGCCTAGGAGGCAAGTCCTCTAAATTGTACATATGTGGTGATGATAGTGGGGATGTAAATGAAATAGCTCTAGGAACCAATGGTGATGGTTTAGTGGAGATAATATTGTTTGGCCTAGGAGGTATGGTGGTGTTTGGTATTGGTAGTTTTGTGGGTACTATCCTTTTAGGAATTGGTTTGATTGGATGAGGAAGAATCCTATCATTTGTTGGCTTAACCGGAGATGATTCGGTTGAAGAGATTTCGTGTATAACACGAGCCTTTTTCATGAGTGGTTCTTTGGTGGATAAGTTACTACTTGGGGTTTTCCTCATGATGAGATGATTTCAAGGGTTGCAAAAGTCTGAAAGTTAGGATGAGAGTGATGACTATGGAGGTTCTAACAAAGTGGTTTATAAACCAAGAGATTTGGCAAGTGCATTTAAGCCTTAAGCCACTAGGATTCATTGGAATGTGATGATTAACATGCATAAGAGTCAACTTGAGGTTGTACTGATCTAGGAATTCATTTAAGATGAGATGGAGTGTTTGAGTTAGGAAGATGAGTTGAAATGATTGATTAAGCAAGATTTGACATAAAGCGTCATCCGGATCCCACGGTTCCTTCCTCGAGAGGGACCCTTCAAGGCTAATCCTAGGGATCCGGCTCAAAGACTATGAAAGAGTGGAAATGATGTTTCTAAGATCTAAGACCTATATCATCTTGAGTGTTTCAGTCCTCTAAGTGTTTTAAATGAATAGGTGCTTGAGTACTTGAAGGTAATGAATGATGTAGCTAATGATTGTTATTTATGGAAGGATTTGCAACTTTCAAGAGTACCAATGGATGAGCAAGGATGACACTAATAATGTAGAGTGTCAATTGAAGCTAAATGATCCTAGAGATCGGGTTGTGTCTTAGGATAGTGTTTTGGAAAATATCCTAGAAGCTTTGAGATGGAAAAACTAGATTTTGATCAACTTTGATCAATTTTGAGATGAGGATGATTTATGATCAATTTTACCATAATCGAAAGATTTCTAAAACTAGATGTGAGGATTAAGTAAAAAATGAAGTGTGAGTTTAAGAGCGGAAGAGTAATGGATTAAAATGAAATGGTAGATCTACAAGCTTCTTAGTGTGATCTAGGTGAGTTATGTAAAAAGATCAACCTATCTTGATAAGGACTTAATTTGCCTTAAGACACTATGTTTAGTTTAGTGTGAGGTATTCTAAGAATATGGTTGAAATATAATGCTTGCAATTTCATTTTCTATTTGCCGGATCCCACGGTTCCCTAAGTGGCGTATTTTTCCACATACTTACACATATGCACCGTCTTGTCACAGACTATGCCTTCCCACCTTTCCTCACGATGTTCGGAGGACATCCTATTAGCTCACTCACCAACCATCCGCCGCCTTGCACACTCACCACCGATCCATACATACAAGCCACACTAGCGATCCGGCCCGGCTATTGCACCTACTCCACCTATACCTACCCTCACCACCACTCCATCGCCTCTGTTGACGCCAGCAAAAACCCGTATGATTGTGAGAGTACCGGATATCGAGAGCGGTATTCATATGTGCCCGCACTAGCTTCTCGGATGACCCGCGCCCTACATGGGTCCTTCTACTACTTGAGTCACCGACACCATCACCCACCGAGTCACCACCTCATCGAGACTCGGAGATCTACCGATTCCTACTCGAGGAAGACCGAAGAAGATCCGGAAGAGGATCCCGAGGAAGAACTACCAGAGCCTATACCGACCGAGAGTGTCCTCAGCTATGTTAGCATAGCGCAGATGTGAGTACACAGTGCGGAGATTGTCCAGTATACTGAGGAGTTAGGACAGAGCTCGGGATGGCTCGAGATGGGCGATGACATAGAGATTGATGCACCATTTGGATTAGGGCAGAGCCGCTTTTCTCCACAATGAGGAGAGTAGTGAGATTGATTGGAGAGATATTGATTGCTTGATCGATTCGGTACCACTTATCACTAGTCCCGAGCTATAGTCCGTCATCACCTTCGTTTGTACCATCTGCGGCGGACATGGAGCGCCTTGAGCGCTTGAGACCATGAGGAAGCCGCACGGTTGAGGCACGCATCGAGCCGCACTGCCGGGATCTCCGTAAGGTGATCGACCCTCACCGAGAGGATATTTATCCGCTAGACTCTCGTGAGACTCATTAGGAGTCCATTCGATCGCCTAGAGATCGATCCAACACGCTTGCAAGCTTGCGAGCAGCATGTTGAGGGTTTAGACCAAGTTCTTGATGTGTTGTTTGAGAGCATGGGGCTCGAGAGACACGAGAGGATGCGACGGGATTTAGGGTTGAGACTCGTGTTGAGGACGCCGAGAGTTGGAAACAGGTACGAGCCTTGGGTAGAGGTCGACTCGGATACACGGACGACTAGAGGAGCTAGAGAGCGTCCGAAGGTTGCTAGAGATCTTGTCGCCGAGAGGGATGGCGAGAGGACCATCGGGTTAGAGTCTATGTTAGCATCGCAGATGAGACGTATCACGAGTTTGGAGGATACACAGCGAGAGCTGATTGCTACCATAGAGCGATTACGTACCGAGCGTGGACATCCTTAGATTCCATTGCATGATTGTATTACACTAAACTGAGCTATAACAGTTGGTGTTAGTTATTATCCTCGCATTTCAGTTGTATTTTCCATTGTATTTCCTTTGTATTCCGTTGTATTTCGGTTGTATTCCAGCTAGTATCTCATCATGTACCGTAGGAACCTTGTAACCGAAGTTTTATCTATGTCAAACTCATTTCCCTACCCAATTTTCCTTACCTTTATAGATTGCACACATGATCTATCTACGATAACCACACTATTACGTGGCACTTACCTTGTTTAAAGGTTCTATATCTCATCACCTTTCTTCTCGCGTAAATGCCGCCAAAACGAAGATCAAAACGTACCAACCCCGGTGGAGCCTCCAATGCTCCAATCCCAGGTGAGTCACTGCAACCAAGCCGCAAATGCGCTATTCCAAACAGCAGTCACACACGATCGGTGCCGAAGCCACTACTCCGCTAGGGCGACTCCAATCCAACCTATCATGAATCAATCCATGATCGACCAACTAGTCAATGAGTGGGTAAGCGCCGCTTAGGCTGCAAAGAAATCACTCGTCTACTAATCTTTGGAACTTCAAGACCACCCACTCACAACCGCACTTGTACTTATCAAGACTTTCGTAAAACCATGATGGAAGCTTTAGTGGAACCGGGGAGGCGTCGGTCGACTAGGTGGATCAAAAGCTCGAGACCGTGTTCGAATCTGCAATTGTGAAGAAGAGTCTAAGGTTAAGTATGCATCATTCACTTTCACGGATGTTTGCTTTGACTGGTGGAACAATTTCTGAAATCCGCTAGCATCGATGTTGCCTATGCCATGCCATGGGAGAACTTCAAGGAAATGGTACTTGAAATCTTGTCCTCGTAATGAGATCAAGAAGCTCGAACATGAGTTTTGGAACCTCAAGGTTCAAGGCACCAATATGGCTACTTATAATCAGCGATTTCAAGAACTAGCCTTATTGTGTCTGAAATGGTTCCCACCGAGACCCGATTGTTGGAGAGATACATCGGAGGACCGCCCCAACCTATCAAGGGCAATGTAACCACTTCTAAGGTCATTGATCTTCATGAAACCATCAAGTAGCCAACAAACTCATGGACCAAGTGATTGAGGACTCCATGGACAAAGTGGTTGACAATAAGAGGAAATGGGATGACCATTCTCAAGGTTACAACAACTATGAATACCGTGGCAACAACAAAGAGGAACAACCGCAACAATCAAAACAAGAGGCAAAATGTTGCTAGAGCTTATGCAAATGAATGTCGGAGAAAGAAAACCGTACTCGGGGACTGCACCATTGTGTAATCGATGCACACCGCATCACAAGGCGATGTCTCATTGGCGTCCGTAATTGTCGAAAATCGACACTTAACCAGAACCGCAAGTCCAAATCATTGGCGACGGTTCAAACAACTCCATTCGGGACCCAAAAGCTAATATAACTTGCTTTGGTTGTGGTGAAAAGGGCATTATAAGAATGAATGCCGAAGACCGAAACCAAGGCCGTGAAGGAAATCAAGGAAACCGAGGAAATCCAGGAAGCCATGGGAATGGCAGGATTCAGGAAATGTTGGACAAACGAGGAATCAAGGAAATGGAGAAGGAGCTCGTGGGAGAGTCTATGCTTGTAACCAAAGTGGAAGCTCAGGAAGACCCGAATGTTGTGACGGCAGTGCGTTCCTTATAAATAACCGTTATGCATCCATATTGTTTGATACGGGAGCCGATAGGAGTTTTGTCTCTAATACATTTAGTCCACTACTCGATATTGCCCCAACTGCATTAGGAAATGCGTACAACGTGGAACTAGCTAACGGTAACATAGAAAGGGTAGACACCATCATAAGAGGTTGCACCCTTAACCTGTTAAACCACCCATTCAATATCGACTTGATACCAGTAGCATTGGGTAGTTTCGATGTTATTGTCAGAATGGATTGGTTAGCAAAATATCATGCTGTCATCATTTGCGACGAGAAACTCGCTCGAATACCCTATGGAGATGAAGTCCCAACAATAGAAGGAGACAGTAGACAGGAGAAACGCTCAAGACCGCATGTCATTTCTGTACCAAGGTGTTCAGTGTATCGAGAAGGATGTCATATCTTCCTAGCACAAGTCACCGAAAGGACGAAAAAGAAGGGAAGAAAACGTCCGAGGACGCGCCGATAGTAAGAGAATTCACAAGTCTTTCCGAAGACTTGCGGGACTCCGACCGACCGACGGTTGAATTTCAGATCGATTTAGTGCACGGTGCCGCACCGCTGGCAAGAGCACCTTATCGATTAGCTCCAACGGAACTTCGGGAGTTATCAAACCAAACTGCCGAACTTGCGGAAAAAGGGTTCATTAGACCAAGCTCGTCACCATGGGGAGCACCATCTGCTCGTCAAGAAGAAAGACGGAACCTTGAGGATGTGCATCGACTATCGTGAGTTGAATAAACTAACCATTAAGAACCGCTACCCACTCCCGAGAATCGATGACTTATTCGACCAACTTCAAGGTTCGAGTGTTTATTCAAAGATCGACTTAAGGTCCGGATACCATCAACTAAGAGTTCGAGAAGAAGATATTCCCAAAACCGCCTTGAACTCGTTATGGACATTACGAGTTCCAAGTCATGCCTTTTGGGTTAACTAACGATCACCGTGTTCATGGACCTCATGAACCGAGTGTAAACCCTACTTGGATAAATTTGTGATCGTATTCATTGACGATATCCTAATTTATTCCAAGAGTGTGAAAGAACACGAAGAGCACCTTAGATTGATCTTGGAATTGTTGAAGAAGGAAGAACTGTATGCGAAATTCTCGAAGTGTGAGTTTTGGATACCCACTGTGCAATTCTTAGGTCATGTAATCGACAGTCAGGGCATACATGTAGATCCCGCTAAGATCGAGTCAATAAAGGATTGGGCGACACCCACAACTCCTACTGAAATACGCCAATTCTTAGGACTCGCTGGATACTACAGAAGATTTATTGAGGGTTTCTCAAAGATTGCCAAATCTTTAACCAAGCTAACCCAGAAAAACGCCAAGTTTGACTGGGGAGAAAAGGAAGAAGAAGCTTTTCAACTCCTTAAAGAAAAGTTGTGTAGTGCACTGCTCGGCCTTACACAAGGTAGTGAAGACTTTGTTGTTTATTGCGACGCTCACATAAGGGGCTAGGAGGCGGTGTTAATGAGAGAGAGAAGGTGATAGCATACGCCTCGCCAATTGAAGACTCATGAGAAGAACTACACGACACGATTTGGAGTTAGGAGCGGTTGTGTTCGTGACTCGAATTTGGAGACACTACTTGTATGGCACAAAGTGTGTCGTATACACCGATCACAAAAGTCTACAACACATTTTGGATCAGAAAGAACTGAACATGAGACAGCGCCGATGGTTGGAATTACTCAGCGATTATGACTGTGAGATTCGTTACCATCCGGGTAAAGCGAATGTAGTAGCTGATGCTCTCAGTAGGAAAGAGCGACCAAAACCTCTTAGAGTCAGATCCTTGGGTATGACAATTAGTTCACCTCTCCCGACCAAGATTCTTGAGGCTCAATTGGAAGCACTCAAAGAGGAAAATCGTCCGAATGAGAACCTTACTAATGTCGAAAAGTGAAAATGGATTCGTGAAAAGGTCGGATGGAACTTTGTGTTTCAAAGAGCGAAGTTGGATACCACTCTACGGAGGAATTATGACATTATTATGCATGAATCCCACAAGTCTAAATACTCCATCCACCCAGGATCCGACAAAATGTACCTTGATTTGAAGAAATTGTACTGGTGGCCTAACATGAAAGCCGACATTGCAACATATGTCAGCCGGTGTCTGACTTGTTCAAAGGTTAAGGCTGAACATCAGAGACCCTCAGGTCTACTAGTACAACCCGAAATCCCCGAGTGGAAATGGGAACGCATAACAATGGACTTTATCACTAAGTTACCTAAAACCTCTAAAGGCTACGACACTATTTGGGTAATAGTTGACCGTCTCACCAAGTCAGCACATTTCCTACCGATGAAGGAAAGTGATGGAATGGAAAAACTTGCACAACTATACCTGAAGGAAATCATCGCGCGCCATGGTGTACCAATTTCCATCATTTCGAGATGAGATAGCCGCTTCACCTCAAACTTTTGGAAATCACTTCAAGATGCTTTAGGTCTAACCTCGACATGAGCACCGCTACCATCCTCAGATCGATGGACAAAGCGAGAGAACAATCCAAACATTTGGAGGATATGCTAAGAGCATGTGTGATAGACTTTGGAAATGGCTGGGATAAACACTTGCCATTACCGAATTTTCTTAAAATAACCAGCTATCACACAAGTATCAAAGCCGCACCATATGAAGCACTCTATGGTCGGAAATGTAGATCACCTGTGTGTTGGGCCGAAGTTGGAGAAAGTCAACTTACTGGTCCGGAGTTAATCCAAGAAACTACCGAGAAGATTGTACAAATCAAAAGCCGACTACAAGCAGCTCGTGACCGTCAAAAGAGCTACGCGGATAAAAGGAGGAAACCACTTGAGTTCCAAGTGGGAGATAAAGTTATGCTCAAAGTTGCGCCATGGAAGGGCGTAATTCGTTTCGGAAAACGTGGAAAGTTAAATCCTCGTTATATTGGACCTTTCAAAATTCTCGCGAGAATCGGACCGGTAGCATACCGACTCGAATTACCACAAGAACTCAGCTCTGTACACAACGTGTTTCACGTGTGCAACTTAAAGAAATGCCTTTCCGACGAAACTCTTGCCATTCCTTTGGAAGAAATCCAAGTTGACGAAAGATTGAATTTTGTCGAGGAACCCATTGAAATTATGGATAGAGAAATCAAACGGCTTAAGCAAAGCCGCATCCCGATTGTCAAAGTCCGTTGGAACTCTCAAAGAGGTCCAGAATACACGGGAACGCCAAGACCAATTCAGCGCAAATACCCACACCTTTTCTCCGCTTCACCAAGTATCCTAATCGAAAACCGAGGACGGTTTTCTTCCAAGACGGAAGGATGTGACACACGGTAAATTTTCACCAAAATTTAACGATAATTAGTAATTCATTATTACTAAGCATGAGTCATTAAGCATACACAAGCTTTGCACGATCATTTGAGTAGTTAACTCGCATACGGTGAATAATCGCATCACTTTTTCATTCATATCATTTTATGAATATTTTATTTTGTCTTATGATTTAAATTATAAGGCGAGAGGTATCTCGTTTTCTCCAAAGGACCGACATCGCACGCCATGTCTGAACACTATGATAAGGACCCGCTAAAACAATTAACAAATGTCCGCGACTTGGAATATTACAAAGATGAAATATTTTACACGTAACAATAAAATACCACGGATAAAAGTTGACAAAAATGATACTTTGGTCACAATACAATTTCATGGGACACAAAATAATGAACATACTATCACTTAAACAATAACTTGTATGAAACTCAAATGCATTTGAGGCCAAAGTATAATGTAAATACAAACATTTACACAAGTAACACCATGAGTACAATAATACATAAATACATAGACAAAAGTTATACAAGTAAAACACTTAATAAAATTTTTGAGGATAACTCTTGTCCTCTCTCCTCTCACTCACGACAAAAACCCAACACAAAACCAGGGGAAGAGATTTTCAAGATATTCTTCTTCCTCCTATCTTCCTAGGCCGAATCTCCTAAATGGAGATAAATCAACACCTTCATCCAACATACCCATCTCTCTCATACCCAAATCCATGTAAAACTTTGCTTCCCAAATCTCCATAGATGCGCCACTACTTTTGAAGGGATCCAAGGAGGATCAAAGTAAATCACAAGAGAGAAGTAAAATCCTTTCTCCACTCTATCACTTATGTCCAAAGATTCGTGGGTCTTGGAAGTAAGCCATTTTTGGCTTCAAACAAAGTTTCAAGGTGAAAAGAGGTGGTCAAAGGCTCCTCTCTTAACCTCTTCTTAAGCAACTCGAGAGACCAAAGACACCCACAAATCAAAACTCAAACACACCACAAGAGTAATATTCTCAAGGTTATCAAGAAGTTGTTGGGTTTGCTCGGAATCGGTATACGGGTTTGATTTGTGTGGGGTCCCTCGACTTGGCTTTCATCAACATATTCACATCTCACTCTTGACAAGGTTCATGGTCTTTCTCTTTCTCATGGTTTCGTTGTAATGTAAACATTGATAATGAAGTGTTAATTTGTG
Source organism: Chrysanthemum lavandulifolium (assembly GCA_022545495.1). Classification (NCBI taxonomy): domain Eukaryota; kingdom Viridiplantae; phylum Streptophyta; class Magnoliopsida; order Asterales; family Asteraceae; genus Chrysanthemum; species Chrysanthemum lavandulifolium. The sequence goes on along the minus strand of CM040239.1, from coordinate 264,700,883 downwards.
ATGTCTTGTTTTTATTTAAGGTTGTAAGTATAGAATGTACAACTTTGCAATATGGGTATAAACTTGTCACTTTGAAAATTTGATTTGGTCACTCTCTTGTGAAAATAGTTTTCTGTCGAGATGCACGAGCCAAGAAAATGAGGGTTAAGTCTTATAGAAACTTGGTAATTTGACTATGTAACTAAGTAATCTCGACGTGATAATACTTATGTTTTTGATAAGCAACTATGTCACTCCGGAATCTAAGTAAGTCATTGGTATTAAGTGGGTTTGGTTTACTGTCGAGGTAGGAACCGGGTTGAGTAGTACTCAACCATGGTATAGTCTTGCCATTTCTTTGTTCTATCGCGTTAAGTTGGTCTCGACCCCATCACCATCATACTCGGCTTATGAGCCTTTGTCTTAACTTCACCTTGTAAAATTTATGCCATGTATAATCAAGTTTGTCAATGCTATAGTGAAGGTTTGGATGTCTTGTTTGAAAACTGCTTTCATCGAGAGCGGAACCAAAGAGTTTGAAAATTTCTCATTTGTAAAGTCTACTAGTAAACATGGTCTTAAAAAGCGGAAATTTGATCTTGAAAGTGGCACTTGACTTAGTAAGTCAAGCACCTTGTAACAAGTTTATCTTGTGACACTTGGTCATATACTTGTCGTTATCCTTGTTGTTAAGTTGTTCGCCGAAAGTGAACCCATTTCGAGACCCATGACACCATCATCAAGCGTGTAACTAGAAACTTTAGTTTCACAAAATTTTTGATATCTTGGTTTAGTTAGGTGTTCATCTTGTTGAGAAACTAGCTTTATGTCCTTCTTTTGTTGGCCAAATACTCATTCGTGATGTTATAGTCAAGACGGGTAGCCAAGATGTGTTCGAGCACATTAGTCGTGACCCGATTGTAACTCCGAGATGATGGCAGTTTTACTCAAACTCTCTACCCCTCAAATGTACCTTGACTACATGTTCTTTTTCTTTTCCTGCGTTAATCATCCCACAAGTCAAATGCAAGTGTACTCTTTGACTAGTTTGGTAGCAAAAGCTGCCAACAAAAACTGATGGGCCACAGCCCATTCTACCTCAAGGGTTACTTGAACTCCTATTGGGCCAAGCCCCATTCGTGTACCCAAGTCGTTGGGCCACAGCCCACCTGTGGTTTTGAATGTTGGTTTAAGTAAATGAAACGCGTCAAGTATACCGGAATAAACTACAAAGCTAAACTCATTTGTCACACATTTGGAGATTTCGACCTTGGTCATGTACACTTATATCGACGAGTAAAACAAGAGTAGAGGCATACAAACAATGAACCAAGTGTCTAAAAATATGAGTCATATAATAAGGTTTACGTAACGGATTTAACGACAATATGTAAACAAATGCGAGTCAAGTAAAATTCTCGTCTAGAACTATATAATAGGAACAAATTTTGTTAAATAAATAAAGGTCACTATATTATTTTATGATCCATTAAAATTGGAAGACTTCCATTTTTAACTCAAATGATTTTCTAAATACAATTAGAAAATAAAATATAATTTTGACAAAACCATTTGTGTCAACTTAAACAAGTATATACACCTTTATATACTTACTAGTGGAACATTGTGATTAATTGTTTTGAGTCAAACTTTGGATCTTAAAACCATATTAATGTCAACATGAAAAGTATATATACTTCGTATACTTACTAGTAAAAATCATTTTTACAAATAAAAAGTTTAGTTTTATCTCAATTATAAAAACAATTGAATTAATTAACTAAGTGATACTTAAAGCGATGAACTAAAACATTGCCCTCCTTATCTAGGTCGTGTGTCGGTGCCGCTCCACAACCATCACTAATCCCACATTTGGATTTGCACATTTGCTAAGGTGAGTTTCATAGCCCCACTTTTACTTGATAAATTGTTTTATACATTTTGGGGCGAGATATATGCAAAACATTTTATGGACCAAAACTATTACATGATTACTATTACGTGGTTTAGCCTAAGCCCTTATGTCCCTAGAGAATGCCCTTTTCATGAACCGTCAATTCCCCATTGGGAAACGCGAATGTTATAAATAGATCTATTGAGGGTGACTCCTCCGTTCGGTTGGCCATACTTAGGCCAAGGCGAAACGTATACCATGTCGGAATCAAGTGTTGAGGGACAAAACACTTGCTATGGGCCCTATATTGTATGACATCTTTTAGCATACAGAAACTGTCGTAGTATCGGTTGCATGAACTTAGAGCTAACGTAATAGACATTCATCCATATATCATTATATTAGTTGTAATGATTATATGACTTTGCTTATGGTCCAAGCTTACTATTTTAACTTAAACCTATGAACTCACCAGCTTTTAGCTGACCTTTTAGCATATTTTCTCAGGTGTTTAAGATTTGTTCATGAAGGCAAGGCAAGAAGTGGATGTATGGTCGTAGTAGTATTAAAGAAGTGTTTTTACACAAAAATGATGTTTTTACATTGGGACCACTATATCTAATGGGATGTACCCATTTATTTAAATTATGTTGTAAGACAACGTTTTAAAACTATTTTATAAAATCAAACGGAGTATGTATTCCGTTCTTTATTACTTGTGTTATGATTCACCAATTCCGTAACGCTCCCGAATAATACGTATGCTTCCGCTAAACAAATTTGGGGGTGTTACACATACCCCTCTTGATGAACCCGAAACCATCCGAGACACCATTTTCAAAATAAGAGCCGACCAATCCCGTTTCGACCAAAACAAGAAGCTCATTCACCGTAATCCTTTTCAAATGGAACTTTTCGAAATCCATCCCATGTTTAGAAAATGGGAAGAAATCCTTAGGGAAAACGTCATAAGCCTAGTTGGAAACAAAGATCATCCAAACGCATGTCTTGTGCAAATGATCTATTGCCTTATCCACCAAAAGCCATTTAATCTTGCCTATTAGATGGTAAGGAGAATGGCTGGGGTATTCAAAGTGTCCAACATGGTACTTCCATATGGTATGCTCCTAACACGACTTTGTAAGTATGTTAATGCATTGCAACCATCCCCTATCAACAATGATCATTTCCTTGCCGATCGTGTAATGGTACCTCTTACGAAAATACCCTCTAAACGCTTCAAGGTCAATGGAAAGAAACCTAAAGCTCTCTCGGACTCCTCGGAAGGAGAAGAAGAAAATGAAGAAGAAGAAGATGTCGACCCCATAGCCAACATCAAATTGGAACCATTTGATTACTACGAACAACTTCCAACCATTCCAAACGAGACCGCGGAATTCAAACAATTGAGGGGCATGATTCAAAACCTTGCTTACAACCTCACTAAGCCGTCAAAAAGAAAAAGAAAGGATTGACGAAAGAGACAATAGGAGTATGCTTATTTTTTTTGTTATGTGTGGATGATTAGGTTTTAGCATTTTGGTTTGTGGTAATTTGGATATTGTTACTTTATCATGTTTTATAAGTGGTGCTTTGTGATAGCGTGCTTGTTCTTATTGCTTAGTTTAACGATTTATTAGTGTGCAAAATCGACATCAATTACGTGAAGATTCTCGATCTGCAGATGCTGGGATCCCTAGGATTAGCCTAGACGGATCCCTCCTTGAGGGAACCGTGGGATCCGTGACATCAGATCAACAATACATCATCCCTTACATCAAGATAGCTTTCTAGATAGCATCACATTTGCTAAACATATGATATTAGAACCCAACTAAGTCCACTTTAAGGATGAGAAAGGCTTAGACTCACTTATGTCTTACTTGAGATCTTAGTCAAAATGCCTCTTGATTTATCAACACATCAAAACTCACCATATTTCCGCTTCAATACTCACAAATTGTTTCTCATCTTTCAAAACACTTAAGTGGACATATTGAACAATTTTAGGAAAGTGTTTCTAGTCATCTTTATCTCAAAGTGGATCAAAAATTAGTCTTTCAATTCTTGTAATTTTTAAAGATTTTTCAAATTTCACCTCAAGCTAAAATCTGATCTCTAGGATCATTTATTATGACTTGACACCACCAAAACTCTTAGTGTTATCCTTGAACATCAATTGGTAGTCATCTAGTCCCATCTTCCTTCCATAAAAAGCAATCACTTGCTATAACACTCATTACTCTTGATCATTCAAGTGTACCCTCATCTTAGAAACTTAGGAGGACTGAAACACTCAAAATAATATAGGATCTAGCTTTTAGAAACTTGATTTCTAACCTGTCATAACTGCTCAGAGCGAGATCCCTAGGATTAGCCTAGACGGATCCCTCAAGTGAGGGAACCGTGGGATCCGGGTGACAGTTTATGTTAAACCTTGCTAAAACAATCATTTCAACTTATCTTTCAAACTCAAATACTCTATCTCATCTTAAATGAGTTCCTAGATCGATGAAACTCGAACTTCAATCTTGTGCAAGTTAATCATCACATCTCTAAGAATCTTAGTGGCTTAATGTCACACCCCAAATTACTGCTTTGCGTGAATGGAATTCACAGGGATTGATTGTCATAGCATCACAATCACAGTTATATTGAGCGACCTAAAGTGTCGTTTGGAAAATACATCGTTTGATTTAATAAAATAATCGAGTTACAACATAGGTCCCAAAAGTTTACAAAGTTTGCGGAAATATAAATATATTACAAGTCCAAACGATGTTTTTGAAAGAAAGTGCCATAATGTACAATGTTATAAGTCGGCGCCGACTCAAAAGGTGGCTCCTAAACCATGTCATGATGATAATGCCTCGCCACCGAAAATACATTGCTAAACGGTCAACAATAATGTTGGTGAGAAATCATAGGTTTATGTAAATGTTTTATACGACTACGCAAGTATAGATCGTGCATGACAATTATGTCACGTAAAATGTTACGAGCATGACAATTATGTCACGTAAAAATGTTACAATTGCTTTAAGCCCATGACACAGCTTGAGGCTGTTCATAATGTAGGCCCCAAAAGAGTGTTTGCGGACAACTCAATAATGTTATTAAATGAAATGCATCCGTATTACTAGTTGGGATTCACCAACCGGATGGGCGTCACTCGATAGATCTATCCACTCACCTCGCTTCAAAGATTAACGGTTCATGTTCGGTAAAGGGACTTTCAATTGGCAAATGCGGTAACTTAAGCAATGTAAATGAATTTAACATACTTGGTATCGTAATAAAAATGTTGTGCAATGTATTCTCCCCGTAGGTTTGAAAATAATTAAAAGCATGATCGACGGGGCTATGAAAACTCACTTGGTAGCGGTGTGATGACAAGAGTGAGTACACCGAGGTATATCGGAATGCCTTAATCGGGACCTATTACGAATGATATGATATGTAATGAGTTGCAATGTAATGTTATGATATGCATGCATTACGTATGTTATTTATACCATTTATGGTTTTGAAAATAATACTTATCGTGAAAAATACTCTTTTGACGTCTTGACCATTCTTAAATCACTTTACAAGTTTTTACGTCAAAATGTCATCCTACAATGGTTTTATAATGATTTATAGTGAAATTTTCACTTTTAGTCAGAAAACAATGTCGCGGAAATTTCATGAAATTGACAAAATGGCTTCAAAAACTCGTCGTAAAATGGTGTACGTCGAGCGTTAGAGAAACGAACTCGACGGTTTTGGAAAGTTTGTATCGAAATCTAGAAGTTTCATTCGGGAGTTTTCGTCATAAAGGTCTCGAACATAAAGATAATAAGGGTTAAAGATGGGGATTATGTCTAATATGTTGTTTAAAAATGAGTTTCGGCAAAGTTTAAGCATCCGTAATTAATTTATTAAAACTCCGCTATACAAACGGTTGGTTGTTTTGAAAAATATGCTTGGTGATCTTGATTTTATTAGAAGACATTTCGTTACAAAAAGTTCTACATCATAGTAAAAAAACTGCCTTCAACATGGTCGTTTTAGTTACCGTAATACTTATCTCGTAAAAATAATATAGTTTTTCAGAAAATAATAGTTACGGCAATTTTATGAAAACGTGCATATCTTAGTCGTTTCAAATCCGTTTTCTATGTATTATATGTCCTTAGCTTCGTATCAAAGTATACTAATATATTTTGACAAGTCGAAATAATTTATGAAGCTTAAGGCTCGTTTTGACTCGAATAAAGTAAAAATAACTTGTTGAAATTTCGAAAAATATATATTTCGTCACAAACTTTAAAAATTCATAACTTCTTCGTTATAACTCCGTTTTATTCCGTTCAAGCGGCCACGGATTCGTTTTAAAGTATATTTTCTAAATATCAAGGCCATAATTTCGTGCCTACTGTCGGATTTTCCAGAAAATCAAAATAAGGACAGACCACTTTATATACTTGTCGAAAATAGTTTTTCTCGTACTAAACCTATTCCAATCCCTTCAAATCAACTCCAAAGCTAATCTAATCCTACCATACACCTTCTTAGGGTGTCATGGGTTCCTAAACATCATCAAGACCAAAGTATACCAAGGGGATAATTATAGGATGACCTTATATATATATTTCTAAAAATCATGTAAAAATGGTATAAACAACACAAATCATGCATGCTTGCTCCAAAATGAAGAGATTCTTATGAAATGAAAAGGAGATATGAAAAATATAAATGATATGCTTACAAGTATTATGATGAGGTGCAAAGAACAAGGTTTAGCCTAGATACTCTAGATTTTTATTTCAAAATCTTAATAAGAGTATTATCTAGATTGTATAAAACTTGAACTTGAGAAAAAAATGATGATCCCTTGGAACCTCTTGAAGGGCCGGTTATGAAGGAGAGAACAAGAGAGAAAACACCTTTTTACTTGACTTGATAATGAGATTGAATGAATGAAGAAAATGTTGGAGTGTAAGTACATATAATCAAGTTAGAAAATTTTTCCAACATTAATTGCCAACCCTCCCTTAGGGCCGGTTTTAATGGATCTTGTTTCTCAATTATATATATATTTTTCTTTTATAATTATTGTATATATACTTGTATAATTTGTAAGAAACATGTAAGTAAATGTATGTAGTTAATAATACTTGTAAGGTAAATGGTAACTTTTTGGTACAAGTAAATTTTTAATAAATCAAAATAGAGTATAATGATTTTATAAAATTGTAAAATACATTCCTTGTGAAATTTGAGTGATAAAATAATTATCGAGTAATTTTTAAGAAAAGTGTCGTAATAATATAACTTTAACGATTTATATACAAAATAAATTTAAAACACTAGGTAAACTCAAAATATGGTTTTATAACTAAATGTAAGTATAAAAATATATCGGGATCATTTTTGAAAGTAATGGATTAAATGTTCAAAATAATAACTCACGCGATAACGTTTATTTAATATAAAAATTACGCGGTTAATATGAAATGCAATGTCATGAATGAATTAACGTGATGCAAATGATGCTAATGAAATGTAGACTAAACTTAGTCCATATGAAATGTTCGTGATGATATGATCATGAATTCGCCGCTAAACCTTTAAGGTTACGCGAATTTGGAACACGTAAACCTAGTTTACGATAAATGTTGAAATTGTAAAGCATAAATTGTTTTGAGAAATGACCTGAAATTGCGAGTTGTCACACTTAAGTCTTAAATGCACTTGCCAAGTTCTTCCCTTTATAAGACATATTGCTAAGAACACTTTAGTCATCAAACACAAACACAATTATCAGCAATTACAACCATCTCCCTTAGTCATTTCACCATGAGAAAGGCTCCTAGTGCTAACTCATCCACTCAATAACCACCCAAGAAACTTGCTAGGATCATACACGAAGTTTTCTCAACCGAATCATCTCCGGTTAAGTCCACTAATGCTAGGATTTCCCCTACACCAAAGAAACCAATCAAACTAATCCCCAAGAAGAGTGTTCCCACTAGGATTTCATCACCAAACTCTACTAAACCAAACATACCCTCCACAACTCAACCAACATCATTAGTGCCTAGAGCCACCTCACAATCATCTCCACATTCTCACAATGTAGAAGACTTACCTCCTTTGCCATCTCACCTTCCACCACTACCAACAAATTTACTTGAAAAGATTGAGCAACAAAATCAAAGTGTTGAATCAACACTTGCTCCAATAACAAACTCTCTCATTCTCCCCAATAGTCCATTTTGGATAATGAGAAGACATCAAAGTCAACCACCCGACCACATGGAAGTTGATGCTTCTTTACCTTCACCCTCAAACATTGTAGAGCCATCACTTAATGAGCCTCCACTAATTCCTGCTTCATTTGAAGATCCTCAACCCACTTCACTTGAACTTCCACTTCAAGAAATTCAAAACCATGACAAGGATTGCTATCATTGTAAACATGTTGAAAGTTTGATACTTGAACTACGTGAAGAGCAATGTTTCATGTTTTATCACCTCCTCGAACGTTTCGAAAAGGTAAACAAGCCTAAACTACAATGAGCATCATAGTCACAAGCTCAAACTTAGAACGTTTAGGAAACTTATCTCATCCTTGATCATCATTAAACTTTTAGTTGAATCTTGAGTTTGGATAACTCATTAGCATTAGTAGCACTTGTATGGCTAGTTCATTCTCTTAATTTTAGAGATTTGTTTGATCATCTCTTGTTTTTATTAATTGAATATCTATATGCCATAATTGTTTTGTACTTTGTGCTTGCTATATTATATACTACTTCACATCTTCATTAGCATTGATTGGAACATTCTCATTCTTTGAAGAAGCATCAGCAGACAGTAGTATCCTCAAAATACCTAAGCGGATCCCTACATGAAGGGAACTGTGGGATCCGTGGTACAGAAGCACAAATTTCTACTAACTTGAGTTTTATTTGCAAGAAATTATGCACTATACTCTTGTTTTCTAACCTTTACTTTGTAGATTTTTAAAATAACACATGAAGACTTTGACACCATAAAGCTAGGGGGAGCTTTGTGTCAAACGATATTGCAAAAACATTTGCAACTTAATCCGATTTTGGATTATACTTCATGACACCCATTGCAACTTTGCAATCTTCAGGGAAGCACGTTTCGTCACTTAGATTTAACCATTTGCAAACATATTTGCAAACACATTAGTTTATTTACACTATGTACTTGACGCCCTCTCAAAGAGATGGACTCGTCAAGGGGGAGTTAAGACGAGTATCATTCCCGTCACTTGCTCTCTTTACACTTTCTTTTACATATTTTTTCTTATAAAAATTGTGTTAGCTTCTTTCAAACACTTTTTGTTTCGACAAAAAGAGGGAGAAGAAAGTAAAAACTACTAATTCAAATTTGCTACAATTTTAGTTTTTCTTAAAATAATTTTATGTTTTGTCATCAACAAAGGGAGATTGTTAATACAAATAAGCCGTAAAAGCGTTTATTTATATTTCACGATCTTCTAATGTTTTGTCGATAACAAACGTAAAATCATTTTAACGAAACAAATAAAATACATAAATAGTTTGAGTCAATAGTTTCCTAACACACTTACGTATTCACAAAAACACTAAAACAAGTGTAAGTGATTTTATGATTTAGATACATATGTACAACAACTAGTGTTTACATATTGGGCTAGCATATACTTAAACTAAGTATATACTAAAATGGGTAAAACAAGTATATACTAAAATGGGTAAAACAAGTATATACTAAATGGGTAAAACTAGCAAATGGTATTGACCCATAACCCATGGTTTTATATATACCACTTAACCAAGTTCATTGTATCCTTGAGATACATTGTATCTAGAAAGAAAACCATGGATCAACCCATAACCCATGACCCATGACCCATAACCAAAAATACCCATGGGCAAAGAGGGCGTCCCACGGATCCCTAGCTTTATGCTAGCCGGATCCTCAATGGGAGGATCCGCGGATCCGGAACGATGAAAATTTCCTCTATAAATAGAGCCATTTCTTCCTTTCTACTCATCACTTTACACACATACTTCCCCAAGTATTATATCCTCTAACCTCGGATCCAAGTGATCTATGTAGTTTGTCTTTTATTTTTGTGTGATTCTCTAGGTTCCTCTTAAAGGCGAGATCACCACTTCTTGAAGGCGAGCAAGCTCAAGTCCATGAGTTGCCTTGCCCGTCATCATCAAGACAACTAAGGTTCTCTTGTTGATAGTTCTTTCTTCCTCCGTAGATGTTGGGTTGAAGGCATTAGTGAAGGATGCCAAAAGTGTCAAGATGAAAGCATTAGTGAAAAGTGCTTATCGTCGTGTCAAAAGCATTAGTGAAGAATGCTAAAGGTGTCAAGGCGAAGGCATTAGTGAAGGTGCCAGCGTTGTGTCAAAGGCATTAGTGAATGATGCCTAAGAAACAAATCAAGTGGCATTTGGGAAGAATGCCTGGGTCGATAATCGATGAGGTGCATCGTTATACATATAAGTATTTGTTTATTTCAAGGATGGTGATATCCTTGATGGCGTTGTAACAAGGAGTGGATCTCCTTGATATTAGGTGTTGTGTTGTGAAGGGTAGTAGTTCCTCCATAGTAATGGAACTAGGTGCTTAGCCTAGTACCTAATAAAGGGTAGGCGACATTGTGATAGGATTAGTTCTCCTTGGAGTGAAAGAACTCGGTGGTTAGCCTAGCACCGTATAAAGGGTAGGCGACGTTGTGTTAGGTGTGGTTCGCCTTGGTGTGAAGGAACTCGGTATTTAGCTTTGTACTGGAAAAAGGTTAAGCGACGTTGTGAAGGCTTCTCCGCCATAAGGAGTTGGTGTAGTGTTTACGAACTCTCGAGTAGGTGACTCGGGGAGTGGAGTAGGGCAAGGAAGGTGTCCTTGTAGACTAACCACTATAAATACTTGTGTCGTGGTGATGTGCTTCTTACTCTTTATCTTTCATTACATGTTTATATATCTATCTATCAACATCCAAAATAAACAACCAAATAGATTGACATAAGTCGATCTAAATGTTGTAAAAGGAAGTTTTAAATTGGTAAAACTCTTCAACCCCCCTTCTAGTTTTCCACAAAGGACAAACCCGACTTCTATTGGGAACAAACCAAAGAATTTACCTCCAATGATTTCTCATGGCCCTACTCTCACGGCCCCCCACTCACGGCCTTAGCCAACAAAACATAGAAGGGATGTTGCAACACCTAGTTACATCCCAAGAAGCTCAAATAGCTAAGCTCTTGGATCGCTTTAACCAACAACAAGCCGAGATGGATAGGAAGATAGATAACCTTTTGAAAGCCATGACCAATAGTGATAGGAAGGTTAATGCCATCTCAACTCATTCTCCCAAAGCTTCTGATGTAGAAATTAAGGACCCAAGTAAGTTAGCCAAGCACGTTCAATTCGTCAATACCATCACCTTAGTGAAACCTAATAGGACAAATGACGAAGCGAACCATGAGACGATACTTGAATAAGTGAAACCCCTAGGAATGAAACAACCGAGGAAGTAGATGAAGTAGGAAATGACTATTTCAATAAGTTTCCTACGGAAGAAGAACTCTCTCGCCACCCACACTTAGTACACGGTCTCCGTCACATGTATGTTAGGAGAAGCCCTAGGATCAAGTTTGGGAACCCTTGGAATCTTAACATACCATGTTGTATAGGACATCTTTTTGTGGCAAAGGCCTACATTGATCGTAAGTCCCCGATAAATATCATGACTAGCACCTACTATAATTGGGTAATGAAGAAGCCTATCCCAACTAGGCAAGATCCCGATAATCCTAGGGTTAGTTGTAATTTCCTTGGTAGAGTTAAGGGATTGCCCGTTTATGTAGCTAGTTTCACGTATCCTACGGATTTCATAATTGTGAATGATATTAGTACGGCCATAGATCCTAGCTTGTCCCACGTAATTCTAGGAAAGCCTTTCATAGAAAACACCAGGATGACTTATGATCCGTCGTTAGGAATAGTGAGATTCAAGGATGAGACCGATGACATAGCTTACCAAATGCCGTTTAAGATTGAGAAATTTTCCTCATTATCCAATGATGAAAAAGAACTTAAGCTATCGGTCTACTATAGTAATGGGGAGGATAAGGAGAAGGGAATAGATTATGTGATGGATAAGATTTTCGGTTTCTTTAAGGATTGCTTGAAAATAGGACCGGAATATAGAACCGATTGGGGAGAAGATGACTTCTTAGAAAGATGCATAATAGGGCATTACTATAACATGGAAAACCCCAATAGAGACCGTCATGAGGAAGAAGGTGACGGTAGTGAAGTCACGTAGGGGCACGACTTCGAGTCTAGCTACAAGACTCATAAATAAAGAAAAGCGCTTCGTGGGAGGCAACTCATGCTTAATTGTTTGCTTGTTTGTGTGTCGTATATCTTTTTATTAATTGTTTATTCTCTTATTTGAATTTGTGAAAATGCTTTATTTTGTCTTTAACCTCGTCTTAATTACATATAAAGGTATTTTACAAAAGGGATAAGTGTAGGGAAGATTACACACGTTTTTAAAAGAACGTGAACATGAAAATTACAATTATTGAAAAAGATATATATATGTTTGTTTGTTAGAGTCAAATGCTTGTATCGAATCATAATGGATGTTTTGTAGAAATTTTTCCAGATTCTAAAGATGTAATTTTTGAAATTTTCCGTAAAATCGTAGCGGACCGGTTTACATCAGGATAACATGACGGCGTCAGACTCGCTACTGACGGCGTCGGGAGGAGCGAAACAACTTATCTTACTTTCTCGTTTTCGTACTACTTACAAATTTTTGAATTTTCCAGTCTTAATTTTCGAAAATGTGCAAACATCCATTCCACAAGCATTATATCCTAGTTTAGCAGAGTCATATATAGTGTTACCGCCGATTTTACACGAAGGTTTCGTTTGTTTTCTCAAAGTGTGCAGGTTTTATTTATCAAGAAGAAGATACATAAGATTGGAAGGAGCTTTTGACGCATACATTCTTCTTGAAGAAGAATTTAACCACTACTTCACACGGATCCTACCGAGCTAATCAGGGGCGTATTAGTTTCTTTCGTTTTTAATTACCTTCCATTATCATAACTTTGATACATTCGGGGAACATTGGGAACAATGTTCAGTTTAAGTGTAGGGAGAGAAAATAAAACGGGAACTTTGAAACTATGCTTATCCTTGATTATTTGTCTTGTCCAATTTCATTTGTGTAATAAACCATGAGAAATATTGGTTAGGGTAATTTTGGCACCAAATTTAAAATTTTTCATGACATGTAGGAGTGGGCCATTAGTCTTAATAAAGCGTCCCATGGATAGGAAGTTATATGACTAGCACAAAACCCTTTACCACTCAAATTCCACCCCAAAAATTGTGAGGTTCACCCTTAGATTTATAGGAATTAAAGCATTCACCTTTAATGCTTAGAGAGTGTACCGGTAGTATAATAGTTTCTAGAACTTGTTTTGCAATGCATTCCGAGATCGCTAGTGAGACTACACTTGTGTAGTTAGGAATAACTAAATGATAAGAGGCATTAGGATAAACTTTGTTTGATACCCGTATTATAATTACTTCTTCCACATCGGTTGAGTAATTCCCCACACCTCATGTTGTACTCATCTTAAGTACACGATACCTTTAGTTAACCCCTCAAAGCCTATCCTTTTCCGGTGCTCGTGATGTTTCGGTTTCGAAATATCAATGAAAAGCATTTTTACAATCCACCCCCAAATGTACACCCAAATCGGCTTAGCCTACCTTGTATGCGCTCACTTTTAGCGCATTATTGTTATCATACTAAACCCTTAGTTCAATTATCTAGTTACTTGTATAAGTTTCAAAGTCGAGTCGTATCCTTTGTACACAGTTTTGGGACGATTGGGACTCATGGGAAAAGTTAAATTTTATGAAATGACGGGAAGGAACTTTAAATTCAAATTCCCTTTATTTACGTAATAATGTACTCCAAGTGTTTTGATATTTTAAATTCGGGTCAAATTAGTGTTAGGGTAACAAAAACTCAAGTGTAGGGATGTGCCTATAAATCCCTATTATTTTGATGTTATCGTAGAAGATGGTAGAGTAAAAGTGTATGAAAAAAAAATTGAAAAAAAAGTGTTGAAAAAGAAAACATACGGGCTATCATCCTACATCTATCTTTAAATTTATGTTTGTTTGTTTCAAAGTTATCTAGAGTTTAGAGTGTTGAGTCTTGGCTTAGCAACGTCATTCTTCTCATGCATGTAACATAAAGATTTTTGACTTGCCACCACTAAATCGCCTATCCAACCAAACCCTTTGTTTCCCTACCGTAAGCCTAACGTTACAACCCTTTAAAAGACCTCTTGGATAGTTTTTCCTAGGTGCTTACGCCAAAGCGATGGAGGTTTAATCTAGTCTTAAGCCTATGGTAATCTATGTACTAGGACTGGCTAATGAGTGTTTATCTTCCATTTCCAATTTGATATATTTCATATACACCCGAGAGATGAGAGTATCCAAACACCACTTGTGAGGTGCTACTATGTAATTTCCGTGCTTGTTATGACTTTTGCGGGGCTTATACTTGTTGTGAATCGTTCTAAACTAATGCTTCATGACCCCTAACTTATAAATTAATTGGCCAAAAGCACATTTGCTTGAAGACAAGCAAATACCAAGTGTAGGAATATTTGATAATGATTTAAAAAGTACACTTTTGAGGGGTTATTTAAGCCCTTAATCGACCACTTTTCTATCCGTTACTGCTTCATTTCGTTCCTTTTCACTTTTTAGGTCTCTTGAAGGAAAAATGCTGAAATGACACTTATTTGGACGAAAAGGCGTGAATATATGAAGAAAATGGCCAAAGTCAAGATCGAGACACTCAAGTCAGCCGGAATTGAAGGTGACGGCATCACGGTCAAAGACTGACGCCGCCGCAACATGCTCCAAAATTGTGACGGCTCAAGATGGCGAATTTGCTATTTTGTACCCAACGTCGGGCTTAAAAGTAGTAGGCATCACAACTCGAGGCGGCCTAAATTCGATTCCGGCGCGTCGAGAAGATGAAGCCAAAACGTCACAACCACAAGGTGACATGTCACAAAGTTGACGTGGTCAAGACGAAACCCTAATGGCGGCGATCCGGCGACATCAAAATTAAAGAGTGGCCGTCGCGGTTGTAACTCTATATATAGAATTGAATTTTCGACTTTTAGAAGGAGAGTTGTGGAGTAAAACCTAATAACGATTTTTGGTTGTCTTAGGCGTATCTTAGGGTTCTCATACCCTATTTTACAACAAGATAAGTAATTTACTTCATTGATTTAATTATGTCTTCAATTGTATGTGTGTATGCTTGCATGTTCACCATGTCCGGCTAATTTACTTGTGTGTTTGCTTAGATCTATGAAACCTAGGTATTGAATATTGATTGGTTGTCTCTTATCTTAATTGTAATTGGCCTAGGATTGTAATAGGCCATCGTTGTATTTTTAATGCTTGAGTAATCTTTGTAAACATTAGTTTATAATCGCCTAGAGTTGTTGTAGGCTAAAAATCCAAAGATAACCTTAGAGTTAGTTTATGAATCCTAGAGATTTTGTAGGCAATAACCTTAAGGTAGTCTCAAAGAGTTAGGGAAAAAAACATACCCTACGACCTTAGAAGACACAATGCGTTAAGAATAAGGACGTGACAATTCAACCATCAATAGGAGATAACTAGAGAGTAATAGCATCTAGGTAAACACATCTTTAACTATCATACGAGCACACATCAATTAGACATAGACTACCCATTAGCTTAGTTAATTAGATTAGATTATAGTAGAGTAATCGGTAGAAATACCAACCCCCAAATCCAATACCCCGAGATTCGTACCTTTCAATTTTCTAAAAAATATAAAAAAGATAAAAATAATCTTCCTCAACCCCAACCTTAGTGTAGTAATTTCTCACTAGCATTCCTATTCCCCTAGAGGACGATATCAATCCCGAGGCTTACCCTAATACTACACGACAACGATTAGGTTTACTGCCTAGGAGGTTGAAAAACTTGCTCGAAGAAAAGGAAGTTTCCTTTGACCCCGAATGCGCGTTGTACGCGTATCAAGTTTTTGATGCCGCTGCCGGGGAATAGAATAGCTAGTTAGATTTCCACCTCGTTTAGGTTCCCTTGCTTGATTCCTATCAAGTAAGATTTTTTTTCTCATTTTTAGCTTCCTTATAGTGTATCCCCCTTCTTCGTGACCTTTGTTTGTAATCCCATCACTTTTCATCATGGAAGGTGATAATTAACCACCACTCATTAACCCACCATCAAATGACCCACCAAGAGGCCGTACTCTTGGTGAATACTCAAGACCAAGCCACCTAGGTTATAGGAACACCATTGAGCTTCCCGACCAAGCCCAAACTACGGCTCTTCGATCCGACAGCATCCGGTTGGTGCAAAACGGATGTGCATTCCATGAACTTCGTTCTGAAGATCCTAATCAGCATCTTAAGGATTTCCTTAAAATCGTTGATTCCATCGACCTCGATGCTACTACTCGAGAGACCACGCGCTTGCGTCTCTTCCAATTCTCTCTACGGGAACAAGCTAGTAATTGGCTTGAGTGACTTCCCGCTGGCACCATCTCAAGTTGGGATGATCTCACCACTCGTTTCCTTGCCCAATTTTTCCCGCCGGGGAGAACTACTAAGCTTAGGAATGAAATCTTGATGTTTCAACAACGTCAAGGTGAATCTCTCTACGAAGCATGGACTCGATTCAAGGACTTGCTCCATAAAGTCCCTCATCACGGCATTGATCTTTGGTTTCAAGTCCAACTCTTTTATGATCATGTCAACTTCCCAGCTAAGCGATCCATCGACCAAGCGGCCGATGGTAAACTTATTGATCTCACCGCAGAAGAGTCGTGGGGTATAATAGAGGACCTTGCTCTCTATGACAACGAAAGTTGGAATGACCCCCGTGAGTTGCCCAAAACGGTAAAGGCAATCTCCTTGCCTCCCATTGACTCACAACCTTCCGATCATAGGATGCTCGAGCTTGAAGATCAAGTTAAATTCCTAATGAGCTCCTACAAAAATCCTAAGTCTTCACGCCAAGTAAACAAAGTTTCTTCCTTGTGTGAGCTATGTAGTGGTCCTCATGACACTCGCACTCGCACAAGACTCCCAGAATAAGCTTCCGTTGACTACGCATCCTCGCGTACCAATGGAATGGGAGGAAGATTCCCTACAACACCCAGACCTAGAACTTTCAATGATGCCCGAGAAGCATGGAAGGGCAAACCTGACTTCTATTGGGAACAAACCAAAGAATTCACCTCCAATGATTTCTCATGGCCCCTCTCTCACGGCCCAAGCCAACAAAACATAGAAGGGATGTTGCAACACCTAGTTACATCCCAAGAAGCTCAAATAGCTAAGCTCTCGGACCGCTTTAACCAACAACAAGCCAAGATGGATAGGAAGATATATAACCTTTTGAAAGCCTTGACCAATAGTGATAAGAAGGTTAATGCCATCTCAACTCATTCCCCTGAAGCTTCCGGTGTAGAAATTAAGGACCAAAGTAAGTTAGCCAAGCACGTTCAATTCGTCAATACCATCACCTTTGTGAAACCTAATAGGAAAAATGATGAAGCGAACCATGAGACGGTACTTGAGGTTAGTGAAACCCCTAGGAATGAAACAACCGAGGAAGTATATGAAGTAGGCAATGACTATTTCAATAAGTTTCCTACGGAAGAAGAACTCTCTTGCCACCCACACTTAGTACGCGACCTATGTCACATGTATGTTAGGAGAAGCCCTAGGATCAAGTTTGGGAACCCTTGGAATCTTAACATACCATGTTGTATAGGACATCTTTTTGTGGAAAAGGCCTACATTGATCGCAAGTCCCCGATAAATATCATGACTAGCACCTACTATAATTGGGTAATGAAGAAGCCTATCCCAACTAGGCAAGATCCCGATAATCCTAGGGTTAGTTGTAATTTCCTTGGTGGAGTTAAGGGATTGCCCGTTTATGTAACTAGTTTCACGTATCCTACGGATTGCATAATTGTGAATGATATTAGTACGGCCATAGATCCTATCTTGTCCCACGTAATTCTAGGAAAGCCTTTCATAGAAAACATCAGGATGACTTATGATTCGTCGTTAGGAATAGTGAGATTCAAGGATGAGACCGATGACATAGCTTACCAAATGCCGTTTAAGATTGACAAATTTTCCTCATTATCCAATGATGAAAAAGAACTTAAGCTATCGGTCTACTATAGGAATGGGGAGGATAAGGAGAAGAGAATAGATTATGCGATGGATAAGATTTTCGGTTTCTATAAGGATTGCTTAAAACTAGGACTGGAATATAGAACCGATTGGGGAGAAGATGACTTCTTAGAAAGATGCATAATAGGGCATTACTATAACATGGAAAACCCCAATAGAGACCGTCATGAGGAAGAAGGTGACGTAGTGAAGTCACGTAGGGGCACGACTTCGAGTCTAGCTACAAGGCTCATAAATAAAGAAAAGCGCTTCGTGGGAGGCAACCCATGCTTAATTGTTTGATTGTTTGTGTGTCGTATATCTTTTTATTAATTGTTTATTCTCATATTTGAATTTGTGAAAATGCTTTATTTTGTCTTTAACCTAGTCTTACTTACATATAAAGGTATTTTACAAAAGGGATAAGTGTAGGGAAGATTACACACGTTTTTAAAAGAACGTGAACATGAGAATTACAATTATTGTAAAAGATATATATGTGTGTTTGTTAGAGTCAAATGCTTGTATCGAGTCATAATGGATGTTTTGCGAAATACTTCCGATTCTAAAGATGTAATTTTTGAATTTTTCAAAATCGCAGAGACCGGTTTACGTCGGGATAACCTAACGTCGGGAGGAGCGAAAACAACTTATCTTACTTTCTCGTTTTACGTGCTACTTACAAATTTTGGAATTTTCCAGGTCTTAATTTTCCAGAAAATCTGCAAACATCCATTCCATAAGCATTATATCCTAGTTTAGCAGAGTCATATATAGTGTTACCACCGATTTTACATGAAGGTTTCATTTTTTTTCTTAAAGTGTGCAAGTTTTATTTATCAAGAATAAGATATATAAGATTGGAAGGAGCTTTTCACGCATACATTCTTCTTGAAGAAGAATTTAACCACTACTTCACACGGATCCTACCGAGCTAATCAGGGGAGTATTAGTTTCTTTCATTTTTAATTACCCTCCCTTATCATAACTTTGATATTTTCGGGGAACATTGGGAACAATGTTCAGTTTAAGTGTAAGGAGGGAAAGTAAAACGGGAACTTTGAAACTATGCTTATCCTTGATTATTTGTCTTCTCCAATTTCATTTGTGTAATAAACCATGAGAAATATCGGCTAGGGTAATTTTGGCACCAAATTTAAATTTTTTCATGACATGTAGGAGTGGTCCATTAGTCTTAATAAAGCGTCTCATGGATAGGAAGTTATATGACTAGCACAAAACCCTTTACCACTCAAATTCCACCCTAAAAAATGTGAGGTTCACCCTTAGATTTGTGGGAATTAAAGCATTCACCTTTAATGCTTAGAGAGTGTACCGGTAGTATAATAGATTCTATAACTTGTTTTGCGATGCATTCCGAGATCGCTAGTGAGACTACACTTGTGTAGTTAGGAATAACTAAATGATAAGAGGCATTAGGATAACCCTTGTTTGATACCCGTATTATAATTACTTCTTCCACATCGGTTGAGTAATTCCCTCACAC
Source organism: Chrysanthemum lavandulifolium (assembly GCA_022545495.1). Taxonomy (NCBI): domain Eukaryota; kingdom Viridiplantae; phylum Streptophyta; class Magnoliopsida; order Asterales; family Asteraceae; genus Chrysanthemum; species Chrysanthemum lavandulifolium. The sequence continues at coordinate 264,681,181 of CM040239.1, read as the reverse complement.
CCTTGCGTTGTACTCATCTTTAGTACACGATACCCTAGTTAACCCTCGAGCCTATCCTTTTCATGGTTCTCGTGATGTTTTGGTTTTCGAATTTCAATGAAGAGCATTGTTTACAATCCACCCCAAATGTACACCCAAATCGCCTTAGCCTACCTTGTATGGACTCACTTTTAGTGCATTATTGTTATCATACTAAACCCTTAGTTCAATTATCTAGTTACTTGCATAAGTTGCTAAGTCGAGTCATATCCTTTGTGCACAGTTTTAGGACGATTGGGACTCATGGGAAAAGTTAAATTTTATGAAGTGACGGGAAGGAACGTTAAATTCAAATTCCTTTTATTTATGTAATAATGTACTCCAAGTGTTTTGATCTTTTCAATTCGGGTCAAATTATTGTTAGAGTAACAAAAACTCATGTGTAGGGATGTGCCTATAAATCCCTATTATTTTGATGTTATCGTAGAGGATGATAGAGTAAAAGTGTATGAAAAAAAAATCGAAAAAAAAGTGTTGGAAAAAAAAACATACGGGCTACCATTCTACATCTATCTTTAAATTTATGTTTGTTTGTTTCAAAGTTATCTAAAGTTTAGAGTGTCGAGTCTTGGTTTAGCAACGCCATTCTTCTCATGCTTGTAACATAAAGATTTTTGACTTGCCACAAGTAAATCGCCTATCCAACCAAACCCTTTGTTTCCCTACCGTAAGCCTAACATTACAACCCTTTAAAATACCTCTTGGATAGTTTTTCCTAGGTGCTTACACCAAAGCGATGGAGGTTTGATCTAGTCTCAAGCCTATGGTAATCTATGTACTAGGACCGACTAATGAGTGTTTATCTTCCATTTCCAATTTGATATGTTTCATATACACCCGAGAGATGAGAGTATCCAAACACCACTTGTGAGGTGCTAGTATGTAATTTATGTGCTTGTTATGACTTTTGCGGGGCTTATACTTGTTCTGAATCATTCTAAACTAATGCTTCATGACCCCTAACTTATAAATTAATTGGCCAAAAGCACATTTGCTTGAGGACAAGCAAATACCAAGTGTAGGGATATTTGATAATGATTTAAAAAGTACACTTTTGAGGGGTCATTTAAGCCCTTAATCGACCACTTTTTTATCCGTTACTGCTTCATTTCATTCCTTTTCACTTTTTAGGTCTCTTGAAGGCAAAATGCTGGAATGACACTTATTTGGACGAAAAGGCGTGAATATATGAAGAAAATGGCCAAATTCAAGATCGAGACACTCAAGTCACTGGAATTGAAGGTGAGATACAGTCAAAGGCGGCAGCAACATGCTCCAAAATTGTGATGACTCGATGCGAATTTGCTATTTTGTACCGACGGCGTCGGCTTTAAAGAGTAGGCGTCACAACTCGGACGACCTAGATTCGATATCACGGGCGTCGAAGATGAAGTCGACGGCACACAACCACAACTGGCCGCCGTCACAAAATTGACGTGGTCAAGACGAAACCACAATGGCGGCGATCCACGTCCACAATTAAAGAGTGGCGTCAGCTTGTAACTTTATATATAGAATTTGAATTTTCGGACTTTTGGAGAGGTAGAATTGTGGAGTAAAACCTAATAACGATTTTTGGTGTCTTGGCGATATCTTAGGTCCTCATACCTATTTTACAACAAGATAAGTAATTTACTTCATTGATTTAATTATGTCTTCAATTGTATGTGTGTGCTTGCATGTTCACCATGTCCGGCTAATTTACTTGTGTGTTTGCTTAGATCTATGAAACCTAGGTATTGAATATTGATTGGTTGTCTCTTATTTTAATTGTAATTGGCCTAGGATTGCAATAGTCCATCGTTGTGTTTTTAATGCTTGAGTAATCTTTATGAACATTAGTTTATAATCGCCTAGAGTTGTTGTAGGCTAAAAATCCAAAGATAACCTTAGAGTTAGTTTATAAATCCTAGAGATTTTGTAAGCAATAACCTTAAGGTAGTCTCAAAGAGTTAGGGAAAAAAGCATACCCTACGACCTTAGAAGACACAACGCGTTAATAATAAGAACGTGACAATTCAACCATCAATAGGAGATAACTAGGGAGTAATAGCATCTAGGTAAACACATCTTTAACTATCATACGAGCACACATCAATTAGACATAGACTACCCATTAGCTTAGTTAATTAGATTAGATAATAGTAGAGTAATCGGTGAAATACCACCCCCAAATCCAATACCCCAAGATTCATACCTTTAATTTTCTAAAAATATAAAAAGATAAAAAAAATAATCTTCCTCAACCCCAACCTTAGCGTAGTAATTTCTCACTAGCATTCCTATTCCCCAGAAACGATATCAATCCCGAGGCTTACCCTAATACTACACTACAACGATTAGGTTCATTTGCTAGGTGGTTTAAAACTTGCTCGAGAAAGGAAGTTTCTTTTGACCCCGAACGCGCGTTGTACGTGTATCAATTGAGCAATGTAGGATGAGGTTCTACTAAGAACGAGGGTGATGATGCATGAGTTGGTAGTGGTGATGGAGAGTCCTCTATATGGTTAGATATTTGGTGATTCCTTGTCTTAAAAGGTGGACTATTTGGTGATGTAGGTGGTTCCCTATTTAACGAGAAGGTTGGTGAGTGGGAAGTCCTTGATGGTGAGTGCTCTAATGAGTAGAGATTTGGATGGGAAAGAGGTTCGGTAAAGGAGTGTAGTCTAGGTTCTAGAAATGAAGGCTTAGGTGTTTTACTAGAACTAGGTGCGTTTGGTTTAGAGCTTGATGAAGCTTTTTCTAACTCGAAAGGTCTAATACTAATTCTTGCGGTTCTTTTGGCTATTGTTGATTAAGATGGTTGAGGTGGGATTATAACATTTGGACTCTTACGGGTGATGACTCGGTGGATGATATCTCATGGACCATGTGAGTATTCCTTTTGGATGAACCTTTGGTTGAAAAGTTCTTGCTAGACGCTTTAGTCATAGTGAAGTTGAGGATGTAGTAGGAGTCTTCAACTATTGATTTTTAGGATTGTGGTAAGAATGGTGACTTAAGCTCTCAAAAGTGTTTGGTTTATAAAGGATGAATTTGAGCTAATGAATTAAATTCATGACCACTAAGAAAATTTGGCATGCACCAAGGTCAATTATGGTGTTGTTCAGCTCTAGGGAATCATTAAGTAGTAAGCAAAAGTGTTTAGATTACCAAAGATGGTTTGAATTTTGAAAGAAAAACTGATTAGAAGCTTTCTGTGACACGGATCCTCTCACTAGGGATGCGTGCAGTTATAAACTGTGATCCGTCTCGAGACGAGAAAAGTGGTGAAGTGATTATGCTCTTGTAAGTTCTAGTACCTATAAATCTTGAGGTTTGACTTTCCTTAGATGTCTTAAGTGATAGATGACTTAAATGCCCAACCATAAGGAGTGAGGATGCTCAATGATGGTATTGGGTAAAGAAGTGGACTTTTGAGAGTGTAACTAAGTGTTTGAGTAGGATTCTTTTGATTTGAGAATGACAAATGATGGCAATTGATCCTAGAGATCAAATGATGACTTAAGAGAAATTTGAAAAATTCCTAAAAAAATAAAAAGAAATGAAAAACTAGTTTTAATTCTACTTTAAGGTAAGGATGACTAAAAATCAATTTGCTAAAATCGAGAGAAATATCAAGCTAAGTGTTTTGAGATGTGAGGAACAATGTGTGAGCATTAGAGCGAAATATGGTGAGTTTTGGTGAGTTGATAAATCAAAAGTACTTTGAATTTGATCCTAAGTTAGCTACGGTTGAGTGTGAGACCTACTGAGCTTGAGGAAGACTTAAGTGGTCTTAAAGAACCATGTTTAGCTAGAATGATGTGATCTAGGGGACAAGTTTGATGTAAAATGATCATGTCGATATCTGTTTGCGGATCCCACGGTTCCCTCATCGAGGGATCCGCCATCACGACCAAGAGCTTCAAACAATTGTGCGCTTTTGCACTCTTAGCAAATGCTTATCCTAATCATTTCCACAATCGGTAAACACATGAAAACAACACGTATAATGCATAGCAAGTGGGGGGGAACTAAAAGGTAATAAAAAATTAGTGACAACGACTACTTGAATGAGATCAAGTTGTCGTAAAATCTCATTTTACTAGCTCCTAAGTTAAAGTGTCTAATGCCAAATCATGGCAACTCCTACAAGCTACATCCTAATCTACATAAATATTGTTAAGATGTTTACAGACCATTGTTTTAGAAATTGTTTTCACACATTAAGGTCCTATGACCGTACCTTCCATCCACACCTCCTTCCATTTCACTTCCGTCTTCATCTCCATCTTCATCCCCTTCACTCTTCATCCCACCATCTCTACTTCTTCTTCTTCATCAAGAAGTTAGCAAAACACTTGAATATCCTTTTAGTTTGTTGCCACTCTTGCGAAGGGCTTGGAATATCCGGCAGTTGATTGATGTATGCTAAAGGGTCGAGATCGGTGTTGCCAAGGGGTTGCTACTTCCTTCTCCTTCTCTTTGTCTCTCTTTCATCCGATGAATCCGTTGGTGGGTAAGGTCTCTTGCCATCCACCATGATCCTTGTAGTCTTTTCATCGGATAGAGGCACCATGACCTTGTTGCAAAAACTATGGTCAAAGGAATAAGGAGAAGGATCTAGAGCAAAGATGAAGTTTGCCAGACGGGTCAGGAGCATTGCATAAGGGAGTACCATCTTGTCCATGCTTTTCACACTCGCCATTCCTTTTACCATGTAATAAGCGAGGTTAAAGTGAGGGCCAGTCACAAGGCAATAAATCATGAAGCTCAAGCACGCATTGGGATGATCCTTGTTTCCTCCCAAGCAAAGCACGTTCTCCCTTACCAAGAGTTCCCATTTCTTGTACAAAGGGAACATTTCAAAGCTCCATTTGAAATGGATCCTATAGATCACCTTGGGTTTCTCGTGACCCTTGATGGAGATGCTCTTTCCATGAAGACGGTATCCCACATCGGTTGCTTCCTGGGATGGTCGAGAAGTATACTTCATGATGATCTACCATGTCATGTAGCTCCGCCAATGACCATTCGTTAGAATACATACACTCCTTGATATGGGACACGGAGTATCCTTCCAAATTCTACAAGTGTGAGGTATACTCATGCTCATTGATGATGAAGGCTATTGAAATGGTCCCGTTATCATTCCGAACGATTCTCATTGTCTTGTAAAACTCGAGCACAAACACCGGACAAATTTGTTCATTAATGTCCAAGAGGCAATCAAAGTTAATTCCTCCAAAGACTTGTCAAATGTTGGTCTTTGCAAGGAATGATGGTTCAAACACACGACCTTCGTGGAAGAGCCTCTTTTATAACATCTTGAAGGCTTTCTTATCCTCCAAGCTTAGGCCTTCCTTACGGTGATACATTGGAATGTAGTGAGCGGTGTCATGGTAATCATGTTGGCGGTTGCTAGGCATGATTGTTCCTATATATCAAAGCCACAATGTGGTGTTAATTGTGTGAATAGTAACCTAATGGGATTGATCACAATTTTGCTCAAAACATCTTCATTGAATTCAAGGAATGAGTTTAATTTGTATTAACAATGTTAATTCTTTGATTTAGATTATCTTAGAAAACACTGTGGTAACAAATTATGACAAACCTATTTGAGCTCAACTTTTAAAGATGAAAAGTGTAATCCTAGGAATCAAGGAATGGAAATAACAATGTAGTGAAGATTATACTTACACAAGGGATTGTTTTGCTTGAAGAAGATGATCAATTTGCTCCTGTGAACAGTAAATAGGTTTATGTTCATGAGTCTTGATAAAGTAAAGTGGGTAGTGGAACTTACACAGTGATCATTTCTTTCTTATGCTTTCTTCTGTTGTACGGATCCCACGGATCCCTTGTATGAGGGATCCAGCTAGTTCAAACACAAGGATTCGGCATATCAGCAATTTGACAGCTTAAGTGATCCTTGATAATTTTGGTTTGGGAGTTCTAAATTGCCTAGGGTCGATATTTATCCTCTATAACTTATGGTTTAGGGTTTTGACGTGTTATACTAGTCCTATTATACGAGGTTCCCTTTTTATGAATAAACCATAATTTTTTGGGAAGTTTTCAAAGATTATGATAAAATCCCATTTTATCATAATGTGAGAAATTTCACATGGATACTTATTGACATAGATGAAATATCAATAATCTTTATGTGAGGAGTGATGATCAAGGCTCTTGAATAGCCGAGATATCATTATCACTAGTTTGTAGTTTTGCCTATAGAGATCAACGAAGAATACTATTCTTGATGATGAGTTCAATATAGATAACTACTTTAGTGATTATTAAGAGAGCGTAAAGATACTACTAAAACTTTAATCATGAAGAAAAAAAATGACTTTATTAATTTATCTAGAAAGAAAAAAAAAGGGGCTTTGCTAAATATTCTTTTTAAGGAAAGAAGTATTTAGAGAGAAGTTCTTCATGATCTTTTTAGGATGCCCAAGGCCTTTGCTAAATATTCTTTTTAAGGAAAGAATTATTTAGAGAGAGATTCTTCATGATCTTCTTAGGATGCCCAAATCCAAGTATGGAGAATTCTCAACAAGGAAAATATTAGAAAGATATATCATTGTCCAACATTATAAAATACGATGATTTAAAAATGTGACCTTTTGTTTTTAAGGAAGTTCCTTCCTTGTAATTTTCAAACATACATAGATCGTGTTAAGTTTTTAAAAGTACAATATACTCTTAAGAAACTTGGTAACGAAGCTCTGATGCCAATTGTAGAAAACTAGAAGGGGGGGGGGTGAATAGTTTTACCGATTAAAACTTCGTTTTAAAATATTTAGATCGACTTATGTCAATCTATTTAGATGTGTATGTTGGACATTGATAGATAGATATGTAAGTATGTAATGTAAAGGTAAAGAGTAAGAAACACAAAACCACGACACAAGTATTATAGTGGTTCGGCTACAAGGACACCTTCCTTGCCCTACTCCACTCTCCGAGTCAGCTACTCGAGAGTTTGTAATCACTACACGACACAACTCCTTATGGCGGAGAAGCCTTCACAACGTCGCCTACTCTTTTTCCGGTACAAGGCTAGACACCGATTTCTTCAACAAGGTAGAACCACACCTATCACAACGTCACCTACACTTTATCTGGTACAAGGCTAGATACCGAGTTCCATTACAAAGGAGGAACTACTACCCAACACTACACAACACCTATCCCAAAGGAGACCCACTCCTTATTACAACATCATCAAGGATATCAATATCCTTGGATACAACCTATCTCTATTTGTACATCGATACACCATATTTATTGTACACCCTTGGCATCCTTCGCTAATGCCTTTGACTTGACTCTTTTTGGCATCCTTCACTAATGCCTTTGACACGGACGTTCGGCACCTTTCACTAATGCCTTCATCTTGACTCTTTTGGCATCCTTCACTAATGCCTTTGACACAACACCTCTAGGGTGGAATAAAGAACTATCAATAAGAGAACTTCAGTAGTCTTGATGATGACGAAGCATGGCAACTCATGGACTTGAGCTTGCTCGACTTCAAGAGGTGGTGATCTCGCCTTTAAGAGGAACCTAGAGAATCACACAAAAACAAACACAAACTACATAGAGAGATCCTTAGGATCTGAGGTTAGAAGGTTTACAATACTAGGAGAAAGTATGTGTAGAAGTGGCAACCCAAAATTAAGAAATGGCTCACTATTTATAGAGGAAAATAAGCTACTGTTCCACGGATCCCACGGATTCCTTACTTGAGGGATCCGTCCATTGTAAACTAGGGGAACCGTGGGACGCTCCTCTTTGCCCATGGGTTTTGGGTCATGGGTTATGGGTCATGGGTCCTAGACTTTGGACCATTGGTATCCAAGTAGATACAATGTATCTAGTAGGTGCAATGCATCTAGTCCATGGGTCATGGGTTAAATCCATGGGTCATGGATAATACCCATTTATGACTTATGCATGGTGTCATGCAATGGGTTATGGGTTATGCTTCATGGGTATGGGTCATGGATTTTAGGTTATACCCAACTACATTCAATGTATTTAGTCAATAGGTCAAATACTTAAACTTCTACCCATTATATTACCCATTATAATATGTTAATACAAATAAGCCGTAAAAACGTTTATTTATATTTTACGATCTTCTAATATTTTGTCGATAACAAACGTAAAATCATTTTAACGAAACAAATAAAATACGTAAATAATTTGAGCCAATAGTTTTCTAACACACTTAACGTTTTCACATAAAACACTAAAACAAGTATAAGTGATTTTATGATTTAGTAATACATATGTACAACAACTAGTGTTTACATATTGGGTAAATATATACATAACTAGTATGTATTATAATGGGTAAAAACTACAACCCATGGATCACATCCATAACCCATGGTATTGACCCATACCCATTTGACTAGGTGCATTGCACTCATAAGATACATTGTATCTAATAAAAGAACCATGGATCAACCCATGACCCATAACCAAAATACCCATGGGCAAAGAGAAGCGTCCCACGGATCCCTAGTTTTACACTAGACGGATCCCTTGTGGGAGGGATTCGTGGGATCCGGGGAACAGTAAACATTTCTCCTCTATAAATAGTGAGCCATTTCTTCCTTTTGGGTTGCCACTCTTACACATACTTTCCCCAAGTATTGTAACTCTCAACCACCGATCCTAAGGATCTTTCTATGTAGTTTGTCTTTGTTTTGTGTGATTCTCTAGGTTCCTCTTAAAGCGAGATCACCACTTGAAGTCAAGCAAGCTCAAGTCCATGAGTTGTCATGCTTCGTCATCATCAAGACTACCGATGTTCTCTTGTTGATAGCTCTTTCTTTCTCCATAGAAGTGTTGTGTAGAAGGCATTAGTGAAGGATGTCGAAAGAGTCAAGACGAAAGCATTAGTTAAATGTGCTTAACGTCCGTGTCAAAAGCATTAGTGAAGAATGCTAAAGGTGTCAAGACGAAGGCATTAGTGAAAGGTGCCAAGCGTTGTGTTAAAGGCATTAGTGAAGGATGCCTAGGAATCAAATCAAGTGGCATTAGTGAAGAATGCCTAGGTCGTATAATCGATGAGGTGCATCGTTATACATATAGTGATTGTTTATATTCAAGGATATTGATATCCTTGATGGTTTTGTAATAAGGAGTTGGTCTCCTTTGGGATTTGGTGTTGTGTAGTGTTGGGTAGTAGTTCCTCCATTGTAATGGAACTCGGTACTTAGCCTAGTACCGGATAAAGGGTATGCGTACGTTGTGGTAGGTGTGGTTCACCCTGGAGTGAAAGAACCCGATGGTTAGCCTAGTACCGGAAAAAGAGTAGGCAATGTTGTGAAGGTTTCTCCTCTATAAGGAGTTGGTGTCGTGTAGTGATTACGAACTCTCGAGTAGGTGACTCAGGGAGTGAAGTAGAGCAAGGAAGGTGTCCTTGTAGCCGAACCACTATAAATACTCGTGTCGTGGTTATGTGCTTATTACTCTTTATCTTTCATTACACTTTTATATATCTATCTATCAACGTCCAACATACACATCCAAATAGATTGACATAAGTCGATCTAAATATTTAAAAGGAAGCTTTAAATTGGTAAAACTATTCAACCCCCCCTTCTAGTTTTCCACAATTGGCATCAGAGCTTCATTACCAAGTTTCTTAGAGTATGTTGTACTTTAAAAAGTTAATACGATCCGTGTATGTTTGAAAACTACAAAGAAGGAAATATTTCAAAACATTTTTTCTCTCTTTCATGTTGGACATTGATAGATCATTCTAACATATTTGTTTCAAGAAATCTTCAAAACCTTCATTTCTATTCAAAGAATAATGAAGTCAACCTTCAAGAAAGGATCTAAAAGTAATCACAACCTACTTACTCTAAGTACAAAGGATTACTTTAAGAGCTCATGAAGTATTTTTGGTATTATGTCTTCATAAGCCAAACCAAGAAGCATAAAGGTATGTTTACTTTTTCATTAGCTAGTTTACATGATTATGTTGATATCATAGTTCTTGTTTGTTTAAAAGTTGCTAGTCTCTTAAAAGTCTCTCTTCGTCACTTTCCGACTTACTCATCATCGGAATAGTATTCCTCTTGATTTAAATCAAACTAACGCCGTAGTCACAAATGGATCCTTGATAATTAACTTATCAAATCCGTCGACCAAAATATCTTTTATTTGAAACCTCTAAACTATTTTTGTTCCGTAAGCTAGTTTATAGCCTACTACAAAAATAATGCCAAACAACCCTTTTTCTGTCCACAGTAGCCGGATCTAGGGCTGTAATCAAGTCAAGCTTTTATCAAGCAACTCGAGCTCGAGCTCGAGCTTGACTCGATCAAACCAAGATTTTATCAAACTCAAGCCCAAGCTCAATCCCAATAAATTGGCTCGAAACATATAACAAGCCAAGCTCAAGCTTTTGATAGCTTGGCTCGAGTTTTTATCAAGCTTTTATCAAGCCTTAGTATATATATATTTTTAAATTAAATTCATATAAGTAACTAAGGGCTAATTTGAATATTATTCTAATTATAAGGATTTACTTCATATATAATTATTTAATATACTCTCGAAGGACTTTTATATGGTAAATAAAGTTGTAATTATCTCGTAATAATATATCTTAGACCGTTGATGTTGCTTACTTGCTTTATATCTAGAAGCGAATACAATTTTATAGTTATGAATCATGAATATTAATAGACCAAAATATATACTACTATTAGATAATTTTAGCTTTTGTTTATACTTAGTATATCAATGACAACATTAATTAGTACTTTGGCTTATATTTTATTCTATTGTTGGACTTAGTACAAAAATGTTGTTGTTGGTTTTATTACTGTTAAATTATTTTTTTTTGGTTTTCAAATGTGGTTTTAGTTTATATTACTTTATAAATATATATTTTGATGACTTTGTCTATCAAATACAATATTTTTATACACATTCAAGCTTTTCAAGCCAAGCTCAAGCTTTGCTCGAAACCTATTCAAGCCAAGCTCAAGCCTGGATGATTAAAGCTTGACAAGCTATCAAGCCAAGCTCAAGCCCACTATTTTTGTTTCAAGCCAAGCTCAAGCCTTGTCAAGCTCGAGCTCGGCTTGACTCGATTACACCCCTAGCCGGATCCCTCTAGTTGTACTAGCCGGATCCCAAATACAAGGGATCCGGGGGAACCGTGGGACAGAACACTGCTATACGCATTTGAAAACCATCACTGATCATTTTCCCTCTCCCCACATAACACAAAAACGACTCAAGAACATATTTCATCCTCATAAGGACTCCATACCCTCAAGTATTCTTCTCTAAAACACCATTGTAAGTAATTAGACTAATTTGTTTTAATTTTCATCATCCTCATCCTAGGGTTTATGGTTTCACAATTTCTAATCAATTAATTCAATTAGGGTTTTCAAAATTAATCTTTAAAAGGGGCTTTTAACACAATTAGGATTACATTGTGTTCACAACATTGTTAATACAAATGAAAACCATAAACCCATCTCAACTAATTTTACCTAATTGGAATATTTGTGTTTCTAGGACCAACCATGCCTAAAGCCACTCAACAAGACCATCATGATACCGTCCATTACCTCACCCATTACTATCGAAAAGATGGATTATCAAAAACCGACTGAAAAGTCTTCAAAAGACTCGAAAAATGACTTATCCACGAAGGACGTGTAGTCAAGGAATGTTTCCTTGAAAATACCGACATTTGTCAAGTCTTCTCGGCAATCAACTTTGATTGTCTTCTTGACATAGATGAACAAATTTGTCTGGTTTTCATTTTTGAATTTTACAAAAGCATTAGGATCATTCGAAACACTGATGAAAACATTTCAATCGCCTTCATCATCAACAAACAAAACTTCACGCTACCTCTCAACACATTTGCTCAAATTCTTCGCATTCCTTGTGAAGGAATTTCTATGTACTCTCAAGATTGGGCGATATCTTGTCAATCCTTTGCTCTTGATCCCAACCCAATATACCATACTCCTCTTGATGAACCCGAAACCGTCCGACACACCATTTTCAAAGTAAGAGCCGACCAACCCCGTCACAACCGAAACAAGAAGCTCATTCACCGTGATCCCTTTCAAATGGAACTTTTCGAAATGCACCCCATATTTAGAAAATGGGAAGAAATTCTTAGGGAAAACGTCACTAGCCTAATTGGTAACAAAGATCATCCAAATGCAATACTCGTACAAATGATCTATTGTCTTATCCACCAAAAGCCATTTAATCTCGCCTATTATATGGTGAAGAGAATGGCTGGGGTATTCAAAGTTTCCAACATGGTACTTCCATATGGTATGCTCCTAACACGACTTTGTAAGTATGTTAGTGCATTGCAACCATCTCCTATCAACGATGATTATTTCTTTGCCGATCCCGTCATGGTACCTCTTACCAAACAACCCCCTAAACGGTTCACGGTCAATGGAAGAAAACCTAAAGCTCTCTCGGATTCCTCGGATGGTGAAGTAGAAGAAGATGAAGAAGAAGAAGATGTCGACCCCATAGCTAACATCGAATTGGAACCCTTTGATTACTATCGACAACTTCCAACTATTCCAAACGAGACTGCGGAATTCAAACAATTAAGGGGTATGATTCAAAACCTAGCTTATCACTTCACAAATTCGGGAAAGAGGAAAAGAAAGTATTGACGAAAGAGACTATAGGACTATGTTTAATTTGAGCATTTGATTAATATGTGAATGAATATGTTTTAGCACTCTTATTTGTTTTAACTTGGTTATTGTTAGTTTTACCATTATCTATGAGATGTTTTATGTGATGACATGTTTATATCGTTGTTTAGTTTAATGGTTATTAGTGAATATTGCTAGGTGCAAAATTTGCACTTGATTACTGTGATGGTTACGATATCGCGGATGCTTGATCCCTAGGATTAGCCTAGACGGATCCCTCCCTTGAGGGAACCGTGGGATCCGTGACAACAGATCAGCAATACAGTATTCCATACATCAAAATAGCTCAGTAGATCACTTCACACTAGCTAAACATAAGATTTTAGAACTCAACTAAGTCTTCTTCAAGAATGAGAAAGTCTTAAACCCACTCATTGCTTACATAAGATCTTATTCAAAGTACCTTTTGATTTATCAACTCATCTGTTAGATATAAGATTTCACATACATATCAAACCATAACACAAAGTGGCGTATAAATGGAATTCTAGAGAGAGAAAGTTAGAGGTTTAGGGAACTTAGTGAGAGAAAGTGAAAGATATTATTATGAGCTCCAACTCTCTACCTTGGAAGGTAGAGAGTATTTATAGTCTTACATAAATTGCCACACATCGGGTGTGGATCGGGCATACAGCTGGTAAAGACCGTTAGTCCTCCACGGTGTTACTTAACTAAATACTACTTAACTTAAACTAACTACTGATACGAGCTTTCTAACGATTACATATACTTGAGGTGACCGACTCTTTAATGCACGGAATTTCTAATTCCTAACAATCTCCCCTAGGGAGGTCACCTCAATCATGTACCAAAATTACATTGAATACAAATAGATATTACATTAAAAGAATTTCTTGCATTCTTGATGTAGTCCTTTGTTCCTAAGCTCGTAGTCATTGATTCTTCACATTGCATGTTTGGTTACTTCAAGTGGAGGTCTTTTACTGATCCACGTGATAATACTATTGAACCAGCTTTTGAGATCATCAGCAATCAAACAAATCTCTGAGACATCCATTGTGGTGTTGGTATTATGTGATGTTGTGACATACGGACCGACATGCTCACATTCTGGATCATGATATCTTCTCATCAGAGTAGCGGAAGCTTTAGTTGATTCATGATATTGGCAATGTCAGAGAAGCATGGAGTGAAAGTATCGAGTCATTGATGCACTAATCATGATTTCTTTTGAGTTGAATGTGTTAAGTGAGCATGCGGCTATGGATTGACCGCTTCATTCGATCACCGCAAGCGTCGGGCGCACCGCATACAACAAGCTAGCAATAAATCGCATGAAGTATCTTTGATCACTTTCGTTGAATTGAGGTACACGCCCACGGTTCCCGTTGATCGACAAGTCTTGCTGTGATCGGTATAATTCGAAGAATTTCCTTGACGGGTTTTTTCGAATGCTCTAGTCGTTCTCAAACCGAACGTCTCAAAGAGGACAACACGGAGTGAGTGAACCAATAATTTTAAGTCCACCGATTGATGAAAGAGATTTGAAAAACAATCGTGTATTGCTCAATAGAAATTGTTTTTGCAATACAACGAAGGTTTTATTGAAAATCAATTATCAATCATAAAAACACCTTTGGTTTGAAAATGAGTACACGGTCGATGTGCTTAAAGAAAAGGTTGTTAAGCACAAAGACCGGTTTTTCAAAGGTATCCGTCAATCCCTAACTCGAACCGTGATTGATTCAAGAAATTGAATCGCCCATTGTTTCTCGTCGGTTGTCACATGGTTGATCCATATAATAGATCTCACATGCCGCCTACCGTGAGCTTGTTTGATGTTGGCTCGAAGGCTTTCCATCTTCATTGTGAATATGTAAACACATCACTCGGATGTTCGGCAATACCACAAGGATAATCGTGGGACTCAAGATATAATCTCTCTTCCACATTGTGTGAAACAGAGTGTCTTCATTGAAAGTGTCCTAATGAGATTTATTGATGATCTCGTGGCTCTAGACTCAATTTGTGCATGTTTGGATCCCGTGTCGAGACTAGGGAGAGGTCTCCTTCTTCAATATCAACAATCTCTAAGAGAAAGTCGATAGATAATGTCGGTTCCCGTGAGAATGAAACAAGTCCTTTAAGAGGAACTTGAGTGGTTTGGAAGGTTGAAGTGCGATCGTCACGGGTCCATGACGTCTTGTCTTCAATACCGATGTTACCATCGATAGCATATGAATTGAACTCGGTTTCGCCCTAAGGTTGAATAAATGGAGGCTATTTGTTTTCACCCTTTCTCATTCAATTCTTTTTAATTCTTCACCCTTCTGCTTACCGAGACTTCATAACTAGAACCTTGTTGGGTTTATTCCATTACTAGCTCGGTCTCGATCCGCACTCTTCCCTATCTCACTTTTCTCCTTTTATCATCATACCTAAGGACTTCTATACTAGCTAGTGGATTGTCCTGGGTAGATCCCTCCGGATTCTGGCGGATCATGGAACCAATACCTAACCTTATCGACCTTATATCACCGTACATAAAGTAAAGTTGGTCGGTCTATTTGGTATTGTTCATCCGCCATTGGAACCAATTGAAAACCATTTGAAAATCAATCCGAGATACTTGTGATATATCATCAAAACATTTTGTACCTGAATTGTTTTTGATATTTTTAGAATAAGTGCTCCCCCTCAACATGTGCATCAAATGTTTGAAATCGTTTTGCACACGGAGGCAAGAGGAAGAAATTACTTCTTTGATTACCATTTTCTAAAAGATATCACCATCACTTCCTTGATCAAATCAAGTAGATAAAGCATTTCCAGGAAGGATGAGGTTTCCATAAATTTGCTCCCCCTCAATATGTGCCTCGAGGTTTGAAAAGAGTTTTGCACATACTAGAGGGAACCTACACATTGAGATAAATGTTCACGTTTCAAATCATAGGTTTAAGATAAATGCTCCCCCTCAACATGTGCATTGAAAATTTGAAATCGTTTGTCACATGTGGGAAGGACAGCATGTACGTCCTTATAAAACATTTACCGAATAATCGGTTTAAATCCAATTTAAATCACACATTCTCCCCGATCACAATTATCAAATCATTTGAGATTTGTGATCTCTTATAGATTTAAATTGATTTTGAAAGCTTTTAAGGAGAATTGTGACTATGTTATGAAAGCGTTTTAAGCGACACGGATTGGATTTTAAGACTTTAAACTCCATTGATAAAACATGCATGTGCATCTTTTGAAAACAATTTAATGCCAAATAACTTTTAATTTAATTGAAATCATTCTCCCCTCAATCAATGACATAGGTTGTTGAGTGAGATAGAGATTTGACAAATAAGTCCCGATGATTATCAAAATAGAGACCGAGTTATTTTCAAAGCATTTAGTTTTCAGCAGAAAAATGTTTATAGAATCAGAGCATGGAATTTGAAAACATGGTAAAACATGGCTCTGTTCTTTCTAAAGTCCCGTGTCATTCTTTGAATGACAACATCAAGACCGTAGATATTATCGAATCGAGAGAAACATGACAAAATGACAATATTTTTTGAAGATTTTTCGAATTTTTCAAATTTTTATGGATTTTGAAAGTTTTATAATTTTCTATTTGATTTTTGAAGGTTTTATAATTTTGTATTTTGTTTTTCAAATAAATATTTACAAGAGATAGATGAAGGAAACCTTTTACTCTCGTCTTCCTCCGAAGACGTTTGAGTGTTTTCGTTGAAGGCTTTTCAAGCCAAGTCGTGGAAGAATAAACTCAAAACGTTCTCTTGGAAGAGCTTTGGTGAAGATGTCACTAATCGATATTCGCACCTCACAAAATAGAGTTCCACCACACCTTTTTCTACTTGTTCCCCGATGAAATGATGTCGAATGTCGATATGCTTTGCTCTTGAGTGTTGAACATTGTTGCATGAGAGAGCAATAGCACTTTTATTATCACAAGACAGAGGATTTTGTTGAATACGAAGCCATAGTCGATAATTGAGATCTCATCCATAAGATTTGAGCACAACAGATGACATGGCTATGTATTCACCTCTGAGAGAAATAAAGTACTCATTTGCTTCTTTGAAGACCACTCACAAGCTTATCACCCAAAACCGAGCGCCTCGGATGTACTTGACGAGTATCTTGACAACTGCATGATCGGCATCTGCATAGGTCGTTAGTGACATACCGGTGTCCTTGGTGCAAAGACCCATATTGATGGTTCCTTGGAGATACCGAAGACCCGTTTAACTGCTTCAAGGTGCTTTTAGTAGGCTTAGCACGGTATCTAGCACACATGCAAACAAATAACAAGATGTCAGTCTACTAGCGTTGAGGTACATCGGGGACCCAATCATACTACGATATTTCGTTTGGTCAATCATGATCCACGAGTGGTCCTCATCTAATTTGGTTTGGTCAATCATGGGGTGTCAACAGGTCACTTGAACCAAATCCAAATTTCTTTAAACTCTCTGTTGCATATTTAGATTGATTTATGAAAATGCCTCCGGGACTTTGTGAAATTTGTAATCCCAAGAAAATGACATTTGTCCCATCATTGACATTTGAAACTTTGAACTCATTTCATTTGAAAACGATCACATTCCATTGGGTCCGCCGAGGCAAAATAATATCATCAACATAAATTTGAACATGAGTTAAATGTTTTCCGACTTCACGGTGAATAATGTAGGATCAACTTCCTTTCTTTGAATCCGGTTGATAGAAGAAACTTTGACGATGTATCATACCAAGCCCTTGGAGCTTGCTTTAAACCGTAAAGAGCCTTCTTCGCACGATAAGCGTGAGTAGGATGCTCTTGATTCACAAATCCTTCGAGTTGGTGACGAGAGCGACTTCTTTAAGATCTCCGCTTCGTAAATGCCGTTTCGCATCCATCCGATGACTACCATGTTCTTACTAGCGACATTAGCCGTAAAGATTACGATTGCCTCGATTCGAGCAACAGAGCAAAAGATTCTTCAAAATCAATACCCTCCTCTTGACGGTATCCTTTAGCAACTAATCGAGCCTTGTTCTTCAACACATCACCATGCTCATCTAGTTTCACTTTGAAGATCCATTTAAGAGCTATAATTATAGCACACCGAGAGGCGGTACTAACTCCCATACATCAAGTCGATCAAACTCATGAATTTCATCTTGCATGGCATTGAACCGACTATCTTCATTCATGGCGGTTTTAACATCTTTTGTTCGATCTTAGATAGTACGGAGTTGAAGAAGCACCATAAGGCATCGGTTGCAAGTTGTTTCCGGTTGATACAGACGAGAGGGATTACCAATGATGTTGTCTAATGGATGATCGTGAGTCCATTTTACGAGGTGTTCATGTGGCGCTTGTTGAGGGACCGAGGTAGCCGAGTCGATGTCTCCGAAGAAGATGGTTCGATGATGATTCGGAGCAAATATGTTTTCAAATGGAGCATCTTCGAGAGTAGCAAAGGGATTAACTTCATCATTGATGCGGAAACATTTCCATGATGTACATTTGAAGGATGATGATTTGTTGATGAGATCAAGGATCGGTGAGCAGTGCTTCTTGACTTAAATATATTGAGACCAAGGATTGACTTCATTCACGTGAATATGAGCATCCTCGATGTAGGGATCAACACCTCATTAGTAATTGAATCATACAGTTCATCAAACATAGGATCAAACAATTTCTTTAAATCATCTTCGATGGAGGTACATATGGAGTTTCTTGAGAAGAGTTTGGAACAAGAGATGAACCAATGGAATGCTTTTGAAGTGCGGGTCCCGAAATGGAGTGTCCAGAGCCATTTGACCGGTCACTCATCAAACGAACGTGAATGGTTTCTATGATATTTCGGGTTCTTTTGTTGTAGATTCGGTATCCCTTTTGTTTGGTGCATATCCTAAAATACTCCAATGTCGACTTTAGCCCTAAGTTTCCTAAGTCTTGACCCTCATTAGTTGGATAACACAATGCACCAAACACACGAAGGAAGAGAGATTAGGTTTTCTGTTGTGGACAAGTTCATATGGAGTTTTCCATGTACAAGTGTGAATCGGTGAACGATTTTGTGTGTAGTATGCAAGGGCAATTGCTTCACCCGAGAAACATTGGAACCTTTGAGTAAATTAGCATTGTTCTAGCGGCTTCAACAAGAGTTCGATTTCGTCTTTCAACTACAATCGCTCATTGAGGAGTTCGTGGTACACTTCTTTGATGGTGATTCCAACGCTTTCATAGAATTCACTAAGTTGTTTGTTGACAAACTCGCCCATTGCCTGCTCGATAATTCGACGGTTTTGTTAAGTCGAACTGCGCAATGTTTGATGAGTTTGATGATGATATCGGAGTTTCATCCTTTGTCCCAAGAACTTGACCGGTGAATCTAGAGTAATCATCAACCACAACTAACACATATTTCTTCCCAAAGATATTCTCGCACCTCATTGGTCCACATAAATCCATATGAACCATATGAAGAACTTCGTGATGAAATTAGTAGGTTTGGGTTTGTGGGCAAACTTTTGCTTTTACCCAATTGGCATCTTTGAACAAAGATGATCCTTTTCATACTTTAGTCTAGGTAAACCTACAACTAAGTCCTTTCTCGGAAAGATCTTTGATGGTGCCGAAGTTCAAGTGATTGAGACGACGATGCCATAACCATGACTTTGTTTTGAAGCCTTTGATAACAAGCGATTGGAGAAGCCCTCATCATGTCATCGATAGAGATGGTGTAGAGATTTGAGCCACGAGTTCCTTTTAACAGCTCCTCACCATTAAGATCTCTAACAAAGCGGTGTGTTTTAGAGGCTACTTCTAGATCGTAATCACGAATTGACCAACGAGAATGATTATGACCCAAACCTTCCACATAGTAAACTCTAGAGATGACACTATCACCAACAACATAATCTCCATAACCCATAATAGCAACCGAAATGATCATTACCAAATCTAACGGTCCCGATGAATTTGCTCACGAAGTTCATGAGCATGACCGTCTCCAGTCATATGCTTGGAACAACACGAGTCCAGTACCACGTAACAATTTGAACGATCTGCAGTTGAACACGAGACAAGAATGGATAATCGGATAATTGGGATCCCCATACAAGAATGGGTTCCATTTGGTTAGTAACAATGTTTGGAACACCCACATCGAAATAGAAGCATTCATATCGAAAGTGAGGCAATGGAATCATTGTGAATAGATGCGATACTAGTGTCGAGATAGCCTGCTCACACGGTGTGATCACTTCTTAAGGAAATAGTTCTACCAAAGGGCATCCATTTTCTAGTGGGCATTATCTCGATTAGTCTTAAGACCAACGTGTATCCAATAAAAGCCTATTTTCTTGAATGTTCTTCCCGGGTTTCCTTTGTTTTCTAACTTTCTTTCGTTTTGCCTTTTAGCCTTCTTAGCATGAATTTTTGCATTAACAATATTAATCGGACAATTAACATCATTAGGCGAACATTAACACCACATTCATGATTAGAAATGTAATTCAAGCGGACATCGATTACAAGGTTTGCAAATAGTATCGAATTCGAATGAATTACAAGACGCCTATGGCTAATACTAGAATCAACACGATTGCTTTATTCAATTCAAGCTTAAAGTTCCTAGATTGTTCTTCTACTCTCTTCCAAAGGTGCATTCTTAGCTTGAGAGGTCCTATCATTCCTTGTATTGTCTTGAGACTTTGACTGCTCCATTTAATGTCATTGATTACTCCTGTAGAGGAAGGGAACATTAGTTGGTTTAACTACTCTTTGCATCACTGTTTAGATGTCTTTGGGTTCCGAACTACATGCGGTGCACTAAGGTTCACTTTCTTAAACCTAGAGTCTTGAGATTAGAACTCTAGAAGCACACTTGAGTTCTCTTTCTTAGCATTGACAGATTTGGAATCTGAACTACTTAAAGGCACACTACGGTTCACATTCAAAACATTGGGAATCGAATGCATATCATACTTGGCATTAGGCATCGAGCATGGAATCAAAGGATTAACTCTCTCACCTAATGACTTTGGGCATATTGTGATCAAGAATTCTAAGATTTCTTGAGATCGTTTGGCATATAAGCATGCATGTCCAATTGCATTATCATGAGGTTTCTCTGTTAGGAATTAGAAATTCCAGGTATTAAAGAGTCGGTCACCTCAAGTATATGTAATCGTTAGAAAGCTCGTAGTCGTAGTTCTTTTATGTTAAGTAGTATTTAGTTAAGTAACACCGTGGAGGACGGACGGGTCTTTACCCACCGTATGCCCGATCCACACCCGATGTGGCGATTTATGTAAGACTATAAATACTCTCTACCTTCCAGGTAGAGTTGAGCTCATAATAATATCTTTCACTTTCTCTCACTAAGTTCCTAAACCTCTAACTTTCTCTAGAACCTCACTTATATGCCACTTTGTGTTATGGTTTGATGTGTATGTGAAAACTAATATCCTACAATTGGTATCAAGAGCCATGGTTAGATCATATCTTGCACATCTTTGGATTTCTAGTGGTTTTAGGTGGTTTTGAGTTTGAAAAGTTTAGTGGTTTTGCATCATTGGGTGATTTCTAGTGTTAAAGTTTGGATTTTGATAGTACTTTTGTGTTAGAATCATCACAAGTGTTTAGGTTTTGATTTGGTAGCTTGGATCATCATTGGTTGGGTTGTTTTGGATTGAAAAGTGGTGTTTTGAGATTTTCTTGCTAGCGACTTGAGCCACGGATTGTTATTCTTAGTAGCGACTTGCTTTACAATTTTGTAGCGAGTTGCGGGTTTTGGAGCTAGCGACTTAGGCCTAGCGACTTACGGTACAAGTAGTGGACTCTCCACTACGGGTGGCGACTTGGTGTTAGCGACTTGGTCGAGAGCGAGTTGCTATTTAGCGACTTGAATCTTTAGCGACTTAATTAGCGAATGGTCGCCAAATTTTGCTAGCGACTTGAGGCTTAGCGAGTTACTATTTAGCGACTTGCCTTTGTTTAGCGACTTGGGACTTTAGCGACTTCTTTGGTATAGCGAATTAGGTGTTAGCGACTTGGTGCTTAGCGACTTGGTTCAAGGGTTATAGCGACTTGGTTGATTTTTACGAAGAAGAGGTTTGACCAAAGTTGACTTTTACGTCAAACTTCAAACGGCCATAACTTTTGATCCAGTAACTCCGTTTTGTTGAAATACCGTCAAAACGACAAAACAACTGAATATTGTGAGGTTTCACCACTATGTCGTGAAACAATTTTCGAGGCCCAAATCCTCTCGAAAGGAAGTTATTGAGCTTTTAAGTTTTAGACCTAAATTTCTCCATAAAATCGCAACAACCAACCCCAATCACAACCAAACAACATCTCGCTTATCCCACAAACAATCATAAGACCTAACACACAATTGTCTATCATTGTGTCAATCCATCGATCATCTTAACACATTCCATTGGTCATTACTTAACGGTTTGGTCTTGATTTTAGTAAAATCCTCATGAAGATTCTATTTCTCGGTTTAAATCATAGACTTGTAAAATCCGTGCATTCTACCACATCATGTCTTACTCTCTTGACCCGGTGATTTGAAGTGCTTAAATTGTATGATGCGGTGGATAATAATGATAATGGATGCTACGAATGATTAAAGATGTTTGAATTAAACAACGAGGATGTGAGATCTTCATGTTCGAGTACAATGAGAATGAATTGCACCAAGCACAGAAATGCCATGCAAATGGAATGCGACATTGAGCCCTATCAACTACTTCATCGCACCTCATACAGTTGTTATCCATAGGCGGGATCGAACATGTAGTGCTCTTTTCCGCCAGACTTACCTACATTGACAAGTAGCTTGTCGTTGAACTTAGAGCATTTAAAGTCGCAACTTACCAATGAAGAAGTTCAAATGGATGGTTCGGTCACGACTTTCAAGTAATCTACAAACAATTTCAACCATTCATCGGGGGAATATTCAGATTCACGATCAACACTTGACCTGAATTTCCTTGAAAAACATACTAGAATGGAAATTGAGAATTCATTGAGACATTTATCCAACTCATGGATAATGTGAAAAAGTACATTGAGGAAGCGCACAAAAGGACGAAAAAGTGAATGAGTGTCGGTGCGGTTGAGAGATTGTTGTGATAAGTTGGGTAATGTATCCGTGGAAGAATCGGGTGTTCTTTGAATGCGAATGTTAGAAAACAAATAATGATGAGTCGGACAATGCTAAAATAGAATCTTCATGCTCATGTTCACAAGAGAGAGAGGTGCACCAACACAACCCGTGCAAGCTAATGCAAAGGAACGCTCCATGGAAGCTTGGATGTACCCAAGATAGAGATGCACCGCCACAACCTATGCACGTTAATGCGGAGGAAAGTTGCATGAAAGTTTCTGCGGTACCTAGGTATGCATCTTCTTCTCAAAATGATGATTATGAATTGCATGAGTACAATCGCATTTGTGCACGATGATTCCTTGACCATTGAACTCAATACCTATAAGGATCAAGTTGCCATATCTGAGCAGTGCTAAGTTTGAACTTACCACTCGTGAGCGAGATGGATATCCAAATCGTACAATTATTAGAAAAAGTAATTTTAGAAAGAAGTATTAAAACAAGAGTTAAACTCCTTACAAGAAAAGCTTTCCAAAGCGCTAAGCAAAAACACGAACTTCAAGAAAATGTTAAAATGCTTAAGCAAGAATTCAAGGCTAAGGAATCAAAACTTTTGAATGATTTTCCAATCTAAAACTTTGAAAACAAGCTTGAAAATAAGTTGTGCGTACAAGGAATACCATTCAAGCTGCTCACATGATCACTAAGCATCGAGTCTTAAGCGATAAGCATAGCATTCCCTTGTTGAGGAACCAAATCCAGAGGTAATTAAAAGGCTAGAAATGCTCATAAGGTGCTTTATGATGGTAATGAAATCCTTAAGCCTAGGCGAAACCTAGTTCGTTGAGTGCCGAGGAAGATAAGAAATCGATGAAGTAACTAGGGAGAAAATGAATAAGAAGTTAGAAGATCCCGAGTGTAAAAAGAATAACATAACGATCAAACCCCATAATTACACTAAAGAAAATTAGATCTCCTTGAACAAGTTTAAGCCTCGGACTCTATTAACCCCGAACAAGTGTTCGGAAAAAGGATTTAGATAAGCAAAAGCGAGAATCTTGTTGTAACGAACCCTCCCTTAGGAAAATGCCTAGAGCGATCGTGTATCCTCCGAATACACCAATGCATCTTGTTCCTAGAACAATTGCCACTAAAAGCAAGACCTTAATTAGTCAATATGTTATCTTTCAACTATTTGTTGATTTTGAGAAACTTGCAAGAAAAGGATCACACCCACTGGTATTCAAGGAGAAAGGGGTTTTGAGCAAACTAAAGAATGTTATTTAAGCGAAGTCATGCCTTTCTTTAAAGAACTAAAAGATCATTTGAGAGTCTTAAAAAGGAATGAATTCGACATTAAAGAAATGGAAAAGGAATTTGATGCAATGATTGTTGAGGTTAGTGATTATGAGAGAATTAAAATATAATGAGATTGAGAGGAAGAACTTGCATACACCGAATGAGAATCGATTTACGAATGTATTGCTCAAGATGTGTTTTTCATCGCTACAAATTGTTCCATTAATGCTTCTCAATTTCATGAATTATCTGTTGCTCGAAAGTCTCCCATGATCGTGTCATTGAGCTTGAAACAACAAATTCAAAATTGCATGAGAAAATAGAACAGGATGATCATGATAACTTGGTCAAACATTATTCTAAATTAGAAGTTGAACATCTTGCTTTGCAATTAAAACATCAACATCTCAAAGAAAATGTTAAAACCTCAAATATCAAGACATCCTCTCGATGCTCCCCGAGTTTGATGCGCTTTTGAAATTAGCAAGCGTGATGAACAAATTCGAGCTCATTATAACACGATCAAAAGATTGAAAGCCCAAATTTCACAACCGAAAGGTGAAAAGAAGGATGTGACTGTTCCCATATGCCTCCTCCTTTAGATTCTCGAAATTTCCAACTTCAAAACATAATTGATAACTTGCAAAGGAAAATGATTGTTTTAAAGTGAAATTTCAAAGGTTAATGATCTAAACAAAGAGTTATGTGATTCATTTAAAGTTAATCATGATAAACAAATTGAAAAGATAACTTCTTTACTTAACGATATTGAGAATCAAGCGTGAGGTGAAAGGAAAGTTGCCAATCCCAAATTGCAAATACTGCTCCTAAGGTTTACGCTTGTGATAAATATGCTATCGATATGTTATATATTCCCGTCCATTAGAATAATGAACTTGCATAAAGCATATCTCTCATACCTTAAGGATGGTATGAAGGGTCTCCGTGAGATTGTTGAAGATGAAAGATTAGAAAAACCTTTTGATAGTACTATAGCCTATGCCCGCATGGATGCCAAACGATCTCGAGAACTCTTAGAGTATGTAATTGTCACAAGTCCGAAATCTAGCAATAGGCGAGTTAGAATAGTTGTGCCTTGTTCTATGCCTAAAGCCAAGCATGTGACCCTTGATATGCCTTGTTCCATGTCAAAATTCAAGCAAGCAACCTTTGATGTGCCTCCTAGAATTTCGATCCCAAAGACTTCTAGACCCGAAATGCACGAAAGTAGTGAAGCCATGTAATGTTCCCATCGTTACTTCTACGGATGTTAAGATTGACACTAAAGTTAGCGGGTCAAAACCTAGAAGCAATGCAAAGAAGGATAGGATTACGCAAACTAAAAGTGTTCATGATAAGGAAGTTAAAGAACACCATAGGGACAAGAAGTTTGATTTGAACAAAAGAATCGTGTTAGTTCTAGTATTAGCTCTAAGCTTCTTGAAATTAATTCGAGGCCTCATCTTTGTCTGCAAAACATGTAAAAATGTTTATTTATGGTAATCATGATAAATGTGATGTGTTATTTACGAGGTCTAAAATTCATAACCCGATTAAGAAAGCTTGGAGAGCGAAACAGTTAAGCAATCTTGAAACCTACGAGGAATGTGTTTACAAATGTAGGATTTCGGTGGAAGCCAACAGTCGAATATTAACGAATGACAAACCTTACCCTTAGCTAGATCCACTATGCCTAGAATAGTTCTGTTAAGGTTTGGAAGCCAACCGGTAGAATAATCCCATTAAGCACAAAATGTCATTTGACTAAGTCGATGCTCTACTAGTTCGACTCCTAGGGATAATGCCATTGCATCTAGGGTTTCTGCGATTCAAAATTTGTTTGTGCTAACCAAAGGAACCCATCGTACGTGGGGATCCAATGTTTCCAATTCTCTGTCTTCGTCTATTGTCCAAAGCGGTCGTTAAATCGTCCTTGGTATTTGGATTCGGTGACTCTAAACATATGATTGGGCTCTTTACAATGACGTCTGTTCACATCGGTTCATGCCTCGTTCTTCAACACAATGTCGTCTGCAGATAACACTTGAGCCCCGTTCTTCAAAGAAAAGAAAAGTGTACGCTCTTACGTAAGCTTTATCTTGACTAAAGAAAAATTCTCTCATGAATGGCCATACTCATCTACATTCTTCATCAACAAGCTTCATGTTTTCCACGCTCATTCGGTCATCAAGTGGATCTACGTTCATTGGTGTATTCTCTTATTCTCTTGTTAAATCAAAATGGCAACTTCGATGCAATTTTGAGGGGAGAAGAGTGAATATACTACATGATGATGGATGTTTGAATAATGGTTATACGATTTAATTTTGATGATGATGAGTGTATATTCTTTTGATGAAGAATGAATATACTAAGGATAAGCGGGATTCATTTGTTTTGATTTTGATGACTCTCCTCCAACGCCTAATGCTTCACTTACTAAGGATAATTGGGAATCAATGTTTGGGATTCATTGTTTTCAAAGATATGTTTGATGAGTAATTTCAACCTCTAACGAATGTTGATCATCCGACTCGAAGCTCATGCTCGGTTTCTATTGACTCAACCGGTTCACCGTCTAAGAAGTACTTATTGAATTCTCAAGAAACCTTATCTCGGTTATTTCACAAGGCGTTTATAATGACTATCATGATATTGTAAGTTGCACTATTGAATAATGATCCGCTTTTTGGTATTCCTTTGCCAAATCTTTACGGATTATTGTTCCTCTCATTGTGCACGCTATAAATCAACCACATGAACATTAAGGAAAATGACTACCTCATTCGCTAGAATACATTTGTGGTGAATCTTCGGATCGGTCTCGACATGTATACCTTTAGGAAGAATGCATTAATGTCGAAAATCATTTGTTCCGGTTCATTCGGTGGATCGACGTACATCCGGTTATACGTTTATTCACGTGTTGGGCATTTGACACAAGTGGATTACTGAGTTAATCAAGTATCACTTATTTGAGATTGAAGTTAAATTTCAAAGCGTGTTCTTATTTGATAACTTGCTTGGTTCTAAGAATTTTAAGTTGAAGACTTGGTTTATCTAGTTACCAATGTCGGGATGGATGGTTGAAGATCCGGTTAACTATCACTTTAAGGAGTTACGTAGTTTTACTCGATGACACACCGAATATGGCGTTGTGGATAACCGCAAGAGGTGTTAAAGTCTCATACTTTGGTTGAGTATTGAGTACTTAGAGATTTGCTTGAGCATAAATTCTCGACATCTTGTTCTTCCAACATTAGTGCAAGCTTAAGATGCAAATCTGAGAATTCTTCTTGAGTTTCAAGTTTGGTATATCGGGTTTTCTTCATCGTGTCACTTAAAATTGTCTACATATGGGTTGATAAAGATAGTCGAGAGAGTTTCTATCGCGGTGGTCATATGGCTCTGGACAATCCAGATTCGGACCCTCACTTCAAAACAGTCCCATTGGTTCATCCTTGTACCAAATCCTCTCCAACAACTCCATATGTACCTCCATCGAAGATGATTTAAGGAAATTGTTCGATCCGATGTTTGATGAATACTATGAAACAAATGTTGATGAAATGTCAAATCCATCAACAGAGGTGCTCTATCCTCGTGAATGAAGTCAACCCTTGGTCTCAATCTCATTAAGTCGAAGCGCTGCTGGCTGATCACCCAGTCTCATCAACAAATCATCAATCTTGATTGTACATCATGGAACCGTATGCGGCATCAATGATGAAGTTAATCCCTTTGCTACTCACGAAGATGCTCCATTTGAAAACATATTTGCTCTCAATCTTCATCGAACCATCTTCTTGGAGACATCGACTCTGCTACCTCGGTCCCTCAACAACCGCCACATGAACACCTCGGAAAATGGACTCACGATCATCCATTAGATAACATCATTGGAAATCCTCTCGTCCTGTATCAACACGAAAACAACTTGCAACCGATGCCTTATGGTGTTTCTTCAACTCCGTACTATCTAAGATCGAACCAAAAGATGTTAAAGCCGCCAGAATGAAGATAGCTGGTTCAATGCCATGCAAGATGAAATTCATGAGTTTGATCGACTTGATGTATGGAGTTAGTACTGCTCAGGCGTGCAATGATTATTGCTCTTAAATGGATCTTCAAAGTGAAAATTGATGAGCATGGTGATGTGTTGAAGAACAAGGCTCGATTAGTTGCTAAAGGATACCGTCGAGAGGAGGGTATTGACTTTGAAGAATCTTTGCTCCAGTTGCTCGAATCGAGGCAATCCGAATCTTTTGGCTAATCGCTAGTAAGAACATGGTAGTCTATCGGATGGATGTGAAGACGACATTTATGAGCGGAGACCTTAAAGAAGTCGCTCTCGTCGCCCAACTGAAGGATTTGTAAATCAAGAGCATCCTACTCACGTTTATCGTTTGAAGAAGGCTCTTCTGGTTTAAAGCAAGCTCCAAAGGCATGGTATGATACATCATCAAAGTTTCTTCTACTACCGGATTTAGCAAAGGAGCGATTGATCCAACATTGTTCACCAGGAAGTCGAGGCAAACATTTAATTCATGTTCAAATTTATGTTGATGATATTATTTTTGCCTCGGCGACCTAATGGAATGTGATCGTTTTCAAATGAAATGAGTTCAAAATTTCAAATGTCAATGATGGGACAAATGTCATTTTCTTGGGATTACAAATTTCACAAAGTCCGGGAGGCATTTTCATAAATCAATCTAAATATGCAATGAGAGATCTTAAAGAAATTTGGATTTGATTCAAGTGACCTGTTGACACCCCATGATTGATCGAACCAAACTAGATGAGGACCACTCGGGGATCATGATTGACCAAGCGAAATATCGTAGTATGATTGGATCCTCGATGTACCTCAACGCTAGTAGACCGAGACATCTTGTTCGCGCTTGCATGTGTGCTAGATACCGTGCTAAGCCTACTAAAAGGCACCTTGGCGGTTAAGCGGGTCTTCGGTGCCTCCAAGGAACCATCAATATGGGTCTTTGGTACCAAGGACATCGGTATGTCACTAACGACCTATCACGAGATGCCGATCATGCGGTGTCAAGATACTCGTCGAAGTACATGCGGAGGTGCTCAATTTTGGGTGATAAGCTTGTTAGTCGGTCCTCGAAAAGCAAATGAGTACTTCTATTTCCTCTGAGAGGTGAATACATAGCCATGTCATCTTGTTGTGCTCAAATCTTATGGATGAGATCTCGATTATCGACTATGGCTTTGAATTCAACAAAATCCTCCATCTTTGTGATAATAAAAGTGTCTTTGTTCTCTCATGCAACAACGTTCAACACTCAAGAGCAAAGCATATCGACATTCGACATCATTTCATCGGGGAACAAGTGGAAAAAGGTGTGGTGGAACTCTATTTTGTGAGGTCTGAATACCGGTTAGCGAACATCTTCACCAAAGCTCTTCCAAGAGAACGTTTGGGTTCATACTTCCACGACTAGGCTTGAAAAGCCTTCAACCGTAAACACTCAAACGTCTTCGGAGGAAGGCGAGGAGTAAAGGTCTATCTTCATCTATCTCTGTATATATCTATTCGAAAATCAAATAGAAAAATATAAAACTTTCAAAATTCATAAAAATTTGAAAATTGAAAAATCTTCAAAAAGTATTGTCATTTTGTCTTGTTTCTCTCGATTCGATAATATCTACTTGTCTTGATGTTGTCATTCAAAGAATGACACGGGACTTTAGATGTTGTTCGAATTTAAAAATATATATATATATATATATATATATATATATATATATATATATATATATATATATATATATATATATATATATATATATATATATATATATATATATATATATATATATATATATATATATATATATATATATATATATATATATATATATATATATATATATATATATATATATATATATATATATATATATATATATATATATATATATATATATATATATATATATATATATATATATATATATATATATATATATATATATTTTGGGAGAAAGAGAAAAATGGTTTACTATCATTTCAGCAATAACCCGCTTTTCAAAGAAAAAGAACGAGCCATTCTTTATCATGTTTTCAAAATTCAATGCTGCGATTCTATAAACATTTATCTCTTGAAAACTAACGCTTTGAAAAATAACTCGGGTCTCTATTTTTGATAATCATCGGGACTTATTTGTCAAAATCTCTATCTCTATCAACAACCTATGTCATTGATTGAGGGGGAGAATGATTTCAATTAAATTAAAAAGTTATTTGGCATCAAATTGTTTTCAAAAGATATTCATGCATGTTTTACCAATGGAGTTTTAAAGTCTTAAAAATCCGATCCTTATCAGTTAAAACGCTTTCATAATCAAGTCACAATTCTCCTTAAAAGCTTTCAAAATCAATTTAAATCTATAAGAGATCACAAATCTCAAATGATTTTATAATTGTGATCGGGGGAGAATGTGTGATTTAAAATTGGATTTAAAGCGATAATTCAAGAAATGGTTTTATAAGGATGTACATGTCGTCCTTCCACATGTGACAAACGATTTCAAATTTTCAAATTGCACATGTTGAGGGGAGCATCTATCTTAAACCTATGATTTGAAACGTGATCATTTATCTCATCATGCGGGGTTCCTCTAGTATGTGCAAAACTCTTTTCTAATCTCGGGCACATATTGAGGGGAGCAAACTTATGAAAACCTCATCCTTCCCTAAATGCTATATCTTCTTGATTTGATCGGAAGTGATGTTGATATCTTTAGAAAATGGTAATCAAAGTAAATTCTTCCTCTTGCCTCCGGTGTGCAAAAGCGATTTCAAACATTTGATGCACATGTTGAGGGGAGCACTGTTCTAAAATATCAAAACAATTCGAGCACAAAATGTTTTGATAATATATCACAAGTATCGGATTGATTTTCAAATGGTTTTCAATTGGTTCCAATGGCGGATGAACAATACCAAATTGACCGACCAACTTTACTTTATGTACGGTGATATAAGGATGATAAGGTTAGGTATGTGTTCCGTGATCCGCCTGCAGGAGGATCTACCGAGGACAATCCACTAGTTAGTATAGAAGTCCTTAGGTATGATGATAAAAGGAGAAAAGTGAGATATGGGAAGGGTGCGGACCGAGATAGAGCAAGTCTTGGAACAAACCCAACAAGGTTCTTGCTATGAAGTCTCGGTAAGCCTTGAAGGGTTGAAGAATTAAAAGAATTGAATGAGAAAGGGTGAAAACAAATAGCCCTCCATTTATTCAACCTTAGGCGGCAAACGGGTTCAATTCATATACTCTTGATGGTAACATCGGTATTGAAGACAAGGCGTCATGGACCCGGTGGCCGACTTTGCACTTCAACTTTCCAAACCACTCAAGTTCCTCTTAAAGGACTTGTTTCATTCTCACGGGAACCGACATTATCTATCGACTTTCTCTTAGAGATTGTTGATATTGAAGAAGGAGACCTCTCCCTAGTCTCCCACACAGGATCCAAATATGCACAAATTGAGTCTAGAGCCACGAGATCATCTATAAATCTCATTAGGACACTTTCAATGAAGACTCTGTTTCACACAATGTGGAAGAGAATATATCTTGAGTCCTCACGCATTATCCTTGTGGTATTGCGGAACATCTCGAGTGATGTGTTAACATATTCACAATGAAGATGGAAAGCCTTCAGAGCCAACATCAAACAAGCTCTGGTAGGTGGCATGTGAGATCTATTATATGGATCAACCATGTGACAACGAACGCAGAAACAATGGGGCGATTCAATCTCTTGAATCAATCACGGTTCGAGTTATGGATTGACGGATACCTTTGAAAACCGGTCTTTGTGCTAACAACTCTTTTCTTTAGCACATCGACTGTACTCATTTTCAAACCAAAAGGTGTTTTTATGATTGATAATTGATTTTCAATAAAACCTTCGTTGTATTGCAAAAACAATTTCTATTGAGCAATACACGATTGTTTTCAAATCTCTTTCATCAATCATTGGACTTAAAATTCATTGGTTCACTCACTCCGTGTTATCCTCTTTGAGATGTTCGGTTTGAGAACGACTAGAACATTCGAAACCTGTCAAGAAAATTCTTGAATTATACGATCACAGGCGTGCTTGTCTTGATCAGCGAGGAACCGTGGGCGTGTACCTCAATTCAACGAAGTGATCAAAGACACTTTCATGCGATTTATTGCTAGCTTTGTTGTATGCGGTGCACGCCCGACGTTTGCGGTGATCGAGAATGAAGCGGTCGATCCATAGCCGCATGCTCACTTAACACATTCATCTCGAAAAGAAATCATGATTAGTGCATCAATGACTCGATATTTTCACTCCATGCTTACGCTTCTGGCTGCAATATCATGATTCAACAAATGCTTCCGCTACTCGATGAGAAGATATCATGATCCGAGAATGTGAGCATGTCGGTCCTAAAGTCACAACATCACATAATACCAACACCACAAAGGATGTGTCGAGATTTTTGTTTGATGGTGATGATCTCAAATGATGGCTCAAATTTATTATCCGTGGATCGGTAAAGACCTCCACTTGGAGTAACCAAACATGCAATGTGAAGAATCAATGACTACGAGCTTAGAAGCAAAGGGCTACATCAAGAATGCAAGAACAATTTTAATGTAATACCTATTTGTATTCAATGTAATTTTGGTACATGATTGAGGTGACCTCCTTAAGGGAGATTGTTAGGAATTAGAAATTCCGGTATTAAAGAGTCGGTCACCTCAAGTATATGTAATCGTTAAAAGCTCGTAGTCGTAGTTCTTTATGTTAAGTAGTATTTAGTTAAGTAACACCGTGGAGGACAGACGGTCTTTACCCACTGTATGCGATCGATCCACCCGATGTGGCGATTTATGTAAGACTATAAATACTCTCTACCTTCCAAGGTAGAGAGTTGAAACTCATAATAATATCTTTCACTTTCTCTCACTCAGTTCCCTAAACCTCTAACTTTCTCTCTAGAACCTCACTTATATGCCACTTTGTGTTATGGTTTGATGTGTGTGAAAACTAATATCCTACATTCTCTAGCTTATCCTCTTCAACAATCTCACGCAGACATTCTAGGCAATCCTTAAGGGATGAGAAGTATGTTTGAATAACAAGTTTGTTGTTCCTTAGATGAGGAGGGACATATGTCATGAGATAAAGCATATTTATTACAAGTGAACCTTTGATACAACATTCTCCCCATTGGTCATTGGCATTTTCCCTTTTACGACTCTTGATTCTCAATTTCCTTTTGCAATGAAGCTATTTGTTCGTTATTTTTGTTCTGAGTGACTTTAATTGATTCAAATAACTCATTGAAATGACGTTAACCTTTTCATTTTCTTCAGAAAACTTTCGTTTTCCTTTTGTAAAGCATTTACTAGGTTTTGAAGATGAAACGCTTGAGAATTCGAGAATCTAAAGGAGGAGGCATTTGGGAGCTGTCATATTGTTCGCTTGACCCTTTAATTGAGAGATTTGGGCTTTCAACTTTCGATCGTGTTGCCCGAGCTTGAATCGTTCATCACGTTTGTTAATTTGAAAAACTCAGATCAAACTCGGAGCATCGAAGATGTCTTGATATTTGAAGTTTTGACATTTTCTTTGAGATGTTGATATTTGAGTTGTAAGTTAAAATGCTCAACTTCTAGTTTAGAAAATGTTTAACCAAATTGTCGTGATCATCCGGTTCAATTTTCTCGTTTAGTTTAGAATTAGATTTTTCAAGCTCAATGACACGATCATGGGAGACTTTCGAGGGCAGATAGTTCATGAAATTTGGAAGCATTAATAGAGCAATTTGAGCGATGAAAAAAAATATCTTGAGCAACACATTCGATAATAAGAGTCTCATTTAAGGTATGCAAGTTCTTCCTCTCAATCTCATTATATTTTAGTGCACGCTCATAATCACTAACTTCAACTATCATTGCATCAAATTCCTTTTCCATTCCACTTGATATCGGTTTCTATCCCTTTTAAGACTCTCAAAGTGATCTTTCGAAGTTTAAATAAAGGCATGACCTCGGTTAAATAACATTCTTTCATTTGCTCAAAACCCTTTCTCCTTCCGTTATACCATTGGGTGTGATCCTTTTCTTGCAAGTTTTCTCAAAATCAACAAATAGTTGAAATATAACATATTGGCTAATTAAGGTCTTGCTTTTAGTGGCAATTGTTCTAGGAACAAGATGCATTGGTGTATTAGGAGGATACATCGCTCTAGGCATTCTCCATAGGGAGGGTTTGTTTCAACAATATTTTCAACTTTTCGAAACATCTAAATCCTTTTTCCAAAAACTTGTTGGAGTCAACAATGTCCGAGGCTTAAACATGTTCAAGGAAATCAGTTTTCCTTTTTGTAGTCATGGGGAGTGATAATTATTTTTTCTTTGTATTTAGGATCATCTAATTTTTGTTCATCCTTTCCTAGTGACTTCATCTCGATTTCATATCTTCCTCGGTTGCACTCAACGCAACTAGGTTTACTCTAGGTTTAAGAATCTCATTGCCATCATAGATCACACTTTGAGTTGCTTTTGCTATCTTTCCGTACTCGGGGTTGGGTTTATCTATAATGGGAACACTATGCTTATCGCTTAGAACTCTATGTTTAGTGACCATGTGGCGATCTGAATGGTGTTTCCTTGTATGTACAACTTGTTTTCAAGCTTGTTTTTCAAAGTTTTCAGTTAGAAAAGTCTCTCAAGAGTTTTGATTCCTTTGCATTAAATTCTTGCTTAAGCATTTTCACATTTTCTTGAAGTTCTTGTTTTTGCTTAATTGTTTTAGAAAGTTTTTCTTGCAAGGAATTTAATTCTTGTTTCAATACTTCTTCTCTAAA
This sequence comes from Chrysanthemum lavandulifolium, assembly GCA_022545495.1. Classification (NCBI taxonomy): domain Eukaryota; kingdom Viridiplantae; phylum Streptophyta; class Magnoliopsida; order Asterales; family Asteraceae; genus Chrysanthemum; species Chrysanthemum lavandulifolium. Next base: position 264,646,115 of record CM040239.1, on the reverse strand, counting down.
ATTACTTTTTCTAATGATTATCACGCACTTGGTCATCCATTTCACGCTCGCGAGTGGTCAACTCAAATTTAGCGTTGTTCATAAATAGCAACACGTTCTTTATAGGCATTTAGTTCGAAATTACATAATCATCGAGGCACATGCAGTATTCATCAAAAACATAGTTATTGTTGACTACGAAGATGCATCACTTGGTACACCTTCACTTTCACTTTGTTTCATCGTATTGATCATATGGGATAATATCGATATTACCCATATTTTCAACATTGATTCAATAGTTTCGATTGATTGTACTTTGTCATGCATCATTGCACATCAACATTATCGTACGTTTAATACCTCGAGATGAGTTTGTCTTGGGATGGGCCAGCTAGTGGTGAAGAAGAGACCTTGGGAGAGACCATTGGAGAAATGCAAGCCATAAAATTGTGTGTCAGTGGGTCCATCATCCACATCAGTCGTATGCATCACAATCACGACTTGAAGGCATTCGATGATTGTGACCTATCTCTGAATAGGTTTGCTCATCCACATCTCGCATCATAGGTCTTGGCATTGCCTCGCCTAGAAATAGCAATTCCTCTTCATCAGCGGCAACACCATTGTCCCGAGCTTGTACAGCGTGAAGATCTTATCTCTCAAGTAATCGGCGATACGTGGACGCTTTGGAGATGTGCGGTTCCTTGCAATGTGTCCCTCACCACCACGCTTATAACATTTGATTGGCTTAGCTTGACCTTGGTTACCATTCCTTCCTCGATTCTCGGTTGCCAACATAACCTCTACCACCCCACCTCTTCCCCGATCATACTGTCTTTCTGAACTGGTTGCACCACGATCCTTCCATCTTTAACAGGGCTTGATTGTGTGGGTTAGATCTTTGTTACGAGGTTGTTGTTGGTTTGTGGGAGAGAATTCATGTTTTGACTAATCGGAAGAGCTAGTTGATTAATGAAGTTACCAGCGTGTGCATCGGCATCGGCTTGTTTGAACATAGGATCGGGAATGAGTTTGTGATTACCATTACCCAGGGTATGACTTGTGATGCTTTGGTTGTGATTCCGATGTTTGAGTAGAAGGCGGTTGAGTCATTGGACGAGCTTGTCTCTCCTCGGTTGGTTTTGAACGATTGAGAATCAATTTTTCAAACATAGCATGTCTCTCATTCTCAAGGAGGAAGGCATAGAGTTGCTCATAGTTTGTATTCTTCAATCCTTTAGTGAGCTTCACGGTGACAAACTTGTGCCATTCGGGATTCATGTTGTTCACAAATTTTGAGTTCGGTGAATGTTAGCATAGTCATTCGATGTTCCTCATGTCATTCACTAACTTATGAAATCTCATAGTACTCATAGATATTCTCATCTGGTTTCATCTTGAAGTGTTCAAATTAAATCATAGAGTCGATTCTCTCGTCTTCCATAGTTAATTACGAACACAGAGAAGCATCTTAACATTATCCCAAAGCGCCTTTGCATCGGTGTTATGATTGATCGACTTGTAGATGTCTTTAGGAAGACCTTGAAGAACAATGTTTGAAGCCACGATATCCGCATCGAATCTCTTTTCTCCTTATCATCAAGCTCATCATACATCTTAGGTGCATCCATTCAGTAAAACAGAGTACCATCTTCATTAGTATCAAGTATGTCTCTAGTCGTCTCAACTCGATATGGTCCTTCATCAATGGATTTGAGAATGTTGACACCATTTTCCTTTCCAAGGCAATCGATTCGTTGAGCCCAAGAATCGTATCGATTCATCAAGCATGGGTGGACGCAGTATCCGACCGGTGTGAACATCCTCGCAGCAATGGAGATGATAGTAGGAGCGTTGGTAGACATGTTAACGATAATACAGGATTTTATAACCGAAATAGATTCTTTCACGGGTTTTACTAAATCAAGAGAAAACCGTAAACAATCACCCAAGTCGCTGAAGATAATGCACCAAGTCGCTAACACTTAATTCGCTACACCACTAAGTCGCTAGAGTCCCAAGTCGCTAGACAAATGCAAGTCGCTAAGTAGTAACTCGCTAAGCCTCAAGTCATTAGCAAAATTTTGGCAGACAATTACTTACTCAAGTCGCTAAAGATACAAGTCGCTAAAGAGCAACTCACTCTGGACCAAGTCGCTACCACCAAGTCGCCACCGTGGTGGAGAGTCCACTACTTGTCTTCAGAATCGCTAGATCTAAGTCGCTGGGTCTAAAACAAGAACTGCTAGAAATTTGTAAAGCAAGTCGCTACTGAAGAAAGTAATCCGTGAGTTAAGTCGCTAGCAAGAAAAACCACATAAACATCACTTTTCAATCCAAAACAACCCAACCAAGATGATTTAAGCTTACCAAATGAAAACCTACACACTTGTGATGATTCTAAACATAAAAGTACTAACAAAATCCAAACTTTAACACAAGAAATCAACCAAATGATGCAAAAACCACTAAACTTTTCAAACTCAAAACCACCTAAAACCACTAGAAATCCAAAGATGTGCAAGATATGATCAAACCTTGGCTCTTGATACCAATTGTTAGATATAAGATTTCACATACACATCAAACCATAACACAAAGTGGCGTATAAATGGAATTCTAGAGAGAAAGTTAGAGGTTTAGGGAACTTAGTGAGAGAAAGTGAAAGATATTAGTATGAGCTCCAACTCTCTACCTTGGAAGGTAGAGAGTATTTATAGTCTTACATAAATCGCCACACATCGGGTGTGGATCGTGCATACGATGGGTAAAGACCCGTCAGTCCTCCACGGTGTTGCTTAACTAAATACTACTTAACTTAAACTAACTACTTACTACGAGCTTTCTAACGATTACATATACTTGAGGTGACCTCTTTTAATGCACGGAATTTCTAATTCTAACATCATCAAAACTCACCATATTTCCTCTTCAATACTCACAAAATTACTTTTCATTTTTCAAAGCAGTTAGATGGACATATTGAACAATTTTAGGAAATTGTTTTTAGTCATCTTTATCTTAAACGGGTCAAAAATTAGTTTTTCAATTATTTTGATTTTGAGGATTTTTCAAACTCCATCTCAAGCTAACATCTAATCTCTAGGATCATTTATTATGACTTGACACCATCAAAACTCTTAGTGTCATCCTGAACATCCATTGGTAGTCATTTAGTCTCACTTTCCTTCCATAAAAGCAATCATTAGCTATATCACTCATTGCTCTTGATCATTCAAGTACACCTCATTTAAGATACTTAGGAGGACCGAAACACTCAAAATGGTATAAATCTTAGACCTTAGAAACATCATTGTTATCCTTTCATAGGCTGCTGAGCGGATCCTAGGATTAGCTGAGACGGATCCCCAAAGGAGGGAACCGTGGATCCGGGTGACAGTTATGTCAATTCTAGCCAAAACAATCACTCAAGCTCATCTTGCTAACGTGAACACTCCACCTCATCTTTATTAAGTCCCTAGATCGGTGAAACTCGAACTTGAATCTTGTGCATGTTAATCATCACATTTCCATGAATCTCAATGGCTTAAGTCTTAAATGCACTTGCCAAATTCCTCCCTTTATAAGTCATCTTGCTAGAACTCCTTAGTCATCAAACACAACATAATTCTTAGCAATTAGAAACATCATCCTTATTTATTTCATCATGAGAAAAGCTCCTAGTGCTAACTCATCCACCCAAGAACCACCCAAGAAACTTGCTAGGGTCACATACGAAGTTTCCTCAACCGAATCATCTCGGTTAAGTCCACCAATGCTAGGATTTCCCCACACCAAATAAACCAATCAAACTAATTCCCAAGAGGATTGTTCCACAAGGATATCATCACTCAAACTCTACTAAACCAAAAGCACCATTTTAAACCAACCAACATCATTGGTGCCTAGAGCCACATCATTTAACACCTCACAATCATCTCCACATTCTCACAATTTAGAGGACTTACCCCCTTGGCCATCTCATCCTCCACCATTACCAACAAATTTACTAGAAAAGGTTGTATAAAACCAAAGTGTTGAATCAACACTGCACCAATGTCAATTTCTCCATTTCCCCAATAGTCCATTTTGGATTATGGCGAGACATCAAAGTTAACCACCCGACCACATGGAAGTTGACACTTCTACCTCCACCCTCAAACATTGTTGAGCCAACACTTAATGAGCCCACCAATTCCTCCTTTATTTGAGGATCCTCAACCCACTTCACTTGAACCTCCGCTCAAGAAGCTCAAAACCATGACAAGGATTGCAATCATTGTCAACATGTTGAAAGGTTGATACATGAACTACGTGAAGAGCAACGTTTCATGTTTTATCACCTCCTCGAACGTTTCGAAGAGGTCAACAAACCTAAACAACCATGAGCCTAAAACGGTGTCCTAGTCTCAAGCTCAACTTAGAACATTTAGGAATCCCATTTCATGATTGATCATCCTTAAGCACGTTGTTGCTTCTTAAGTTTAGGTTACTCATTAGTATTAAGTGGAATATGTATTGCATGGCTAAATCATTCTCTTAGTTTTTAGAGATTTCTTGATTATCTCTTTGTTTATTGAATGATAACTTATTTGCCATATTGCTTTGAGTATATGTTTGTTGTTTGTATACATATCTCACTTCCATATTTAGAATTGTTTGATATACCATCATTCTTGTCAATCACCACCGATGCGGATCCCGAGAATTGCCTAGACGGATCCCACAAAAGAGGAACCGTGGTATAGAAGAACAATTTTCTACTAACTGAGTCTTATTTACAGAAATTATGCACTATACTCTTGTTTTCTAACCTCTATTTTGTAGATTTTCAAAATACACATGAAGAACTTGACACTCTAAGCTGTGGGAGCTTTGCGTCAAACCATACATTGTAAACCATTTGCAACTTAATCCTTATTTGGATTACATTTCATGACACCCCATTGCAAAGTTGCAATCTTCAGGGAGCATTTTCGTCAAGGATTGAAACCATTTGCAAACAAATTGCAATTGTTAGCTTGTTAATTTATATTTACTTGACGCCTCACAAAGGGATGGACTCGCTGGGGGGGGAGTTAAGACGAGAACCATTCCCGCCACTTGCTCTCTTTACATATTTTTTTTACATGTTTTCTTAAAACAATGTGTTAGTTTCTTTTCGACGCTCTTTTATTTCGACAAAAAGGGGAGAAGAGTAACAACTCAATTGAACTTTATGAATTTTAGTTTTTCCTTAAAATAATTTTATGTTTTGTCATCAACAAAAGGGTGATTGTTAATACAAATAAGCAGTAAAAACGTTTATTTATATTTTACGATCTTCTAATGTTTTGTCGATAACAAACATAAAATCATTTTAACGAAACAAATAAAATCGTAAATAATTTGAGCCAATAGTTTTCTAACACACTTAACGCTTTCACATAAAACACTAAAACAAGTATAAGTGATTTTATGATTTAGTAATACATATGTACAACAACTAGTGTTTACATATTGGGTATATATACATAACTAGTATGTATTATAATGGGTAAAACTACAATCCATGGATCACATCCATAACCCATGGTATTGACCCATACCCATTTGACTAGGTGCATTGCACTCATAAGATACATTGTATCTAATAAAGAACCATGGATCAACCCATGACCCATAACCAAAATACCCATGGGCAAGAGGAGCGTCACGGATCCCTAAGTTTACACTAGACGGATCCCTTGTGAGGGATCCGTGGGATCCGGAACAAGAAACATTTCTCCCCATAAATAGTGAGCCATTTCTTCTTTTTAGGTTGCCACTCTTACACATACTTTCCCAAGTATTGTAACTCTTTAACCACGATCCTAAGGGATCTTTCTATGTAGTTTGTCTTTTGTTTTGTGTGATTCTCTAGGTTCCTCTTAAAGGCGAGATCACCACTTGAAGTCAAGCAAGCTCAAGTCCATGAGTTGCCATGCTTCGTCATCATCAAGACTACTAAGGTTCTCTTGTTGATAGTTCTTTCTTTCTCCATAGAAGTGTTGTGTAGAAGGCATTAGTGAAGGATGCCGAAAGAGTCAAGACGAAAGCATTAGTGAAAGGTGCTTAACGTCTTGTCAAAAGCATTATCAAGAATGCTAAAGGTGTCAAGACGAAGGCATTAGTGAAAGGTGCCAGCGTTGTGTCAAAGGCATTAGTGAAGGATTCCTAGGAATCAAATCAAGTGGCACTAGACGGATCCTCGTGGGAGGGATCCGTGGGATCCGAGGACGATAAACATTTCTCCTCTATAAATAGTGAGCCATTTCTTCTTTTAGGTTGCCACTCTTACACATACTTTCCCCAAGTATTGTAACTCTTTAACCACCGATCCTAAGGGATCTTTCTATGTAGTTTGTCTTTGTTTTTGTGTGATTCTCTAGGTTCCTCTTAAAGGCGAGATCACCACTTCTTGAAGTCAAGCAGCTCAAGTCCATGAGTTGCCATGCTTCGTCATCATCAAGACTACTAAGGTTCTCTTGTTGATAGTTCTTTCTTTCTCCATAGAAGTGTTGTGTAGAAGGCATTAGTGAAGGATGCCGAAAGAGTCAAGACAAAGCATTAGTGAAAGGTGCTTAACGCCCTTGTCAAAAGCATTAGTGAAGAATGCTAAAGGTGTCTAGACAAGGCATTAGTGAAAGGTGCCAAGCATTGTGTCAAAGGCATTAGTGAAGGATTCCTAGGAATCAAATCAAGTGGCACTAGATTTGATCCCTTATGGGAGGGATCTCAGGATCCCAGGAACAAGAAACATTTCTCCTCTATAAATAGTGAGCCATTTCTTCTTTTTAGGTTGCCACCTCTTACATACTTTCCCCAGTATTGTAACTTTAACCACTGATCTAAGGGATCTTTCATGTAGTTTGTCTTTTGTTTTGTGTGATTCTCTAGGTTCCTCTTAAAGGCGAGATCACCACTTCTTGAAGTCAAGCAAGCTCAAGTCCATGAGTTGCCATGCTTCGTCATCATCAAGACTACTAAGGTTCTCTTGTTGATAGTTCTTTCTTTCTCCATAGAAGTGTTGTGTGAAGGCATTAGTGAAGGATGCCGAAGAGTCAAAACGAAAGCATTAGTGAAAGGTGCTTAACGTCCTTGTCAAAAGCATTAGTGAAGAATGCTAAAGGTGTCAAGACGAAGGCATTAGTTGAAGGTGCCAAGCGTTGTGTCAAAGGCATTAGTGAAGGATTCCTAGGAATCAAATCAGTGGCACTAGACGGATCCTTGTGGGAGGGATCCGTGGGATCCGGGAATAGAACATTTCTCTCTATAAATAGTGAGCCATTTCTTCTTTTTAGGTTGCCACTCTTACACATACTTTCCCCCAAGTATTGTAACTTTAACCACCGATCCTAAGGGATCTTTCTATATTTTGTCTTTTGTTTTTGTGTGATTCTCTAGGTTCCTCTTAAAGGCGAGATCACCACTTCTTGAAGTCAAGCAAGCTCAAGTCCATGAGTTGCCATGCTTCATCATCATCAAGACTACTAAGGTTCTCTTGTTGATAGTTCTTTCTTTCTCCATAGAAGTGTTGTGTAGAAGGCATTAGTGAAGGATGCCAAAGAGTCAAGACGAAGCATTAGTGAAAGGTGCTTAACGTCCTTGTCAAAAGCATTAGTGAAGAATGCTAAAGGTGTCAAGACAAGGCATTAGTGAAAGGTGCCAAGCATTGTGTCAAAGGCATTAGTGAAGGATTCCTAGGAATCAAATCAAGTGGCACTAGACGGATCCTCGTGGGAGGGATCCGTGATCCGGGGAACAAGAACATTTCTCCTCTATAAATAGTGAGCCATTTCTTCTTTTTAGGTTGCCACCTTACACATACTTTCCCAAGTATTGTAACTTTAACCACCCATCCTAAGGGATCTTTCTATGTAGTTTGTCTTTTGTTTTGTGTGATTCTCTAGGTTCCTCTTAAAGGCGAGATCACCACTTCTTGAAGTCAAGCAAGCTCAAGTCCATGAGTTGCCCTGCTTCGTCATCATCAAGACTACTAAGGTTCTCTTGTTGATAGTTCTTTCTTTCTCCATAGAAGTGTTGTGTAGAAGGCATTAGTGAAGGATGCCGAAAGAGTCAAGACGAAAGCATTAGTGAAAGGTGCTTAACGTCCTTGTCAAAAGCATTAGTGAAGAATGCTAAAGGTGTCAAGCGAAGGCATTAGTGAAAGGTGCCAAGCGTTGTGTCAAAGGCATTAGTGAAGGATTCCTAGGAATCAAATCAAGTGGCATTAGTGAAGAATGCCTAGGTCGTATAATCGATGAGGTGCATCGTTATACATATAGTGATTCTTTATATTCAAGGATGTTGATATCCTTGATGGTGTTGTAATAAGAGTTAGTCTCCTTTGGGATTAGGTGTTGTGCAGTGTTGGGTAGTAGTTCCTCCATTGTAATGGAACCCGGTACTTAGCCTAGTACCGATAAAGGGTAAGCGACGTTGTGGTAGGTGTGGTTCACCTTGGAGTGAAAGAACCCGTGGTTAGCCTAAACCGGAAAAAGAGTAGGTAACGCGAAGGTTTCTCCGCCATAAGGAGTTGGTGTCGTGCGTGATTACGAACTCGAGTAGGTGACTCGGAGAGTGGAGTAGGGTAAGGAAGGTGTCCTTGTGGCGAACCACTATAAATTCTCGTGTACGTGGTTATGTGCTTCTTACTTTTTATCTTTTATTACACTTTTATATATCTATCTATCAACGTCCAACATACACATCCAAATAGATTGACATAAGTCGATCTAAATATTTAAAAGGAAGCTTTAAATTGGTAAAACTATTCAACTCCCCTTCTAGTTTTCCACATAATACATACTAGTTATGTATATATCTACCCAATATGTAAACATTAGTTGTTGTACATATGCATTACTAAATCATAAAAGCACTATTACTTGTTTAGTGTTTTATATGAAAAATATAAGTGTGTTAGTAAACTATTGACTCAAACCATTTACGGATTTTATTTGTTTCGTTAAAATGATTTTACATTCGTTATCGACAAAACATTAGAAGATCGTAAAATATAAATAAACGTTTTTACGACTTATTTGTATTAACACATTCTACACCCCCATTGATACCATCACACCAACTTCATCACACTGCTTTAACACAAACACTAACTAAATGAATCACAAAATATTACTACCAACTCATTTTCACCTCCTCGATTTCATCACTTTCATAACTCATAACTGTCAAAAGATTCCACCTTATATTTAATCTCCTTTCCTTCATTTAATTCTATTTAGATCTCAACCTTCATCTTCTTCATATAAATATATATTCATTCACTATATATATTCAGATCATAAAATTATCAATTAATTTTCAGCTAATTAGAAAGAAAGTATGCAGATGAATAGCGGATCATCAGGTGTTGGATTCGGTATGGATGCTACTGCTGCTGCTGACATGGCGGTGTCCGTCACGGTGACGAAAGCGGCGACTCGCTAAACGATTGATTGAGAATCATTATAAAATTATTTGCGGGGTGGTTTGGGGACATGAGGATGCGAGAGAGATGAGAGAGACGAGTGTGAGTGTGAGTGTGTATATACGGTATGTGTGTTTAGGGGTTAGGTAGAAAGTATGGAATGACTAAAATGCCCTCAATATATTTGTTTATTTGAATCTAAGCGAGTTGGATGGAAGAAAGATGGATGGTTGAGATCTTGTTATTTGTTCTTTAGATAAATGTTGTTTCGTATTGAACTTTTCTCTACTTCATATAGCTTATAAAAGTAAACTCTTTTTATAATCTTTTCCAGCAACAACACCAGCACCAGCACCAACACAATCTATTTTTACCAAACATACCCGTAATGGTGACTATCAAAAGATCAAGGACATCATTAGTATATTAGCTTTATCTTTTTATGATAACTTCATAACAAACTTAGTGTAATAAAAAAAATCCAAAATACCATTAAAAAATACACTGCAAAAATTGTCTTATAAAAAACCTACACACACCAACATACAACACAACTCGGTCGCATATGCGACCGACTTATGATTTTTCTTGGCTACAGACTCGTACCCTTAAAAGGGTGTGTAGTGGTTGGAACTGGGTTGGAACTCATCTTTTTGGGGGGTTGACCGAGTGAGGAACAGACCATTACACATTGTCTTAGTAGTATGATTTAAGGTGTGAAATCCCTTGTTTAATGACCTAGGTAGACCTAGATAGACGATAAAATAATGTAAGCATTAGATGATATGTTAGATGGCTCAAGCTCGATTGCGGGTTATGAATCATAAAGGTTTGCTCATGTATCTTGTGCAGTGACGGAACCATGGTGTGTCTTAGGACACCCATGAATTTTTGTTTCATAGTGTTAATTTTCTTATAAAAATCACGATTTTCTATAAATGCATCTAGTCCCAATTGTGTATGTAGTCATGTTTAATTTTCTCTAAATGCACCTAGTGACATTGTGTTACGGTTCCATCCATGATTTTGTGCAGAATAATAATCATAACTTGCGGATGATTCATTGTTCAACAATGAGTGAACATAATTGAGAAAATAAATTGACCCCGGTGCAAAAACTTATAAGTATAAGGGTGTTTGAGATTGCAAAGGGAGCTCGTCCCGCTAGGATTTCTTCACGGGTTTGTTCAATGGCTATAATAAGGGGAGCTAAATCACGCTTAATGCACAAGGATTTACAACTTTGTTTTCGCATGATAGAGTTATAGGCGTGTTAGGTCACTAGTTTTACAACACAAGCTTATAGAGAAAGAGATGAAGGCGGATGAACAAGCTAAACACACACTGCATGCGTATAATATGAAACGGTTATGCAAAGGAGTGAATGAGAGAATAACTTGAACAACCAACCCTCAAATGAGGTTTACAATAGTTTATATAGGCGAGGAGCTAGGCGACACTCCTCTCCTTCCCTATTCCTTATTGGGCTTGGATCAAGCTTATGGGCCTTCTATAAGCTTGACCTTAAACAAACATAAAGGCCATAATAAAGCTACCTATTACATATGAAATATAAATACTTGAAATCTTGTTTAGGAGTGATTCCAACAATCTCCCTCAAGTATATATGAATATAGCGGTGAAGGCGTTGATGTAATAGTAGTTGTGGCGTCTTCGACATTCTTCTTTCTTGTGAAGGAATTGCCTTGATTTGAACAATCTCCCGGTGTAGAGATCGTTATCTTTGGCGGTTATGCTTTAGCGTCATCTTTAACTTTGTTCTTTGATCATTGTTCTTTGTGGTGAAAGTGATAGTATGTTGTTGTCTCGCATCGATGCGCTTCGAGTGCCTTGTTGCTCCAGTGTCTCCACGTCATTCTTCAACATGCTCACACGCTCTTTGGCGTTGAAATCAATACTTATGAAGTTACGTAAGTCTTTAACTTTGTAGATTCTTTGATTGATGAAGAATCATTACATTTGTTGTGTTGCATTCGAATAGAACTTTCATTAGTGATGATGTCGGCGTGAGCATGAGAAGAATCAACCACGATCATCCCGCTCCGAGCTTCCATAAGAAAAAACATTTCAAGCGGTTAGTAATAAGCGGTTTCCGGCGCTTACAAGTTTGAACTTGAGAGTGTTAACGACATAGTGTGAAAACACAACTCTAATTCTTACAAAGGCGTTCTGAGCTGGAGTCCCACAAGTGAGATAACGCGATGTGCGAAGTACATCTGATTCGAGATAGTCATTGAGGTACAAAAGCATCACCTCACGTTGTAGACCGTTTGAGACACTCCGCGTAATCACGGGGAGTTACCGAAGCGACCTCTTTGTCGAGGCATGTTTGATGTTGACCTGGCGGAGTTTCCATTCATTCGGCTGAGGATCACGGATGTGAACCTCTCGTAAATATTCTTGACAGTTGCTAAGATGCATGAAGGACTCGATATGAACCCTTTGAATCTTTGAAGATCTTATTTGTTGATCAACAAGTGATTAAATGTCAAAATGTTCCTAAGAGATCTTTGATGAATCTACGTGGCTCTAGACTCAATAGTGCGTTTTGGTTTCTGGCGGAGACTAGGAGAGGGTCTCCTTCTTCAATACGGCGATCTCTAAGAAAGCCAATAGTTTATGTAGGGTTCCACTGTGAGAATGAAACAAATTTACGTTGAGAGAAACTTGAGTGGCTAAGAAGGTTTAGTGCATGTGTCCTTTGGGTCCATGTGACTTTTAATCTTCAATACCGGTGTCACTAAGTGACAACCCGGTAGCATATGAATTGAACGATTATACGCCTAAGTTGAATAATCGGAGGGCTATTTCTTTTCACCCTTTACTTTACATTTCTTTTGATTCTTGACTCCTTGCTTTCGATTCTCATTTCTCCTTTTTATAATCATTCTAAGGACTTCTAACACTAACTAATGGTAGTGTCCTTGGGTGAATCCTCCCGACTCTGGCGGATCATAGGAGCAGTTATTCCTAACCTTAGTCACCTTATATCTCCATGACTATCCTATGTTTGCCATTATAACCATTGTAAGTTAAAATATCTCTCGAAGGGTTTGTAAATGAAAAACATGTTTGAACCACGGTGAGAGATAAGTTTTTATATAATACTCCCCTCACATGTGCTGTAGTTTTAATGGTTAAATGCGGTGAGGAAAGGCCTTGCTTTATGAATTGATCCACTAAAGATAGACAATCTCCCTTGAGACACGGTTCGTTGAATAGTTAAAGAGTTACATTGTCGACTTTTGGGTGACAACTAGCTCTAATAACTACCTTGAAGGTGTAGACAAACCTCGAAGGTTGTCATACCCGTCGAGTTCATGTCTATCAAGAGCTTCTCGAATGGTACCTTCTACTAAGGCGAGTCGCTGCGAGACACGTTTACATCACTAGCGAACTAGCTTGAAATTATTACCCGTCCGGGACAAGTCTTTTAAACTTATAGGCGATTTAATACCGTCGATTCGTTGGTTAAGTCGGTGCAGATTCATTTGCATTGACACAACATATTTCTTATCACACAAATTTTCTCCCCTCAAAAATGGCATATAAGATGTTATTTTTGAAACATTTGAAATAAATATGACCATTTGAGTGTTGCGGGAAGAGTGACCCTTGTGAACAATTTGTGAACAAAGTTTAATCAAATACTCCCCTCGACTAGTGATAAGCGGTTGAGATTTTGAAATCATATGGGAAGTACTTGTCTTTTTGAGCAAAACCTTGAAAAATGAAAGGTTTGATAGGTTTTACTCAAAAATAAGACTTTCGCTCCTTTTATAAGGATTGTGGCAGAGGCATACCACGGGGTCCTTTCTTGACCATTACGGGTTGTACAACATTATGTATGCAAAGCCATTCACATATATAAACATTCATCAAAATCATATGAAGGAAACAATTCGAGGGTACCGAGGAGTTGTAGTGATGTTCCCAGTCTGCACAGGCGTTGGCCGGTGATGTTTATCTGGGTCTACCATAACATAGCTCTCCAGCGTCGGCGATCCGCCACGACAGCCGTTCATCAATCATGGTGATGATCCTTCTCCATCCCTTACATCACGAGTTCGGTAACAGGATTCCCGACTTTCGGTATATCCTTGTCATCGCCAATCCATCCTAACCATCTTCAGGTATGATCCCGAATTTATGTAGCTCACTACCGCCATTAAGCGGTTCTGCGAAGTTCAACTGCATGGTAAACAATGCGAAAGGTTTCTTGATGGCGTAAGTTGTTTGTTGGTTGATGTCGGGGAAGATCAGGCGTGGTGGAGTGAAGTTACGTTTACGATATGATTCAACGACCATACTGTATATCTTGACCGTTCTTTGATCACAATCGTCTAATGAAGATGAGCCGACTTGATAAATTCACGTTGAATTCGATCGAAATTGTCTCATCGACCACTGTACTTTGGCAAGGTACATGTCTTGATGTCGTTGGTGACAAGTTCTCAAAGTCGACCTCGAGAATTCATAGTCTTGTTCATCTTGTCGTTTGACTATGATATTCTTCAAATGTGTAGTCCATTTAGACTTGAGATCAATGTGTTTGATGGCTACGATGTTCTTTGAGCAATACACTTCATGTTGAGACTTACGAACCGGGCAACACGTAGTAGATTCTTGACGTTCGGGGCCAATGATGAATCCCATACAATGCATCTTGGTCATATGCTTGCGTTGTCGAGAAAACAAGTGAGTTGCACGTTCCTCGATAGCTATCACGGTTTGAGTAAGTAGCCGCGAGGAATGGAAGAGTCAATGATGTAGCGTATTTTCGTGAACCATCGCCGCCATGGAGAAGAAATTCAGGTCTTTGTTGAAGAAATATCAGAAAGAATCCTTTGTTCTTCTTGTTGGCGATTGTTGGTAGAGGTTTGGTCGGTCGGTGTAGTATGGAGGGTTGTTCCGTTTAGTGAAGTCGATGTTTGCTTGGGTTGAGCGATCCATGTTGTTAGACATGGCTCGAGCAATGTTTTCAAGGTGATATTCAACCTCGATTGCACTTTCGAGCTGTTTTCAACGGAAGGAATCGTCATTCTTGATGCGCTTCAACTCGGTTCGTCATCTTCTTCACACGGAATCTTTCTTGCAAAGATTTTGCATGCTCAAGGTACTACCGTCTGCCAATTCTTGACCTTCTTGGGGTAGGGAGTGTGGTTAACAAAGAGTGAAAACCATTCAAATTAGCGGTTGTATAGTCATCTAGCCATGATCGACATCGGTGACTCGTCTTTCTTGCTTTTAGAAGGCCTTGATGATGATTGGGTTTCTTCACTTGTTTGGGAGAGGAGGGTTGTTGTTGGGCTCGAGGACCTCTTCATCATCCCACCCAGTATACTCAAAGTGATCACCGAGTTTTACGAGTCAAGGGTGGTAACTGGAATCGTCCAGGGTTTATCGGTGGAAGACCGTGGTGGAAGACTTTTGTTGAGAAGAAGTTCGATGTGGAGGAGGTGGCATAGATGTAGATTGACGGGCCCCTTGGCGTTTAGGTCAGAGTCCTTATCCTTATCATCGTCATCTCTTGGTCTTTTTGGGTTGAGTGGTGACTCCTTGCATGATGATCACGAGTTGATAGTCAGTAAATTTGAAAATTTAGCTTCATCGAAGTAAGCGTTCGAGATCTCTTTGACATTTGCATCCTGGTTTAGCGATTAACTTTCGGTTCGAGATCGGCTTCTTTTGCCATTGTATGTTTGACCAATGCTACGATGTTAGGGGTGAGTTATGCGGAAAATACTTCTTTTGTCACTGCGGGGCGGTGTCGAGAAGAAACTTGGGTTTGTTCTCTTCATGACTTTCAGTTCCTTTTGGACTTTTGGGCGATATCTGAAGGTACTTTTAGTGTAACCTTCAATCATTTCATTTAGTTCCCCACATGATGACTTCTCATGAACTCTGAATAACTTTCCTATCTTTCCGCATCTCATCATTCTCATCATGTAAGTCGCATTTGTTCGACATACCAATTAAGTTTTCTTTGAAGCATGTCCTTCTTTCTAACTTGTTTGTGACTTTCTGAATTCTTGCATGTGTTTGAAAATCCAAGACTTTGGTGGTTTCTTCACGGTTTGGATGATGATCGGTTGACTTAGTTGATGGTGGTGGTGATGAATGAGATGAAGAGTCGATGATGAGAGACATGAGGAGACTTCGTGTCCTTAGGGTTCGAGGTTTTCTCCTTTGAGTGAGTTGGATGTCTAGAAAAACTTTGTATAATCATCCTCGTCATCCTTAGACTTTTCTTTCTCGGTTCACACTTCTCAAAATCATACAATGGTGTCTTCAGCAGTAATTTGTTGTTGCGAAGAGTGGTGGCACGGATCCTTATCGGGTTGATTAACGCATCGAGGATGCGGAGGGTAAGCGACACTACTTGATCCTCAGGGCCGCCATTTGATCTTTAGCAAAATCGGTGACCTTTTGAATGTCGGACGTTGTGAAACTTTTCTGTATGATTTATCAATTGCTCTTCTTCATCTTGAGCTCTCATCATAAGGTACAATAAATGGAGTCTTCCACTTTTTCTTGGGCCATTTGGAGGACTTGGAGGTTTTGTCCTTGAGGCGGTGTTTGATTGCGATTTGAGTAATGAACCTCTTCATACATCTCGGTATCTTGAGCTCTCATCCTAAGTTGCCTTTGAGGTTCAAGTGTGGGGATAGGTTCGGCTTCCTTTACTGGGAACAATCCTTATAGAAGGAGCTTTCCTTTTAGGAACCTTCCTTTGACTCATGAACTTGTTGTGCTTCTGCACTTCCTCTTGGTTCTCTGACGGGTGTTCGAGAAGATTTTTAATCAAGATGACCAACTTTGCCTTGTCTAGCGCTTCGAGATATCTTTAGTACGTTTGAGCTTCCGACATCTTGATTAGAAAATCGCAGTCTGACACCTTGTTTCTTTGTGGGCGTTTCCTTGATTCTAACGGTGAGAATGGGTTCCGTCAACATATCGTGATTATGGGGTCATTGAGCCTCTTAGGAATGTCGGTGAAGTCCAAGTGCTCTCTGGATCAACAATTTGGTATATCGATGTAGGGAATCTTTGAGCCAAGTTTGTTGAAATGACATCATGTCATCCAAATCGAGCTTGAATAGCGATGTGTTTCATGTTGACAAATGCCCAAAATATTTGCGGTTCTATGAGCTTAGGATGCTCATAGCCGCTATCACGACCGAGAAGCAGACTTGGTGATGATCATGTAGAGTGTTCTCCATGGTTGAGGAATACTCTTAAGCTCTACGTGAGAGTGCTTGGTGATTACTCACAGCCTCATCATAACCGATGTTGATTAAAATTGGAGGTTAACTCTTGACGGGTGTGGCATAAAGTTTGGTTGGATTGACTTGAGAATAAGGAAGGCGACCCTAAATCTGCGGTGTAATAGTGACTTGTTTGTGGTTTGAGTCAACGTCACGTGATCCTTCCTGACCACTTTCCATAGTATTCCGGAAGCTGTTGGATGTAGATCTAAGGAATGGTTGCGAGTAGTAAGCATGTTACGATATGGGTGAGTCCTCGAATATCGATAGCAATGAGACATGAAGATTCGAGCAGTGAGAGTCTTGAAGTCAACTCGGAATTATTCTTTCAATCTTCATTGGGTAGCCATTAGGGTAGAAGTCGACAATGGAGAACATTTGGTGCATCCATGTTTGGTTGACGACCATGTCGTGATGAAATAATATTAGCCAAAAGAACCAACATCGAAGACATAATGTTAGTCGACGAAGGTCTTATTGTCTAGTTATTTAATGTACAGCGTCAATGATTATTCTGAGTCCTAAGTCCTTGTATGTCGATAGTCTAATGGCGTAGTGAAATGTTTAGTGAGTTAGTTAACTTTAAGTTTTAAAGTTTATGTTATCACTTATTGTTCACAACATATCAAGCGTTTTGGTTTATTAGTGACATTATTGGATTAGTGACGTTATGATAAGTTTATTAACAAGTTTTGTACGCGTAACAATTCATAATGAAGGTCAAAGATGGCTTAAGCGTGGGATTGACAAAGTTACGGCGTAAGCAGTCGCGGAAGACATATCGTGGCGGCTTATCGTGGGATCCTTTCTTCTGGCGTGAAATGTTGCAGCGTGGGAAAAAGGGGACCTTACGCGTAGAGCTTACTGGCGTGGCGTATAAGAACATGCAGCGTAAGGCTTACTCGTGAAGTAGACCTTATCGCGTGAAGGTCCTTGTTTACGCATATCCTTCACGGGATCGCGTGGTCCATTGTAGAACCTTCGGCGTAATAGTTATGCGTGAGGTTTTATTTCACAGCATAACATGACTACTGGCGTGGGGTAATCCTTATCGTAGAGAGTCTTATGACCTTGATTACGAGTGTTTAAGCGTAGCAAAGCTTTGAAATAAATTTATCAACTCATCAATGTTCACACAAAACAACAATTTATCACGAGATAACAACATCCTAGTTCATGTTTAAGCATTACGGCGTGAAACTCATCTGGCGTAGTCTAAACCACAGTCTTCAGCGTATAAAATCTAGCCATGGAATGTTCACCGTATTGATTACGGTAGCTCTAGAGTGTTGATAGCTACTTTGGGCTAAGTTATAACATCAAAGCGTTGTGAATCAAAATACCCAAGCGTTATGAACCTTAAACCCTATTTTGAATTGACAATCAATTTGAGTTTAAGGTGGTTTTCAACAATGGAAATGATCAATTCAAAGCCTTATGACCATATCCAACATTCATTTTTACCAAGACTTCTCATTTAGAAAAACCCAATTAGTCATATGAACCCTAGTTTTCAAAATTCATCAATTTGAGTTTACGGGTGGATTTTGATGGTAAAATGTTATCCTTGATGCTTAAGAAGCGGTTTGAGACCATCCATTTTACCACAAACATACACAATGATTGTGTGTTCATACGGCTATCGTAGAACACATAATCCGCGTAAAGTGTTTTAGCCGTAAGTTTGAATGAAATAAAAACCTTTGCTTAGAAACATGTTTTACACAAACTACTTACAAAATGAAGATCAAAGCACAGTTTCTTGAGTGATTGTTAGGCGTGGGATCTTTTGATTTTAAGAAAATGAATGAGGGTGAAAAGAGTTAGGTGGAGTTTTATTAAAAGCGGACTTTACCATTTAGCGGTTTGGTCCTCCACCGTATCTTTTCAAACAAAACCATTTAACATCCATTTTGGTTACCACAAAAGATTATTAGAGAAAGAATCATGACCTCCCCTCGACGATAAAATTAAGCAGTTTAAGAGTTTTAGTCAGGGTGTCATTGAGCGAGAGAAGTCCACCATCATTTGTATAGCGAAACAAGCGAGATATGATAACATGCAAGTACACTTATGATTTGAAGCGGTTAGCGAAAATTTTCTCCCCTCGACATGATCGGAAAAATCGATAGATGCAAGTGTTGTGGAAAAATATACTTGCCATGTGAAAGAAAATAGATGAGGAGAATATTTTGTTGTTTTATCGGGTTTTATATTTTTGTATTTTGTTTTGAAAGATTTTATTTATTTACAAGAGATGTTTTGGTGTTTGTGGGTTTTAAGGCTTGTTTTAGGAGGTCATCCAATTCCTCTTGAGTCAAACACCTCATACCAATCCGGTGGACCAACTCATTAAACCTAAGCGGGAGGCAAGGCTTTTGTGAGAAGATCATGATTGGTATTAAGTACCATAAGTATAATTCAGCGGTACCTGTTCCACATGGTCCTTGATGAAATGATAGCGTATGTCGATGTGCTTTGATTTAGTCTTGGCCGGGTTGCAGAGATTAATGTAACACTCCGATTGTCATGATACATCGAGATTACATCAAATCGTAACCATAGTCTTTGAGTTGTGTTCTCATCAAATGACTTGAGCACAACATGCGGACATGGCTACATATTACGCTTGTTGATGGCGATATCGATCTGTTTCTTAGATTGCCAAGACACGGTTTATCAGAAATTGTAGAGCTCACATACTTTCCTTGAGTGCAAGCATCCTGCGTGATCGGCGTCTGAAAAAAGCTATTAGTTGAAAACGAATCCTTGGATACGGATCCCAATTTATGGTTCCCTTGATGTATCAGAGATTCTTTTAGCCTCGAGAGAGGTGGGTTTCGGTTAGGCCTTGCGATAGCAGGGAGCATAGATAAGCAGCAAAGACAATATCGAGTGCACGCTGTTATTAGATACATGAGAGACCAATAATACTTGGTATTTGGTAGGGTCAATGATTTCCCATGTAAATCGATCTCTAATTTCTTGGTATGAGCCATTGGTGTGGCATAAGTATCACGGTAATCATTCCAAATTTGTTTAACGGTTCAAGGGCATATTTGGGTGTCTCGAGAAAAATACCGCGGGGTGATTGATGAACTTGCGGTCGAAAGAGCGTAAGTTCACCATCATGGACATTTCAAAATTTTTCTTCATTAGTTTTACAGCGATTGAAAACTTTTATGTGTTGACCAAAAATGATGTCATCCGTAAATTTGAACAATTAAGATGTGTGCCCGTGATATTGTATAAAAGAGTTGGGTCGACCAAGCCTTTGGTGAAATTGTTAGCAATGAGGAAGATGATAACTTATCGTACCATGCAGGGGCTGTTTGAGACCATATAGGGCTTTATTCGGTTTGTAAACATGGTTGGGAACTCGGGATCATGAATCCATCGGTTTGGTGACATGAGACCGTTTCTTTAAGTTGCCCATTGAGAAGCGCGTTTTGACATCCATCGATGAACCGTCATGTTCATATGAGCATGAGCGATAAATATCGAGCGACCTCAAGGCGAGTAGCCGGAGCAAAAGATTCTTCAAAGTCTATCCGCCTTCCTAACGATAACCCTTAGCAACTAGGCGTGACTTGTTTGGATGGCGTTCCCTTGACATCAATTTGTTTTCCAAATCCATTTTAGACCGATGACATAGACCCTGTTGGTCTTTCGACGATTCCCATACTTCAAGGCGTTTGAATTGGTTGAGTTCTTCTTGCATGGATTCAATCCGATTGTCTTTTGTCATTGCATCCTTAATGTTTTAGGTTGATTAGCGAAGCGGTGAGTGCATAAATCGGTGTTCACCATCCCGAGTGAAGGCGTTGTCTCGTAACGGTTGGTTGATTCGGGTTGCCAATAATATTAGCGGAGGATGGTCTTTAGTCCATCTATGTGTAGAGGTTGATGTTGATATACATTGTGCGATTACGAGGATTGAATGGTTTGTTGAAGATTCCATGACATGTCAGTGCAGCGATCTCATTAGCAAGCGGGTTGAAGAGCATTTGGATCAAAATCTGCGGTGGGGGTACTTCATTGAGAATATCATCAATTTGGTTCATCATTGTTGGGCGGTGTGTTCAAGCTGTTGTGTTGGAGTCAATTGGTGTAGGTGCATCTTCTTGATGGTTGTTGTGTGCGGTGTATCGGTATAGGAATATTGTCGGGTTGTGCGGTGAGCTTGCGGATACACGAGAACGTTCATCAATGTCGTCGCGAGCAGGAGCAAATAACCTTTCCATTTGTTGTGAGTTAGGCGAGGCTTTCTTGGTGATGATGGGGTTGAGGAAGTTTAAGCGGTTGTGTCGGGTTCTAATTTATTATACTCGAAGCCGTCTCGGTGAGTTCATCGAAATGAGCATGAATCGTTTCCATTACCTCCTTGGTTCGACGATTCAGTTCGGAAACCTTTAGAATTGTCACGATATCCAATAAAGACTCCAATATCGACTTTTGCTTTGAGCTTTCCAAAATCATCACGATCATTATTCGGATAGCAAGGATCCAAATACATGAAAGTGTTTAAGGTTCAGTTTATAGTTGTGGACAAGCTCAAAGGTGTTTTGTTGTGGCGTTTTGTGATCATGGAGCGGTTTTGAGTATAGCATGCGATGAATCGAAACCGCCCATAAGTGTCTGGAAGTTTAGCATTGATTAACATTGTTAGATGCGACTTCCACTAACGTTCGGTTTCGTCTTTCAACAACTCCGTTTGTTCGGTGTCATGTGCGATCGATGTTTGATCTTTGAATTCCCGCTTTCTCATAAAATTCACGAAGGTTTTGTTAACAAATTCGGTTCCTTTATGCATTACGATGATTACGTGGTGTTGCGGTGAACACATATCTTTGTGAGAAGGTGATGATCATTTGTGGAGCTTAGTCTTTCTACTGAAGAAAGTAGACCCAGTCCATCGTGAGTAGTCATCAACAATTACTAAGATGTAGCGTTTGCCATTGATCGTTTGCAGCGCGTCGGCCACAAATCCATGTGAAGAAGATGAAGCACATGCTTGGCGTGTTCCACCTTTGAAGGAAAATGAGCACGAGTGCTTTTCCACTTGTTCACATCGGAGAACAAGGTGATCTTTTGAATACGGAATCGTGGGAGTCCTTGACTAGTTTGTGTCGAGCAAGGTTGGTGATGGTTTGAAAGTTTAAATGTGATAGAGGGCGGTTGCCATAGCCATGATTTTGTAGATGTTGCCTTTGAAAGTAATCAAATGGGAGAGGAAGCAACCATGTCTTGCATAGAGATAGTGTAGAGACTAAATTACGCGAGCGGACATAAGGTCGTTTCCTTGTAGATCACGAATGAAACAAGTTTTCTCACGAAAGCAACCTCCAAATCTCCATCACAAAATTGACCTCACGAAAGCAGTTGTGATGAGGCCTTCCACATAGTAAACCTGCGATTCGATGTTCCCGTTAACATAATCTCCGTAGCCCATGATGGGCTGCGAGTGATCGTTCGAATCGGCGGTGCCAATGAACTTTGCAATAAAGTTTGATAACGAGTTTAAGGTTGCTGTCATATGTCGGGAACATCCATATCAACAATCAGAGAATGATCATATCACACGCATTACACACGAGACGACACGGATGGAATAGAAGTAGATGTGGAACCCGAAATGTGAGAGGGTTAAAGGCGAATATATTGAACATACACGCATTTATAATTTTAGGCATCCATTTAAATCCTGGTGTGTTATATATCCATTTACGCCATCTATAACTTCTCTTTGCTTTAGTCTTGGTGAAAGCACTAGGTGATACTACATTCTTAGGAGGTGTGAGTGGGAACTCTTTGTGATAGCAATGGTTGCCTTAGAATCTAAAGAAGGTGGTTTACCAAGCACGGACTTAGAATGATTAGTGGGCCTAGAGGTATTGGGTTCTTAGGATTAGTAATCTAGAGATTATAGCTTTAGCAACACATTTGTCATGCCGATCGAATTCATACTCTTTTGATAAATATCACAAGGTGCATCGAATGAATATCAAAGGTATAACGGTTTAGCATTCGTTACATCACTATTTCTATTACATTTGCGGGCCTGACATCTATAGTGGAAGTAACATGAGTTTTATTCGAGTCTAGGGTGTTCTTACTTTAGCATTCTTATTGATCTTTTCTTGGGTCAACTTCTATTCTTCGTTTGAGTGCTCCTAGGCGTGAAGTCGCGGACGTTTGGAAAAGATGCAACTATTCTGTTTCGATGAAAACACATTAGCAACTTGTGATTTGGCGGTGGGAATTCTAGGTTCGCGATTACTAAGTGTGTTGGTGCTAATCTCTTAATCACGATGGCGGGGTTGTTCATACTTTCCTAACATTTCCGTAACTTAGAGATGGTGTGAATCGATTTTGATTTTGAGCGAATATTACCGGCAAAATTCATGACTTCTCTAGTGTGAGCAAGATAGTGATCAAGTTCATTAGATGCTTCATCTCGAGTCTTTTGAGTAAATCAAATATGACACCATATTCTGTTTAACTTTTAAAAGTTCTTGTTCATATTTTGAGATTTGACTTTTCAAAGACACGTTTTGATCATTCCGTTGCTCAATTTTAGGATCGAGAAGATTTTGCACTCAATTGAGCGATTTTCTTTTGAAAAGCGAGTTGATGGTTGTGAATATCTTTTCACACCAATGAAGACGACGTTTTGCATTATTAATTTCCGTGTGTAATCGTTTATTTTGACTTTTAAAGACTCGATCGGAAGCACATTATCGGTGTTTTCATGATTACAGCATTTCAACAATATCGGCGAGAGATATGATCGGATGCATATGTACGAATAGAGTAGCACAACATTATGGATATCGGCACAGATAACATCTTCCAAGAGTCGATCAACATCTTTTCTCAACAGTTTCTTTTCCGTTTTGTGTTAGTAATGGATGTTTACATTTTCTCGGCGTTTTCATTACCCAAGTTCCTATGAAAATCCTTTTCGAGCAATTGCACAACTTTTCAAGTTTTAACATTAGGTAAAGATTTTTCGAAAATGTCTCTTTGTTCGCGGCAGGCGATTGAAAATGTTCAACTTTTATTTGGTCGATATTCTATCTCATGTTGTAAAATTTTGAAATCGACCATGAAAATGTCAAAATATCGAAGAATTTTTCGATTTTCGGGTTGTGAGTTTACTTCGCTAATGGAAGGTAAAGGACCATAAGTTTGTGCAAAGGCATTTTGGGATTAACAATAGAAGACTGGGTGTTTGATGATAACCCTTGGTGTGTTAGAATCCGTTGGTGTGTGAAAGTGACCGCGTTTTATAATTAAAGGTTTGTTGTAAACAACGTTTTTAATTTTGATCGACTCTCCGTCTTGCATCTAATTCCTCTTGGCGATGGTATTCAACAACACTCATGGCAGGTATTATCAATTTTGTATTTTACCTTTGGACACTTGAGAGTTGGTTTGAATGTTTTTAGTGAAAGCTTTGGTTTGTAATCATTAGATTTTTCCATATCCATTTGGATTAGGTTTTAATGTAAACTTTTCTATAGCTATTCTTGATTCACCATGTTTGTAAACATGAGTTTTAAACTCTTTAATTTTGTTTTGAGCCGAGAATTTACTGCAGAAGGTCATCTACCGATTCGTTGAATGCTTTTTGTATGCGAGAGCTGTTTTTGACAATTTAACTTTCGGCCTTAGCTTTTGATTTTCTAAGGTGAGATCGTTAATTTACTTTTTATATTCATGTTTGATTGTTCTAATTCGGACAACAAAGCATTCTTCGAGGCTAGATCACGCATCTGTCTCTAAATATTTTTCGTTTTGATGAGATTTTGCAAAGCGGCTTCAAAACCTTTTTCCACAGTTTTCTTGAGTTTTGAAAAAGTTGAGTTGCATTTGTAAACATTCAAAATCCTTAGTTAACATGCATTTTACTTTTTAAGGATTGATTTAATGCATAACATTCCTCCATTTTGATTTTATGGTCTTGAATTAACCGAGCAAAATCCGGATGAGGCAGCAGATCATCTTGTTCAGCGTGAGTCTCGGCATGATCATTCGTTAGATCCTCGAAACGACCACGGAGTCAATTTGATTATCAAAGGGACCATAAGGTCATCTTGATCGTCAAATGTAACTCTGAGGTTAACTTGATAATCATCGAGAAGAAGATGTAGAAGACTCATTTTGAGCCGTCGATCCGTGCGGATTCGAGATATTGGCGGAGATATTAGTTCGAGATATGATGATGGTTTGTTGGTGCACGAGACAAGCCATCGATTATCCTCTCTGGGCTGTATCACTCATGTGCGCTCATGCATATTAGCCATCAACATAATTTGCATTCGCTGCAAATCCTCCATATCATCATCAGAGTGCGCATACGCCATAAAGCTATGTTCTTTGGTTGTGAGATCCACCGACTTCATCCTTAAGAGCCAAAAGTAAGGCCTCTTTGAAATAAGCACGCCCTAGTCCTTGGCTTTGGGCATGCATTAGCAGTGTCCGCTCATTGCGGTTGTAGCATGAAGACCATTTAACCGATTTTGAGCATTTCCGTTTCCACCACTTGAGCTCATTGTTATTCCTACCTGACATTAAACCCTTGACCACCGCCCATCGGCGACCATAATCACGATTACGAACTTCAACACGTCCATTGTTCACAACATCTTGGTCAGTGTGTTAGATGAGAACGAATCGATTGTTGGATTTGTTGGTGTAACGGCCAAAAGCATTAGCAATCATCACAAATCCTTGTTGCAATGCTTGACGGATCTGTTTCCTCGGTAGCTTCAACGACATATGCTTGAGCATTGTTGTTGTATGGAACCAATTGATTTTGTTGAGGTTGAGGTTGTTCTTTGTGAAGGTGTGTTGGAAGCGATTGGTTGAGTTCTTTGGTTGAGAGGATAATTACATTGAGCATACAAGGCAAGTTGTTGATTGTCCGGTTGTGATTGTTTAGCAATTTGAGCACGGAGAATCCTTTCCGATCAACTTCCTTCTCATGAGGCTTCAAGTAATCGTACAACAATCCATAAGTAGAATGATGCATATTCTTACGCAGCGGAGAAAATGACATACTTCTCCCATTCGGACCAAGACTACTTTCGGAACTTAGTATTCACTGCAATTCTTGGCATGATGATGTTGTGTTTATCAAATCATTGATGATATCTGAAATCGATGATGATAGGACTCTTGTGTCTCTCGAGGTTCAATCATGAAGTGTTCATAAGCCAAGTAAATTTTGGATTCCAAATCCTCGATTGATACCGATCCTTCCATAAGAAGGCGAATATGATCCCGCATCTTTTATGCGATCTTTTGAGCATCCACACTACGAAGAATTGGGTTTGGTAATCCTAAGAGGATGTATTCCATTGCAAGTTCATCGACTTCATAGTGTAGAAGTTACGTAGGATTTAAATGCACTTGATAGCAATGTTGGTTTGTTCATCTCTTGGTGGAGCAGCGTTTGGATCTCGGTACAATGATGATGGGCATCTCGAATGGACCTTCAAGATAACCTTCTTTAGAACTTTCCATGTGGCTTCTTGAGATCACGAACCTAAAGAACCTTATCACCCATTGATCGTAGTTTCTGGGTGAGCATTGGAGTCTATCAGTGAACCGGCTTCATGAATTGATTGTTGGGTAGCTTAAAGCTTCACACGTCTTAGCAAACCAAGTGGGTTCCTTCATGGTGGTCCGTGATGGATGTTGATTGAAATCGGTTGTGTAGGGTTGAACTTGAATGCTTGGTTGTGGTTGAACCATTTGTGGTTGTGGAATTGCACCAAGTTGTGGGTATGTTCTTGATTAAATTGTTGTTGATAAATAGCTTGTTGTTGATTCCATTGTTGATGTTGTGGAGTTAATTGTTGTTGTTGTTGATGATTATAAGTGTGAGGAAATAGTTAGAGTATGGTGGTTGAGACATGATGATAAACTTGTGTAGTAAGAATGGATCTTTGTAGTCGAATGAACCTTTGTTGATGAAGTATCCTTAGGTAGAAATGACAAGAACCAAGTAGCACTTATAAGTAAACACACCAAAAGTTCTGGCGTAACAAGAATAATTCTGGCGTAGGATTTAGCTTTCTGTGGCAGGGAAAAAAGACTAATGTTATCGTAAGCGATAAGTTAGGCGTGAAAGTTAGGCGTGGGATTACCTTATCGTGGGACTAAGTCTACGCGTAAGATGAATCTTAAGCGTAATATTTTCTGCGCGTGAAGCTTATCTTAAGCGTAAGATTAGGGTTTTATCCCAGTGATCTTTACACTTCACGGTGCAAAGATATCCAATCGACGTATTTTCGGACTTATCCAGTAAGAAAACACGGAATAAACCGGAAAATTGAAGATCGAACCAAGGAAAGTCTTACAGCGTAATTTTAGGGTTTTGTTCGCGTAAGATTACTCGTAACTTTGATTCTATCCAAATGTGTTTCTAAACCGGTTTTGTGTGTTGAAATAGCTTCAATAACACCAAAATAACACAAAAGTGTGAAACGATGATCGAAAACACTTAAAGCGATTCTGGCGTAGGATAACACTTGCGTGCAAAAACAAGCTTAAAACAAGGAAAAACACGTAAAGTTCCAAACTTTTGCCAAAAACCAATAGTTTAACACCTAATAACGTTGAAAGTACAAGAATCTTGGATTCAAAAGTGTAAAAATTAGTTTTAAGCGAACCAAGATTGTGTTATCTTTCTGCGTAAGACCAAAATCAAAACTTCAAAACTAACGTGTACACCCAACTATTTGGCGATTGATCTGGCTGTTAGGTCATTCTAGTTTCTGTGTGCTTATAGAAAGAGATGAAAGGCGGATGAACAAGCTAAACACACGCATGCGTATAATATGAAGCAGGTTATGCAAAGGGTGAATGAGAGAATAACGAGCAATGGCCATCGAATGAGGGTTTACAATAGTTATATAGGCGAGGGTGAGGCGTGCACTCCTCTCCTTCCTTATTCATATTAGGCTTGGATCGAACATGGGCCTACGTAAAACGGCGTAAAAACATAAAAGCCAATAAAATTACATTACATATGAAATATAAATCTTGAAATCTTGTTTGGGAGTGATTCCAAGCATTTGCTTGTCTCCAACCGTTGAATTGCCATCATGACAATAAATTAGCTATAACAAAAAATCAGTACTTATTTATTTATGCTTTTAAAGATAAACATATGTGATGTCCGAATTGTCAAGTGCTCCTAAAGAAGTAAATGGGTAGGTTAAGTGCTTATAAGTCACATGTATAAGTCTTGATGAGGAAATAAAGACGATGATCAAAGCAATTTTGAGCACGAGTCTTAGTATTGGCAGACGCATAAATAGATTATAGGGTATGCATTTTCAATTTTTTTTTGAAAATACGATACACTTAGCGTTAAACTATTAAAAATGCAAATCAAAAAACAAAATTCACTACAAATGCTTTTCAGAAAGTATGCACGTATAACGCATACCATTTGCCTTAGGTATTGCTTTATGCTTCCGCAACTAATTTGAGGAATGAACACTAATATGGAAACAAAATTGAACTCACACATTAGCTAAATTGAAGACTTCCCAACAAAATGGACCAATTTCCATTTGTGAAAGCAAATAGTTGAAAGGATCTTTGGTTTTATTCAAAGAGCTAGAAACTTGTATGAAACAGACATTTGCAATTTAGTCATCCTAGATGGGGGCAAACTTTGATAGAGACACTATAAAATGTTTTAATGTGATATTTAATATATAATATATGTTTTTCAAGAAGTTCATTATTTTCACAAAAGCCCACTTTACTATGATTTTTTTCAAACATGAATTATTTCTCTTTAGAAAGCCCCACATCACTTATCGGATTCAGGACAAGGACGTATGTGATGTAAAATAAATGTCACTTTACAAATTTATATATACATTTTTTTCCTCATAAATAATAACTTTAGTAAAGTTGTGGTGATTTTGTAATTGTTATAAACATGTCGACATGACAATATATTGCAAAAAAGAAAAATAGTTGACATGTTCAACTTTAAGAATAAAGTAAAATTATGTCTAAAATTACATGATAGTATTATCAAACTTCTCAATGAGTTTATTATGAAAGAAAAATTTCTCCTAAAAAAACCTATTATCAAAAGACAAATAATGATTATATATTTACTTTTCGCAAAAACAAACTCAAAACCCGAACTGAACTTGGGTTATTGTAAAAGTCAAGATTTAAAGTGCTCACTATTTTTATTTTGGTTATGGTTTGGTTATGTACACATCTAGTTAGAAGAAAACTTAAAATAAGAATGATGAGAAGTAACTATAATCATACATTTGAAATACATCGACTTGAAGTATATGCATCTCTATTCATTTAAATGTATTTTTTTTTAAGTAAAAAAGATGCAAAGTAACACTAAAACCACATTTAACATCTTGACTCGGAGGTCAAAATATATATGATTCACTTAATTTGATAAAATGTATCTAATTTTAAGCTAAAATATACATTATGATGCATCTAAATTCTAAATGAATATAAATATGTCTAGTTCAAGTCTTTGCAGTCTGAATTGATGTTATACTTATTTCTAATTTTTTTCATTTTAAGTTTTCTTTCCATTTGGTTCTGACTCGTAGTTGCGTTTCTAGGTTAATAGGTTTTTCGATGTTTTCTTCTTCATTAACCAAAGTACCAAACTATTTTGGACTTTTAAGAAATGTTGGGCTCGACCTTGGCCCCATAGAATAGTGTACATTGATTTTGGGCCATTTATACAAAAATAATAAATTTGGACTTCTACCATCATCTCTTATCTCATCACATCATAGTAAGGGGTGAGAAAAAAACCACCTAAATGATCGAATAAATCGAAAATCAAAACCGAACTGAATTGAAAACAGTCGAATCGAACTAATAACCGAATCGAATTTGCAAAACCGAACCAAATCGAACTAAATTCGGTTCTCGAGTTGGATATTGGTTTGACAATTTAAGCCAAAGCGAATCAATAGAATTGAATAAAAATATATTTTTATATATTTATATATATATGTATATATTTTTATATATTTATATATATAAATACTATTAAAATGTTATTTTAATATAAAAACACTTTTATGCTTGAAATATTTTTTGTTTGCTAAATATCTATGTAATGATTAACTTTTTTAGAATGAAATTCGGGTTACGGGTCAACCCAAGAACCGAACCAAATTCAAAATTCGGTTCGGTTTTCGAGTTGACCCCAAAAAAATTAACAAACTAGCAAGAATCGAATAGTAGATATAATAAAGCCGTCAATAGCACTGCATCATACCGTTTCATAACGTATAGGTGTATTTTGTTTGTATAGACAATATCCAAAACAATATATAGTTTACTCTTACAAGCAAAGCATATTTTCCTATATCACTTTGTAACTTTTATTATGTTACTAATATATGCCTTAATTCCATATCAAACATAAAATAGTTTTAATTTGTTGATCATCCATATAACAACTACTTATAATTTTTTTTTTTTTTTTTTTTTTTTTTACTTTAAAATCTTTAAAATTTAAGTAATGTTGATTGCTTTTAATACCTTTTAAACTTAAATACTTAATTGACAAATAATATTAGTGAACTATTATACCATTAATTAAAAATGGTAACACCATTTATAACAAAATTAATATTTAAAATATAGTATAATTCCTTAAATTTTTATTATTTTTTGTTTTTAACCAATGAACTTTTTTCTATGTGATATTCTGAATTAAATCCGTAAGTTTTGCATTAATGGTAAAAAAGCAGAATCGCGATTCATGAGTATAATTATTTGCATTGAGCATCGTCGCTTAGATAAAGATGTAAACAGTTGAATAATTAACTTGCATGTAGTTCAAGTTTTTTTACATGACACTAACTATGAAGTAAAGGATACAATGTTACATATACAAAGAGTCACCAATTAACCACATGAATCCTACACTATCTTTTTACATGAGAATGGATATCATGATATGAATTTAGCTTTCGGGAGATGAGTTGTGTGATAAATCGTAATTACCTAAAATAAATGACACTAAAATCACTATATAATCGATCATGTAAAACTTTGTTTTCATCTATAATTCGCGTAACTTAAATGTAAGGATTAATGTGTGAAGAGTAATCACGAATGCCGGCTCCTTCCCAACCCATCCATTCTTCCCACATGTCCCAATCCGGATCTTCCATTCCTCTCATCGTCTCGTCTAATGGTTCATCTTCTAGTTCAGTTGCAGTCGTTTCACCACGTAAATCACTCATTACCATCTGTTCGAAGAAATGAGAACTCTTATTCACTTGAAGTAAATTAGGACTATATACGTAAATGTAACCTATTTTTTTCCATTTCTAATATGATGATTGAAATTTCATAATGACCAACTTGGCAAAAACATTAAAAAACATATGTGTAGTTAAAAAAACATTGTTTGTCGAAAATTTTAATTAATGGCAACAGATTCAAGGAACTTACATCATAGGCTTCATTGATTTGCTGAAACTGGATCCCAGTGTCGTCATTTCCTTTGTATACATCCGGATGATACTGAAATAATAATAAAAATTTTGATCTATTTTAATATGCACCGACAAAATGATTCAAAGTAAACAAAAATGAATTCGACACATGATCTTAAGTATTAAAAAAAGGAAAAAATACGAGAGTATTAGAAATTATTCGCGTAGAATTGGATAATGGGCGATCTTAGAAACGACACCATGTAGTGTTATGTTTAATCTCTACTTTTTTGGAATATTAAGATAATTTTTATCGAGTTTTGTTACGTATTTTTGTTTTTATTAATTTATGTTCGTATTTTTGTCAAACTTTATATTATTTTTTTTGTAGTACTCTATGTTTCGTAATTTTATAATAAAAATGAAATTATAAAAATAATTAAATAAAATTAAAAACAGAAATAAAATAAAAATATTAAGAAGGATGTTACAAAACCTATCCCAAAGCTTGCCAAACAAATTACTAGATTTTCACACTATCATATGAAACTTTTAAAAAGGTATTTTTAAAATAGACAAGAGAGTTTCATCGAGTTTATTATATTACACTTGTTTGAAATTATTATTACGAACTGTAAAAGAAACTTTAATTATAATATAGTAATTACTCAAGTGCAAAACTGTTATTTTGCTAAAAATTAAGAAGAAAATAAATAATGATAATAATAATAATTTTGTTTTGTTTAAACTAAGCGCTTGTTTGCTTTTTTCAAAAGTTTCTTTTTCTCTTTTCTGCAGCGTTTTTAAAATCTCTTCTTTCCTCTTCTACCACGCAGACATAAATTTCTTTTTCCACTTTTTTTTCCACTTCTACTAGTGAAAAGGAAAAAATAAGAAGAAAGGAAAGAAGATTCAATAAGACAAAAACAAATTGGCCTTCTTTCATAGATGAAGAAAACGTATCTCTTCTTCGCAGCATGGTTTGCAGATGAAGAGATAAAGTTCTGTGACACCCAAGTGTTTTTATCGGAAACAATAATTTTGAGATGGGGAGTAGTAATGTAAACCTCAAAATCTATAATGAATCCATGACTTCTAAACTCATCAGTTATGACAATATCATTTAACTTTCCAATAATATATACTCTAGATTCACTATATATAAAAAGTTACCTTCAAAGCAAGCTTTCTAAAAGCTTTTTTAACTTCAGATTCAGATGCACCACGTTGAATCTTCAATATCTTATATGGATCCGAACCAACATTGTTATGACTCGTATAACTGCAGCAAACTCGATGTTTTCTAATCTTCGTTCGATGGTTTTTCATTTTACGCAAGGACGATGAAGTAGAAACAACTCTAGGATTCATAACACC
The DNA here is from genome assembly GCA_022545495.1 of Chrysanthemum lavandulifolium. Taxonomy (NCBI): domain Eukaryota; kingdom Viridiplantae; phylum Streptophyta; class Magnoliopsida; order Asterales; family Asteraceae; genus Chrysanthemum; species Chrysanthemum lavandulifolium. The sequence goes on along the minus strand of CM040239.1, from coordinate 264,613,536 downwards.
ACTAACACTTGACATTATGGATTAAGATAACTAACTTGAAATGAAATGGACTTGTGAGATATGAATATATGATAATGTTGTGTATTGATTTGTTTATATATGTGAAATGCTTAAGAAAATGTGTGAAATAATGATCAAAGTTATATGGAGAGTTGAAAGTTGACGTTGGAATATTGAGGTGTTTGTGCGTGTGAAAGAAGTTGATTGTTGAGTGAAGAAATGGTCAACAATGGAGAAGACAAACCATGGTTTCAATTTATATATATATAAAGACATATATAATAGAACTATAGAAGCATATTATTATCTTGTAATATCATGGGGGTGTTTAGATTCTCATGAAAACCATTCTTTTGTTTTGGGTGTTTCAATCTATCACATAAAGTAGCTTTGAGGTCTTTGAGATTGCGGTGTTTTACTAAATAACTTGTGTTTGCTATAAATAATAACATTGCTAGAAAATTTTACAAAAAATATTCTATAAACATTTGATTATGGAGGGTAAAAAGTAGCTTAATAACCAAGCACACGTATGTTATATTTGTTTGTAAAACTTGTGAGCCTAGCATTACTCATTATAATTAGCTTAATAACCAAACACACGTATGTTATCTAACATCGCTTGCACACGCGCATTTGTCAACAATCTTTCTGTAAGTAGTCCCTTTACCCTAGGGTAAGGGTGTGACTGTCTACATCTCACATCCTCATACCTCGCTCTAACGGAATTGGGTTTTATTGTTGTTGTACGTATGTTATCTAAGAACATGATACTCGAATCACAATTCTTTTGACGGAAACTCACACACCAATCCACACCTATGTTTCAAGCGAGACTCGAATCCTCAACCACTTGAGAAACAAACACACCTTAATTACACACCTTGATTTACTACAGAAATGCCTTTTGGTATCACAATATTACATATACTACTATACTAGTGTTATTTGATTTGCTATATCATGCAAAGGGGTGATGTGTAAAATAACCTCAAAATCACCTCCACCAGAACAAACCAAAGATAATCATTGGCATGCATGTATACATTTTCGTTTTAAATGGCGATATAACAATATTGTACTCAAACTCCCAAAACTAACCAATTACGAGTCGACACGTCATCCGTTACACATCTCTTAATCTGAACATCATCGATAATGACCGCCCAAGGCCCATACCTCTCTATGTCACGTACACATGTATGACACCATTAAAATTGTTTTTGATGTATACTACACAACTATGCACCACATCATTAAAAATGTTTCATGCATACAATCATGAACCATTCCTTTTGCTTGATGTAACAAGCATACAAGATTAAATAAAAGTTTTAGGTCTATCCATGCATTAATTTAGAAATGACATATATGTAAGCAATTACTTAACTATTACTTAACAAATTCGACAATATATGTTAGATGAAAATGATAACCTTAATTTTTGGGGGTTAAAAGATCATTGAAAAGTTATACAGGAACCCAACTACCCAAAGAAAGGAATCCATTTTTTTTAATATGTTTATGGTGCAAATAAAAAATTGAGTAGTGATTGGGAGGCACAAATTATGTCTTTAAAGATATATTATTAATATGTCTAATCGTCACGATGGTATATATGATGGACCCACTTTTTATAAACCATCGGGATCGTCTGCGCGTTTTAAGTATGACTTTAAGCGTAATTAGTCTTACGTCGTTTCTAAAAATTATGATTGTATTTGTTTAATATGTTTCGGTATATTGTTTAAGTAAATGTTTGATAATTAACAAGTTTACTCAATAAAATTCGAAGTTTTTAGTAAAATTCTGAAAAAACCGAACCGGTACAAAATCGATAACAAAACCGTTTCCGAACGTTTATAACCAAAAAAGCCGATTCCGAACATTTATAATCGAAAAAAACCGAAACCGGTTTTCAAAAACGCCGGTTTTTTGAAAACTGGTTTTAACCGGTCAACTTGCATCTCTAGTTACATGCAACACTAAAAGTGAGAAACACAACTTCGAAACACATCCTTCCCAACCACAGTATTTTAATTTAGTGGCTTTACCCGGTTTAAGTCTGAGTAGTGGTGGGCTCAAACTCCGTAGATTAGTTGGCCAAACGGTTAAACACCATGGTTAAAGAAAATAAAAAGGAAAAGAAAAATAAAACACCAATTCACAATTTTGAGGCACATATGGGATAATCGGAGAAAAGCTTAGGTGTTAGTGGTGTTAGCAGTTAAGACCACATAATATAGGTCAAACAAGTAAGCAAGGTTTAATAAATCTAAAATACCAAATCAACCAAGTTACTATTCTCATACAGACCTGCCAAACCGACTGAAATGGTGTGGTTCCATCAGTAATTAGACAGACATTCTATCTACATACTTACATCCATCCAAAAGCTTGCCAAAAGTAAGAACTGTATTGGCTTCACAAAAGATAAAATTTTCAAAGACCAAGATATCGGTCATACATATTTGAATAGATTTTATCTAATAAAACCAGGACATTTGAAACTTAAACGTAACATTTACACATAATTGCATCCACAAGCAATCAATAGGATAATGTATACACGTATCAGTATAAGCTCAACTCAAAGGTAATCCAGAGATCCAAAATTTTTTACACATGAAACTATGAAAGTATCTTTCCCTATCAACGTGAAAGAATGTAATGTTCAGCTATAAAAGAGCAACACAGCCTATATTTTCTGTTATCATTCGCTTGATACCATATATCTTGCAAGCAATATGTACCGTAAGACATATCATGCAAATCAAAGAATATCTATGCTCGCATATGCACAAATATATCCTAAGAGTCATCGATGTAAAAATTCGTTATGTTGAGTACAACAGGAGATTGTTACCACTAAGTTGATTCAGGTTTGTCTTTGCTGCCGGATGATTCAGATGGTTGATCAGGAGAAGAGTGCCCAGAAGTAGAAGGAACAGACCCGGGCCTTTTTTTGAACTGAACCAAAATCATTGTCATGTTGTCGCAACCTTCACCACCAGAAGTGGGTGCCAAACACCTGTCGAATACCTTCTCACACACTGCAGAGAGCTTACTTTCCTGTAGAAGATCAAATGAACAAAAGAGTCAATTTGGGAAACAACTTTTTTTTTGGGTTTAATCAAGCGAAACAACAGACACAAATGGGCTAAAACTGAAAAAGCACTCAAGAAGTGGCAAGTCAAACAGGTCAGATTGGATCGGGTTGACCCGCCAGCACTGTTTTAACCTTATTCTTTGAAAAGATTTAGAAGAGTTCGTAAGAATTGTAATACTTTTGACTTATTATACCCCACTTTAATTAGTTTAACATATATATTGATTATAAAATCCTAAATAAAGTATAAAAACTAACAGGTAATTCCGACCCTCCTGATCCTGTTTGACTCGTTACCCCACCCAAGGTCAGGTTTACCATGATAAATCAAGCAGGCAGTGACAATCAGGGAGGGCAGACGTCCTTCTCCAATTTTTCTAGTCAATATTAGAGTTTCAATTATTTAGTATAAAACCATATAATGAATTTCACTCCCCAAAAGAAAATTTATAACCAACTGGAGTTTCCCAACCCATTTCATCTGTGCCTGGCTCTGCTACTACTCATCAAGTCAGAAACCTACATGGGACTATGGGAGTATGGGACCACCATCCAAATAGAATGTACAAGTAATGATAGTATTGACAAAGTTTTTGTAGAAATGGAGCTTTTTGGCCTGCCTAAAACCGTGCATAAAAGCATTATTCATCACCGAATTAAAAATTATCCATGAGTAGCTATTACGAACTGTTGTTATTGGACTTACAGTTTTCAATTGCTCGAGTACAAAATCCACCAGTTGTTGGCTTGACATGCAATCCCTGTAAAAGAAAGAAGAAATTTTAAGTATCCCTTGTCACATGATATACATGCACGTTCAGTTTAAATAATAAAGCCATTTTACAGGAACATAAAGAGTAAGTGAAAAAGGTCAGGTAAAACCTAAGAGCACCAGAATGATAAACAAGAAAAACTAATTGTGCTCATGTTAGATATTTAGTAACGGTGCCAGTCCTGATAACGGTATGGATCAGACATTCAGGATGATCCATCACATTCATATTTATCTTATCATAAAGTAGAGATGCTGTCAGCCAAGGCAAGTGATTTGTGTTGGCATGGAATTAATCAATATGCCACTAATATTTAAGTCTCAAGAACATAATCTTAAACAAATTTGGTTACCGAATATAATGAATTTAATTGACTAAAATGATTTAGAAGGTTGTATACTTTAGTGACTCTTTCTCTTTTTATGATTTTTGTTTATTTAGCCTGTTAGGGGTAAAACATAACCCAAATTAACCCATGCACAAGTAAATGGGTCGAAAATGCCACCTTTACAGTAACATCTAGTGTTCATGTTAAGCCATACTTTTCTATTCTCTCCCTTCATCTTCCCTTTCACAAATCCTCTTTTATAAGCAGCACACGTTCTATTGGCACAAAAAAAGAAAGATCATTGGTGTCCAAACACATGAATATAATAGCTTACCATATTCCATCACAAGCAAGAACAAGAAACTCGTCGTCCTCACAAAGCTCAACCTGAAAATGAAGCAAGAACAAAAAGAAAATGAAGATCAATCAGTGTCATATATATGCACAATCACAAGCATGTCAAGAAAATATTATGCTTCTACGTACAATGTTGATATCAGGATTGGCAGTCAGAATTTGCTTTTCAGCAGGGAGTGACTTCTCCCTCTTCATTTCCATGTCCCCTGAACATTTATGAAAGTATTAACTACAGTGAGCAATAGGGGATGCAATAACTGTTGAAACAAATTATTATAAGAAAATCGACATAAGAGAAGTACCAATAGCCCTAGTCAAATTTAGACTCCCATTAACTCGACCACAATGAATGAAACCACCAGCTTTTAATATCCTTTCTTTCTCAGACTCAAGATCAGGCTTGTGGTCTTTCGATAAATTGTGTGCCTGTGTATAAAACTTCATTAAATATTTAGATAAGATTTAGTATATAGTTTAATCGATCTCCAAGGTAAACATATTTCCACAGTCCAAAAGGTGGTCGGATCTGCCAGAATATTTCAGTATAGAGTATAGACTCAAAAAGAAATATCCATAGCAAGCAGATTCTCACTGGAAAGTACCAGAATCAAAATACTTTAAAATTATACCTGACCCTTTCGAGATAACACACAACGAGAATCACCAGAATTAGCTACAACAAGTTGGTTATTACGGATAACTGCAACACAAGCAGTGCTACCACATTTTGGCCCTTCATAGTTAGAATGTGGTCCCTGAATCATTATAAGCAATGTATGAGCCACAGTAGCAAGTTATAGGTCTATGGAATGTACCAATTTCTAACACTTGACATGCACATAAGAGATATATTCCCCACATATAAGGCAAAAGGTTAAGATTTCTCTTGTTCAAGTTACGCGGAGGAGGGCGACTCAGATGTACGCGGCCTGACCAGGGTATCCCTTGCCACCCTCAAATGTGTACCTAGTGAGGTTCGAACCCTTGACCTCTTGTGAGGAGGTCAAGTGCCTTACCACTAGGCTATTTGGTCATGGTTTCAGATTAAACGGACGAGGTTTTCCCTTGTTCAGGGTTCCCTTTAAAGCAAAAACCCAGCCATTTTAAGTAGCACAAGTGCAAAATTCTTGGCCATATTTTAATAAACATGTTTCAAGATGTTAGTCAAAAAAAAAAAAAAAAAAAAGTAAAGATGGCATGCAAAGAGCTGGTGCAGTTATTTTGTACTTAAAAAGAAGGTACCTCCTCAACTGACCAATCTTCGTCATGACCTTCTTCACCACTCTTAGAGGACAATCCTTCCATCATATCACTGGATTGATCTTTTTTATCTCCCAATATGGCTAGCTCTCTCCATCCACGTTGTCCGCACATCATCTCGTCCATTCTACATAAGGATGGAAATTTGTTATGATAGAAGACAACATGTGTAACAGCTACTGGCAGCAACTAATAACAAAATTTGTCAGTAACATTGTATAACTGCTCAATCCATTAACTCTTGCAATGTAACAAATCAAATGACCTGAGCGATCCACAAAAACTATAGGTAAACGATGCAGTTCTAAACACCTCTTATATACTCACAGTATGTACTGACATAGAAGAAGAAAAAGACGACCTGAGGAAAGCTTTCTGGACAGCAGTTCCAAGATCACCACTAGAATAAGCTTCCTGCTTGATTAATTGCTGGTGAAGATACTTGGCACAGAATTTAGCGACTGACCCACCTGCAAACTAAACGGATTAGTACGAACAGTATACACAGATGGTAGCCATTACACATGCTATACAGCATAAAAACATTCCAGGGTATTGTGTTTGAGATAAATCTCCATATCCTACTAAAATAAATTTGTATTCTTTATACAAATCTTGTTTACTTAACAAACACATCTGAGATATATAGAACTTCATTTTCAACCATGCTTGTTCATCACACAAAATCATAAGAATATAGATAAGCCACAAAAGAACTCCGAAGTTCAAATATAACTGTTTACAAAGATTCTTTATGTTGGCTATATAGTGTGTATGCATCTATATATTAGTTGACCCTCTGTTACATATTACAGAAATAAACCCAGATTTTGTAGCAAAGTATCAGAGTTCAGTGACTTTGATTAACTCTCTGCATTGGGTTTTGTTCAGCAAAAAAAGGAACATGGGGCGATAAATATAATTTTTTAAGAATATCAAAGTACGTTCTGTTCATCATTTTTTAACTATATGCATAGTTCATGAGTGCAGAAATTTATTATGCATATGTGCAAACTATCCGAAGTTATCTTCTCTTGATTCCACATCCTATTGCAGCTATATCTAGTGCACCTCAGCATAATAACTTGAAATATATAACTAATCTTCTACAAACATCTTTGGAGTTGGACCATAGTCAGTCATCTTCTAGAAGTTTATTTCAGATTTACAAGTACACGAGCATTTTCCATTTCCACAAGTTTACAAATAAAATTTGTCTATTATGACTAACACCAAATGTAGCCTCTTCCTCTTGATTATAATAAACCAGAATATACTTATTTTGCTAGTTAAATATAAGACCTACCTGATGTTTGAATAACTAAAATCCAAGTTATCTATACTAAAATAGAAGAAAGGAATTCACGACAGCATAATCCTGTATGACTAATAGCCTTCATATTATAGCGCATAATGAATCGGCAGATTCCTCATTGTAACATGACATGTATAATTAATATTTAGCAATTTCGAACAAAGGTGCACTGGATCATATATTCCAAAAGGTGAAATTAAGTGATGACTCAAAGAACAACAAAAAGGATACCAAACACCTTGTTACATTCACTTAAACACCATAAGGCTGTATATGCAGTACGGATGTAAACAATTTATGAAAATATGGAATACATAAGCACGTGTGTGTGTTATGTTCAAACTCGTACCTCCATGGCCATCATAGACACCAAAGAAAGACGTCGAGCCGTCCAAATCAGGATAAGCAGCATGCTACCGAACACCTCATACCAAGAAGGGAGACAAAATGTTGAGTGGTCCATACAGTAGTAATTCAAGAAACTAAATCAAAGGCATCATTTTACACCTTGGCGGCACTATAAGAAAATACCAGCATCATGAGTCGAGTTTCAAAGTTAATAGATTCTATAAGCTGAACTAGCTAAAGGTAAGGTTGCGATCGAGGACAGAACAAATATATCACTACAAACTATATACGTGCATAGTACTATGGAATAACATTCGAGTACCAAAAACATGTTCCATATTCTAAGTATGTAATTCAATCATCTTAGGGAACAACAACTTGCATAGCTAAAACATAGTTTACATTAGCTACTTACAGCATCTTCCATAGATGTGCGCCATCCCTGCATGGCCGACGCTCCATATCTCAGGTTCTCATTCTCACCATCTTGAGACAGCTTCTCGGTGTTAGGTGTGCTTAGGTATAATCCCATATCTAGTTATCTACCTGTGAAATTATCAGAAACTCGCAATGTCACCAGAAATACAAATAGAGAAATAAGAACATGTATAATTTGGTCAAATCGTGTTTCAAGTATCCAATAATGCAAAACTAACAGTCTAAATGCATAAATAAAAAGCATCAACTAAAAGTTTTTAAACACTTGTCGTTTAAATATCCTAATTGCAACATCCAGAATTCCAGATTTCATTTCATAAACTTAATTCTCCTTTAAACGAAACAGCAAACTGAATTACAAAATACATAACTTATTCAGCAAACAATAACATGTTATTAGATATGTTGCATAGATGACTAAACACAATCGAACTATATATAGTTGATGATTCAAACTCAAATTTGGTTAACTGACTCAACAAACTGATTTACGCAATACGCTTAATCACAGCACATCACACCTCACTCAACATAACTCAATCAACAAACACAATAACAAGTCCATTACATATGTTCCCTAGTTGACGAAACACGAGTACACAACCAAACAATGCATAGTCAAAATCACAAATCACACACTAGGCCATTAACATTTTACGCCTATTAGAAAATGTAAATTCCATCAGTGATATATCATTTCAAAAACTCGTATTTGTTTTTACGAATCAATAAACAGATACAACAAAATTATACTACACACGGTTAATCACCTCACACCTTATTCAACAAACAATTCAGTTGCATAACAGAATCGAGAAACTATTTCACCTAAACAGCAAATTGTAACAAATAGTTCAAATTCCTATCAACAGACTGTATACGTATAACGTAATCAACAAATTGTTATACATAGTTCAGATTCCTAAACTGTATACATATAATCAAATCCGCAAACTGTATAACATATAAACAAGATGTATAACCTTTACATATCAATATATTTCAACATTCGAGATATTGAGAGCATGATTATCAACAGAGCGTATACGCAATCATCTAACTGTATAACCTTTACAGATCAATATCTGTCAACATTCACGATATTAAGAGCTTGATAACAGTATAACAGAATCAACAAACTGTATAACTGCATCATCTAGCAGTATAACAGAATCCGCAAACTGTATAACCTAACAAACAAGGTGTAAAACCTCTACAGATCAATATATTTAAACATTTGAGATATTAAGAACTCGATAATTAACAAACTGTGCAACCGAATCATCTAACTGTGTAACAGAATTACACACTCAAAATTCATATAACCTAATTAATCACATGACGTCATACCTCACTCACTCAACGTCACTAAATCATCACAAATTGCATCACACAGCTTAATTATAAAATTATACAATTAATGACGTCGCTAAATCAATAAACAAATTATCATCATATTCCTATACATTACAAGAGAGAGATAATTACGAGTGTGATAAGATGATTGTCTAGAAATGATGATTAGATTTTTTTTTTATATAAAATGTGTGATTGATTGATTGATTGATTAAAAGGATAATAAATGGAATAAATAGATAGACTTACGGTTAATTGTAACGAATTTGGATCATGATAATAATAATAATGATATCAGTTTGTTTGTTTGTTGTAACAGAATTACTTAAAAGAATGTTTGTTTGATTTCCGTTTGCTGGATTATTTGGGGGTGGAGATAGTTATCAAATGAAATATGTATTTGAATTTTGTTGTTTTTAATTAGAATAAATTGTAAAAATAGTCCCTGTATTTTGGAAAAATGCGTCTGGAGTCCCTACTATTTGGTAAGTGCAGAGACCGTTCCCGTTCCTGTAGGGAACTTATGGTTGCAGATTCGGTCCTTGTCTGAAGCAAAATGTCTAAGTCGGTGTTTGAATTAGACTTAATTGACTTAATATGAAAAAAACTGAATTCATTAAGTCATATGAAAATTGTTTGTTAGAGAAAAATGACTGAAAATATTAAGTAATAAAACTAAAAGTGTCTGCATTAAGGTATCTCTTAATTAAACTTGACTTAATAAATAAATTTAACAAACAATCCCTAGATTACCTTACTTTTTCATCTTTAATTTCATATTTACAAGGGGAGTTTGGTATTTTACTTAGGTTAGAGACTGAAATTGCAACCTTAAATTCCTTACATGAATGGTCTTGCACTTTTCAAATAGTAAGGACTACACTTGCAATTTAACCAAAATACGATTCTTTGTAATTTACTTTTTCAGCTACTAATGTGTGATTTGTTATTTAGAAAATAAGAAAACAAAAATAAAAATATCTTTAGGGCCCGTTTAGTTTGTAGACAGGGTTTAGGATTTGGATTTGAATTTGGGTTTGGATTTTGATTTGATGTATGAAAGAGAAAATATAATATTATAAATATATATATATTTGTTTTATATTTTATGTTAAAATTAATTATCTATTAGTTAATACTTAAAAGTTATAATAGTGATGAAAGACCCCATCTTACGATATAAATGAGTGATTGTAATTAAAATGGGCCTACAATTCAAAAAAAGCTAGCAAATCTCGACCATATACCTGGATTTGTAGAAAGCTATATATCTAGCATGAAACCCTTGTGTTAGACTAACATGTATGCAACAAACAATCGATGTGGGAAACGAGGTTTTTTACCCGTGCTTCGCTGCGGTATGTTTTGATGCGGAAGTATTTTAACTGTCGTTTAATATCAGATCTGGGAAACACAATATGATTCTCTATCATTAATATGGAATGCACTTTAATTCATTTGTTTGTCATTGTTAATTATGCGAGATACTAAAATTATGATAAAAACACTCAGTAAGATGACAACTTCCATTCTCCATCGTTAAGATCCTTTCTTATAATCAAGTGTCACTTATCACCAGTAAGTACTAAGTACCAAAAGTAACGGTACGCATTCAAGATACACAACACTTAATTATAGTTTAGTGCATGATTTGTGAGAGGCAGTTACAGTCATGATTAACCAAACTAATTGATAGTAATTAATAAAGATGACCAGTAAATGGAAGTGCGCAAGCTAAAATGATTCAAGCCCGATAAACATGATTACTATTTATGGACTGCCTTGGCTAACTCCAGTGACGAAATCACATTACATTGATAAGGCATATGCAGGGTAATCCTATAACTAAATAGCTGAACCCGCAATTAACTCATATTATTTGTTTGCCAAACTTCTTATAGGATCATTAAGCGTGTCGAAATCTATGCACATTGTGGCGACACGATTAGACAATAGAATAGCATTTTCTGATGAAATATACCTCTAAAAAAGTCCCAGCTTAAGAATCACATCAACAAGATTTGAATTTGCCTTCCTCACCAATTGAAATAGTTTTTTCCTCTTCATTGTGAAGGTTCAGTTTTCTCCATACCACGATTAATATCACTGAATTGTCCCACCATCCCATCAACCTAATACCAGGAAAGCGAGTACAAAAAACACTTGATAAATCTTCAAACAGTGAGAAATTCTATGTAGAGTTCAAAATTAACCTACTTGGCGAACATAGTAATCAAGGGCAATACTCTGGCCTAAAACACTACCATTCGTACGAATCCCATCAAATACATATGTAACCATTATGAACTATAAACTTATTACACTTCATTTGAAGAACCACGATTAACAGGAAGTATGAAAGATTTGGAAATATTAAGATAACTTCTAGAACCGGAATGCTAAGTTCCTATGTAAAAAATCATCAACCAAAATGGCATTTTCTGCATAAAATTTGAGCAATGAAATGCCTAAGTTTCTGCGTAAAACATCAGCTACGAAAAAAGCTTTGTATGCATAAAAATTACTTTGACGCATACTTACGTCATAAAGATGATTTTTCAAATTTATGATATACATATAAGCTGTTGTAACATACCGCATGATATGTTATCTAATTAGTTAATTCAGTATTTGGGATTGTGTTTGCAAGACAGCATTTTCAAAAGGCAGGTTACAAAGTGCTAACATTTACTCTCTTTTAAATTGCAGATAATCAAGTTTTCAAATGGTTTTCCGAAAACTATATTCTGATTAGCTTCATATTATAAACAAAATAATCATATTTTCTCACAAAATGTAGTCCCAAAAGCCCTCTAAGCATTTGTTGCTTAGTTTATGATAATCACTCAACAACTGTGTTATACAACAAACGTTATTTATTTTTTTACGATCTTTGCTATATTTTGTTAACGACAATTATAAACTTTATTTTAGCAAAACATAAATCTAGTTAAGTCTTTTGTATATATAGTAACAAGTCTCTTTTAAACAACATCATTGAATTAGCTACATCATTCATTCTGCAAGTTTACTTTGTAAAACATTTTAATCAAAATAAAATTGTATTTTTACATCATTACATGATTGCATATCTCTTTAGGATCTTTGGAAGATATGGTAAATATTTTGGTTAGATTATCACTTTAGAATCTTTGGAAGATATGGTAAATATTTTGGTTAGATTATCACTCTAGAATCTTTGAAAGATATGGTAAATATTTTGGTTAGATTTGATAAAAGATTTGGATGATTTTCTGTCAGGTCCCCATGGAACCAAATCCATACACGGACGGATCCTTGTATTTGGATCCGTCTGAACCGTGGCTTGCTGGCACTTCTTGCCTATAAATAGCAAGCCACACCATGTTGATTTCTCATCACTTACGAGCATAAAAATAACATACATTCTCTCATTCATCATTCCTTATTTCTAACCCATTCATATTTTATTTTAGTGAGCTTCTTTTGTAGCAAGAAGATCAAAGCATTATCAAAAGAATCCGCAAACTATGTTTGAAACTTGAATCCGCAAACTGCATAACCAAATAAACAAGTTGCAAAACCTCTACAGATCAATATATTTAAACATTCGAGTTATTAAGAACTCGATAATCAACAAACTATATAACATACTAGAAATTCATATAACCTAATAAATGACATGACGCCATATCTCACTCACTCAACGTCACTAAATCATCACAAATTGAATAATAAGCGTATCAACAAGGTGTTATAGAAATTATACAATTAATGACGTCACTCTTAATCAATAAACAAATAAATTATTAAAGATTAAAAGAGAGATAATTACGATTTACAAAATGTGTAATTAGATTTTTTTTATAAAATGTGTAATTGATTGATTGATTAAAAGGATTAGATAGAATTAAGGTTAATTGTAACGAATTTGGATCATGATGATGATAATATGTCAGTTTGTTTGTTTGTTGTAACAGAATTACAGAAGAATGTTTGTTTCATTTCCGATTTGTGATTAGTTGGGGGTGGAGATGTGGATAGTTATCAAATTTGTATTTGATGTTGGGAAACAAGAAAGTAAGGCCAATTATTTGCACACTCTTCTTTTTTTTTTGTATACTTTATTTTGTGCTAAAAACATTTGTACATTTGTTTGATACTGCTTTGCCAGTTTGTACATTAGAGTATGCGGATAAAAAAATGAATGTGCCAATCAACTCTCATAAAATAAAGAGCAATAAAGAAGAACACAAGATAGAGCTAATGGAGAATTATCTTATTCATCTCTCAAAGGAGTCATGTATATATAGTTACAAAGATGGAGTATTCCACAAGATACGAAATTAATCTAATTAAAATAACTACTAAGAATAAGAGATATGGACATCCATTCTATATGTATCCATAACACTGACATCCATTCTATATGTATCCATAACCCACCCCCTTAGATGTCCATTTGAGGATTATGTTTCATTAAAACCTTACTAGATAAAACCCAATGGGACAAAAATCTAGCGAAGGAAAAAGAGTACATAATTCCTTTATACGCTCGGGGATGTTACCTCATTAAAAACCTTGCCGAAAAACTATGTGGGGACAAAATCGTGGTCAAGGGAAAAAGAGTACAATGCGTATCTTCTCTCCCCTGATGATCACATTACTTAAGCTCATTGAATCAGTGAAATGCACCTTAATGTGTCTTGATAGAATTACATGAATAAATATTCTCTACATGTTGCTCGCATATCCAATTTAAGGATTAAGATACGTCATACATCTCATTTAAGTACATCCTTTTACTTCACATATACACATTTTAGTATGGCACATGTAAATTGATATTGTGATCATCATCTTTATAAGTTAAGGGGGTCTTTTCAACATCATGTGACCTCACAAACATAAGTGTCGTTTATCTATATAAAGATAGTTAGCATCTTTCTTTAGTTGATTCACACATATTTCATCCTTCTGTTGTTCAATTCGTAAGCTAAGACAAAATGTGTCTTTTGTTTCAAATTCAATTTTTATACATTCACTTTCCTTTATATTCATAAAATCAAACTATATGAAACTTAACCAATATTCAAATCAAGAACTCTTTATAAAGTTTCATAGGCACACATAACTCTTTATTTGGCACAATACTATACATTAATGATATTATAAAACATATGCCAAAAACATGATTAATTCGATACAATCAAGCAGTGTTCTCGAGAACTTTTCTTATATGCTTTAAGCATTAAAAATCACTAGCATACTTCATGCATTTTATATCCTAAAATCTCAACATCACATGAGCTCTATTCATTTATCTTTTAGACGCATATCGATTAGTTATCATATCACCAGACTTATAAATATTAAATAAATTATTGGATCCACCACATGAGATCATGTCTCTATATGTAAAATCTTTGCGAAAATATTTGTGTGCCACCAATTATGCTTATAATAGTTTCAATACTTTAATTTCGCTCTCTCATAATGACCAATGCATATCCAATAATTTTACACATTCATATGTACGGACTTCAAGTCCCAGTAACCATGTCTCGTCACAAGAGACTTTAATCTTTCATTAGTTCTTTGCGTCTTTACTTCTTTTGGCCATTTATTTATACATCTTCACTTCCTACAAGTATGCTTCCATGATCCTCACCATGATTATAGCGCTATCTTATTTATTTACATAATCATTACCATATTGGACGTCAATTCGTTACTTTTCGATTCCACACTTTACTAGACATTGCATTATATCCCATTTATTGAGATCTCATAGTTTCTCACGTACCCGGGGTTTTTTCCATATACATTCATGTCTAGTGTCTCTTTAGGGGACTATGGGGTCTTTATTATAACACCCTGAAACCGGGCCTAAGCGTTTTATTACAAGAATGCCATTGGAATAGTTGACTATGACTTTTATAAGTTGAAAGAACTTACGGGATTGGTTAGTCAACCCCGATAGTCAAACTACAAGTATTAAATGCTATGTAAATGGTTATGGAAAATATGATGTTTCACATTTAAGGGTGAGCATCGGTCCGGGACCGGACCGGACCGGACCGAGACCGACAAGACCGAGGACCGAATTAAGATAAAAAACGGGACCGAGACCGAGACTGAATGTGGTCGGTCCGGTCCAGTCTTCGGTCGGTCCGGTCCAACTAGGCAAGATTTTTGGTTTTTTGGTCGGACCGGACCGGACCGAGACCGAAATAAGGTAAAAATCGGGACCAAGACCGGACCGCCGGTCCTTCGGTCCGGTCGGTTTCGGTCTGGTCCGGTCGGTTTTGCCGGTCGGAATGCTCAGCCCTAGTCACATTTATAAGGAAAATTGACTTAAGGGACCTAAGTTGCCAAGTGCTAACATGTTATAAAGTATATTGTGGCCAAAGTGGAAGAAAGGGAACCTAAGGGACCTAAAGTGCTAATTAGCCAAACTTATCCTCTACTAATGTCTGGATAATTCTCTTATCATCACAAGAGTTCCAGATGATTGTATATATAGGTGTGTGTGTGTGTCGTGATGATCACCTTGTGAAGAAGATTAGACTTCTAATGTTAAGATGAAGCCCTAGCAATGATTTTTACAAAGTTTTGATGATGATGATGCTATTGGTTTAATTAGCTTGAATGAGAGGTAAGTAAATTGTATATAACAAGATGTTATATTGAGTTTATCATATTTGTATTATATGTTATGTGTTAAATGATTGTTTGTGTTAAGGTTATGAATGGCCTAATGACTACTATGCTTGGCTAAGAGGAAGATGTGGCTAGTTGGTTAAACTAGCTAAATGAGTTTAGCATAGTTGATATGCTATTGATGACATTTGGAGTTTAAGAGTTAATGTGTATTTAGTGATTATGTGTTTAGCAAAGATGTGGTTAGCCTAGTTGTGAAGTTAGCAAGGTATGTAGAATTTTGAGTGTTATGAATGATGGGTTAAGTGAAGCTTATGATGCAAATTGTGATTAATGATATATGATAACTTGTTATGTCTTTTACTTACTAAGAAAAAGCTTACGGTTTAGTTGTTTAACCGTTTTGTAGGTTCAATTGTGAAGAAGGTAAAGCGATTGGAAAAGGGCTTAAGGATTGGAAGAGTGTATGTTAGAAGGTTTGTATGCAAATAGGAGCTTAGGTAGAATACCGAGCTCGAAGTCAAAGTTGTTCCCCGGGAGTTTTAAATGGGTTAAATGTTTGTAATGTCAAGTATTTGAAATGGTTTAAGAGTCATTTTATAGGTCCTAAAGCATGTTAAAGAGTTATGTTTAAATGGTGTATGCAAACGGGTCAAAACGAGTATTTTGGCATAATACCCGTCACTTTGTAAAGCACGTTTTCGTGGGTCAATATGACCAAGTTTATGCATATATTTGATGTTTATAACGACCTAATGATTTTTGGAAGTTTTGGTGTTATGTCATGTTATAGAAGTCGTTTTCTGGAAAATGGGTCAAAAGTACACAAAAGGGTTATGCAGAAAAAGGGGTGTTTGGGACAAGGTCTATTTTAACCCATTTTGGGTCAAACGGGTCAAGAATATTTGGAAAAACAATGTATATGGTTAAGTGTTTGTAAAGTGGTTAAAATAGTGGAGAACTAGTTGGAGAACTAGTCGAAGTCAGTTTTTGAAAAATCATATTTTTAA
The DNA here is from genome assembly GCA_022545495.1 of Chrysanthemum lavandulifolium. Taxonomy (NCBI): domain Eukaryota; kingdom Viridiplantae; phylum Streptophyta; class Magnoliopsida; order Asterales; family Asteraceae; genus Chrysanthemum; species Chrysanthemum lavandulifolium. The sequence continues at coordinate 264,596,600 of CM040239.1, read as the reverse complement.
AACGGTAAGTCATCACGGGTCCCGCCACCCGGCAGTTCGAAGGTAATTGAGTCTAGTTTCATGTAAAAATACTTTCAATAGTCAGTTTGGTACATAATTATATCAGTTTAATGATTAGCAACAGCATGTCAGTTTTAAGTCAAGTCGTTTCCGCGTAAAAGTTTAAATTTTCACGTTTTTAAGTCGTATCGTTCACGGGTTGTTACAACTTGGTATCAGAGCTTCGGTTTAAGTGAATTAGGTTTTCACTTTAGGTTTCCTAGACTTAAAGCACTATTAGATGCGTTAAATGTAAAAGTAGGTTATGCGAGAAAGTAAATGTTTAAGTTTCGAAGCGAATTATGTGATAGGTTATATGAACCTAAGTTGATGATGATGAATGTGTTTTATAATGTCAACGTGTATGTGATATAAGTCCGTGGAGGACTTGAAGTATTTAGGTGATTAGATTGCCGTACACCTTGGTTAGTATCGATGATCGTATTATGATTTTATGAACGTGTGTTATAATGATGATAATGGAATGCGACTAGAATGGTAAGTGATATTTGTTGGAATCACTCCTAAACCATAATCAAGTGTTTGTAATTAATATGTAATAGTTAGCTTTATTATGGCCTTTATGTTTGTTATTAGCCTTAAGCTTATGTAGAAGGCCCATGAGCTTAGGCCCAAGCCCATTTAAGAAAGGATGGAAACTAGGAGTGTTGCCCTAGCTTTCCTCCTATAAATACTCTTGTATAACCCTCACTTGAGGGTTGGTTGTTCAAGTTTTCTTTTCACATATTCCTACGCCTAAACCGTTCTTATTATTGCGTGTGTGTGTGTTAGATCTTGTTCAATCGCCTTATCTCTTTCTATAATACTTGTGTTTGTAAAACTAGTGACCTAACAGTGGTATCAATCGCCTACTAGTTTGGTGAATCGTGTTTGTTTTTGAAGTGGGTTTCGGTCCTACGCTTAAAACACACGTTTGATACTTTGGTTCGCTTAAGCACTTTTGAATCGTGTTAGATCTTGTTCAATCGCCTTTAAGCACTTTTGATATTCAGTCTGATGCACCTTGTGTTATTTGTCGTAAAAGTATGAATTCTGAGTGTCATGACAAATGTGTTGCTAAAGCTATAATCTCTCGTTTACGGAATCCTAAGAATCGGAATACCTCTAGGCCCACTAATCATTCTCGATGCATTGGTAGACCGCCTCTTTAGATTCTAAGGAAAACATTCTTTGTCATCTGTAGCTCAGGTTTCACCTCCTAAGAATGTAGTACCACCTAGTACATTCACTAAGACTAAAGCAAAGAGTAGTCATAGATGGGAGAAATGGATATATAACACACTAGGATTTAAATGGATGCCTAAAGTCATTAATGTGTGCATGTCTCATATACCTTCCTCGGAACCCTCTAACATTTTGGGTTCCACATCTACTTCTATTCCATCTGTGTCGTGCATGTATGTCTGGTGATCTGATCATTCTCTGATTGTTGATAGCGGATGTTCCGGACACATGACATGCAACCTTAAACTGTTATCAAACTTTATTTCAAAGTTCATTAGCCTTTGTCGAGTTCGGGAATGATCACTTGCAGACTATCATGGGCTACGGAGATTATGTCAATGGGAACATCGAAATCAGTGAGGGTTTACTATGTGGAAGGCCTCGGTCATGTCTGCTTTCGGTTAGTCGGTTTTGTGATGGAGATTTGGAGGTTGCTTTAGGGAGAAAACTTGTTTCATTCGTGATCTACAAGGAAATGACCTTATGTCCTCGTGTAATTCTAGTCTCTACACTATCTCTATGCAAGACATGGTTGCTTCATCTCCCATCCGCTTACTTTCAAAGGCAACATCAACAAAATCACGGCTATGGCACGTAGTCTCTCACATCTAAACTTTCAAACCATCACCAACCTTGCTCGACACAAACTAGTTGAAGGTCTCCCATGATTCCGATATTCAAAAGATCACCTTTGCTCACTGTGAACAAGGAAAAGCACTCGTGCTCATTTTCCTTCAAAAGTGGAACACGACTCTCGACATGTGCTTCATCTTCTTCACATGGATTTGTGTGGCCCGATCTTGCGTGCAAGCGATCAATGGCAAACGCTACATCTTAGTAATTGTTGATGACTACACACGATGGACTTGGGTCTATTTTCTGAAGCAAAGACCAAGCTCCACAAATGATCATCACCTTTCTCACAAAATACAGTTCGACTCCGCAACACCGTCGAGCTAATTCGAGCAGACAAAGGCCGAATTTGTTAACCAAACCCTTCGTGAATTCTATGAGAAAGTGGGAATTGACATCAAACATCTATTGCACGTACACCGAACAAAGCGGAGTTGTTGAAAGACGAAACCGAGCGTTAGTGGGCTGCAAGAACAATGTTAATCAATGCTAAACTTCCAGATTACTTGTGGGTGAAGCGTATCTCGTGCATGCTATACTCAAAACCGTTCTATGATCACAAACGCCACAACAAAACACCTTTCGAGCTTGTCCACAACCATAAACCGAATGTCAAACACTTTCATGTATTTGGATCCCTTTGCTATCCGAATAATGATCGTGATGATTTTGGAAAGCTCAAAGCCAAAGCGACATTGGAGTCTTTATTGGATATTGTGAGAATTCTAAAGGTTACGGATTTGGAATCGTCGTACAAAGCAGTGATGGAAGCGATTCATGCTCATTTTGATGAACTCACGGAAATGGCTTCGAGTATAACAACTTAGAACCCGGTCACAACCGTTTAAACTTCCTCAACCCCATCATCACCGAACAAAGCCCCATCTAACTCGTTAACAAATGGAAGGTTATTTGCTCCTCGTTCGGTGGCGATATTGATGAGCGTGCTCGGTGTATCCATTGTTTCCATTGCACAACCCGATAATATTCCTATACGATACACTGCTACAACAACTCATGTTGAAGATGCACCTACACCGATTGACTCCAACACAACAGATTGAACACACCGCTTCCAACAATGATGAACGGTGATGATATTACAATGAAGTACCCCACTGCGATTTTGATCTAAATGCATTCTTTAACCCGTTTGCTAATGAGGCTGCGCACGGATGTCGCGAATCTTCAACAAACCATTTGAATCCTCGAATCGCACAATGTATACCAACATCAACCCTCTACACATCGATGGAAAAAGACCATCCTCGGCTAATATTATTGGCAACCCGAATCAACCAACGTTCGAGACAACGTCTTCGCACGGATGGTGAACATTGCATTTATGCACTCACCGTCGCTAATCTGAGCCTAAAAACATTAAAGACGCAATGAAAAAGACAACTAGATTGAATCCATGCGGGAAGAACTCAACCAATTCAAGCGTCTTGAAGTATGGGAGCGGTTGAAAGACCAACGAGGGTCTCGTCATTGGTCTCAAATGGATTTGGAAAAACAAATTGGATCTTTGAAGGAAGCGTAATCCGAAACAAGTCACGTCTAGTTGCTAAGGGTTATCGTCAAGAAGAGGAATAGACTTTGAAGAATCTTTTGCTCCGGTTGCTCGTCTTGAGGTTTGTTCGGATATTTCTCGCGTTCGCGGCTCATATGAATATGACGGTCTTTCGGATGGATGTCAAACTGCGTTTCTTAACTGACAACTAAAAGAAACGGTTTATGTCGACCAACCCGAAGGATTCGTTGATCCAGTGCCGAACCATGTCTACAAACCGAACAAAGATCTTTATGGTCTCAAACAAGCCCCTGGGCATGGTGCGATAAGCTATCATCTTTCCTCATTGCTAATAATTTCACCAAAGGCTCGGTTGACCCAACTCTTTTATACAATATCACGGGCACATATCTTAATTGTTCAAATTCGTGGATGACATCATTTTGGGTCTACACATAAAAGTTTTCAACCGCTTTTGCAAAACTAATGAAGAAAATTTTTGAAATGTGCATGATGGGTGAACTCACGTTCTTTCTAGGACCGCAAGTTCATCAATCACCCGTGGTATTTTCTTGAGTCGATCCAAATATGCCCTTGAATGTTAAACAAATTTGGAATGACAACTCAGTGACACTTATGCCACACCAATGGCTCATACCAAGAAGCTGAATCTTTGATTTACATGGGAAATTAGTTGACCTACCAAATCTAGAAGTATTATTGGGTCTCTCATGTATCTAACGACTAGCAGACACGATATTGTCTTTGCCGTTTATCTATTCTCCCGTTATCGATCGCGTCAAGCTGAAACCCACCTCTACGAGGCTAAAAGAATCCTCCGATACATCAAGGGAACCATTAACTTGGGGATCGGTATCAAAGTATTCGGTTTTGAACTAATCGCTTTTGACGCCGACCACGCAGGATGCTTAGACTCGAGGAAAAGTACTTGAGAGCTCTACAATTTCTTGGTGATAAGCGGTGTCTTGGCAATCAAAAGCGAGGATTGTACATCGTCATCAACCGGCGCGAATATGTAGCCATGTCCGCTTGTTGTGCTCAAGTCATATGGATGAGAACACAACTCAAAGACTATGGTTACGTGTTTGATGAATCCCGATGTCTTGCGACAATCGAAGTGCCATTGCGATCTCGTGCAACTCGGTTTAGCACTCGAAATCAAAGCACATCGATCTACGCTATCATTTCATCAAAGACCACGTGGAGCAGTGCAGTTGAATTATACTTTGTGGTTCTGAGAATACCAATTGGCGGATCTACTCACCAAAGCCTTGCCTCCCGCTAGGTTTAATGAGTTGATCCACGGATTGGTATGAGGTGTTTGACTCAAGAGGAATTGGGCGACCTCTTAAAAGCAGTCTTAAAACACATCAAACACAAAACATCTTTTGTAAATAATTTTTCAAAAACAAAATACAAAAATATAAAATCTTATAAAACAACAAAAATATTCTTCTAATCTTTAATCTTTCAACATCGCGACTACATTTCTTCCTTCAACACTATAATCTTTCAAAATTCGATATTTTTACGATCAAGTGTTGAGGGGAAAAATTTTCACTAACTGTTTCAAAACATCATGTACTTGCATGTTATTATATCCCGGTTGTTTCTCTTATCAAAAGGTGGTAAACTTTTCTGGTTAAATGACACTCCTCGGACTAAAATTAATAACCTTTCATCATTTTTTAAGTCGAGGGGGAGTGTCGTCAAGTTTCTTTCTTAAAAACCTTTGTTTGGTAACCAAAATGGAAGTTAAATGGCTTTGTTTGAATAAGGAAAAGGTGGAGGGACCAAAACTGTCAAAACCTTAAAGATATTTTGAATAAAAATATCCTCCACCTAACATTTCACTTCTCATTTATTACTCAAAACCTAAAACATCCTACGCCTAAGAATCGTTCATCAAAACCGTGTTTAAGATCGTCAATTTGTAAGTGATTTCATGTTCCTAACAAGATTTTAAACAATGGTTTTAAATTTTACACGAATCCAACGGTTAAAACGTCGTGTAATCTTGATTCTGTGGTCTACGCGTAGGCGTATGAACACCCAATCAAGAATGGGTGTTTGTGGTTAAAAAGAATGTGTCAAAATGTTTTAACAACATCTATGATATCGTTTCTATGCTCAAAACACACCCAGAAACACAAATTAATGGATTTTTATAATTTGGGTTTATGAGTCGAATTTGGGTTTTTCCAAATGTGAAGTGTTTTGGTCAAAAAGATTGTTGGGTTATGGTCATATGGTGTTGAATTGATCATTTCCATGGTTGTTTACCACCCAGAAACACTAATTGATTAACAATTTGAAGGTAGGGTTTAAAGTTCATACCTTTGGGTAATTTTGATTCACAACGAATTAGATGTTAATACATGGCCTAAAGAATCTAACAACACTCTAGACCTACCAGAATTTGTTTGGTGCATATCCCATGGCTAGAAATTATACGCGTAAATCTTAACCCTTAGGGTTTTGACCTCTGCGTATGACTTTCTATCGTTACTATTAACGAATGATTCATGCCATGTTTTGTTGATATAATGAATTTTTGTGTTAATTTTGATGATTTGATGAATTTATTTCGGGCTTTGCTACGCTTAATATTCGAATCAAGGTCATTTGCAACTCTACGCATAAGGATTACCTTCGCGTAGGAAGTTATCGCGTAAGAGAAATCCTACGGCGTAACTACTACGCATAAGGTTCTACAATGGGACTACGGCGTATCCCGTGAAGGATATGTGTAACATGACTCTACGCATAAGGTCTACTCTTACGAGTAAGCCTTACGCGTAAGGTCTTCTCGCGCCTCTGGCGTAAGCCCTACGCATAAGGCCCCCTTTCCTCACGCGTAACTTCTCTTACGCGTAAGTTAGGATCCCACGCGTAGCTTTAGTCTCTGGCGTATGTCATTCTTGTTCACGATTAACTTTGTCAAAACTACGCCTAAGCCTTGATTTACCTTCATTATGAATTGTTACGTGTACAAACTTGTAAATAAACTAATCATAAAGTCACGAATCCAATAATGTCACTAATAAACTTAATCGTTTGATATGTTGTGAACAATAAGTGATAACATAAACTTTAAAACTTAAAGTTAACTAACTCATGAAACATTTCACGACATCATTGGACTATTGGACAAACAAGTGACTTAGGACTCGTAACAATCATTATCACTGTACATTCAATAACTAGACAATAAGACCTTCTGTTGACTAACATTATGTCTTTCGATATGTTGGTTCTTTTGGCTAATGTTATTTCGAGATCACGACATGGTGAACAAATGAATGTGGATGCATCGAAGTTCTTACAATTGCGATATCTTTCCGAAGGTTATCAGAAAGCTTGGAAAGAACAACCTTAGGGTTGACTTTGACACCCTCACATGCTCGTAATCTTCTTGTCTCATTGCGGTGGATATTCTCAAGTCTCATCCCTACCATAATATGCTCTCACACTCTGCCACAATTCCGAGGTCTACATTCAACAATTACGGGATTCTATGCAGAGGATCATTTGTCAAAATCTTGTGAATGAGACTCTTAATCACAAACAAGTCACTATCACTCCCGATGACTTACGAGTTGTTCTCATCATTCCGGACATCGCTCCAACCGACTTCTTTGCTACCCCTATTGAAGAGATCATCCTGCAATTCTTGATAGATATTGGTTATGATGAATCTACAGAATCATTACTAAGCACTCTCACGTGGGTGAAGAATATTCCTCAACCATGGAGGACACTCTATATGATCATCACCAAATCGGTCTACGGTCGTGACGGTGGCTATGAGCATCCCAAGCTCATGGAACGCAAATTTTCAGTCGTTGATCAACAAGAAGGACATTATAATTGAAGCCTTTGCTATGGGAAGATATGATCTTGTTTCATAAGAAGCTTGGCTCCAAAATTCCCTATATCGGATACACCAAACTGTTGATCCGAGAGCTCTTGGACTTAATCCGATATCCCGGAGACTCAATGACCAAGATAATCATGACATCATGGTGAGCCCATACTATCTGTCGGAATCAAAGAATCGTCTACGAAGAAACAAGGTCTTTGAGTTGCCCGATCACCTTCTTACAAAGGAAATCAAAAAGTCGGAAGCGTACAAAAGGTATCGGGTGGCCGTAAAGAAGGAAAAGTTGGCCATCTTGATGAAAAGGCTTGAGGACTCCTACTCGGAGAACCGAAGAGGAAGTCTTGGAAGTGCGATGAAGTTACGAAGTCATAGGAAGTTTCCCAGAGGAATCCTCCTCGTAATAGGACTGTTCCTCTAAGGAAGCTACACCCATCCCAATCCCTAAACCGAACCGCAAAGAAAGCTTTTGGACGAAAGCTCAAATCTTGACACGGATGAAGAAATTACCTACTCAAAGCGCAAGGATGACAATCCTTGATGCCAAAACCTCCAAGTCCTCAAGCCGATAAAGGAAAAGGAAGACTCACGCACTTGTGCCCTATGATGAAAGCTACGAAGAAGAAGAAGAGCTCTTGGATCAATCCTACGGGATGAAGTTTAAATTAGTTAGACACATTCAAAAGTCAAGAATTTGCAAAAGACCAAATGGGTGGCCGGAGGATCAAGTGGTCTTGCTTGGCTCTCACCGCATCCCGATGCGGTTAATCGACCCGATAAGGGATCCGGTGCCACCACTCTTGTGCAACAACAAGCGCTTGTGAAGGTGTCTCTGAACTATAACATTGAGGAACGAGAAAAGGATAAGGCGTGAAAGAAAAAACGTGAAGAAGCTAAGGATCGACGGAAGAAAAGGCTAAATCCGGACAAGATGGCGAAGATAATTATGATGACTTTCTTCTCAACGGTCCAATGCGTTCCAAGGAAGATACTTACGCACCTCCAAAGGAACCCGAGCCTCCTCATGTCTCCTCCTCATCGATTCTTCATCTCACTCCTCACCACCACCATCAAAGAAGTCAACCAAATCAACATCCAAATCGTGAAGAAACCACCGATCTTGGATTTCTCGGACTCATGAAAGAATTGTGAAAGTCATCCAACAAGTCGGAAAGAAGGACATGCTCCACGAAAAACCGAATTGGTTTCTTGACCAAATCTGATGCTTAAATGATGAGAATGACAAGATGCGAGAAAAAGGGAATTCATTCGGAGTTCATGAAAAGTCATCGTCAAGAGAAAGCGAGCGAAATGATCGAAGGTTACACTAACAAGTACCTTGAATATCGTTCCTAAAGTCACAAAGGAGCTGCATTTACGGACAACTATATCCAAATCTTATGCGGATAGCCAAGCAAACTATAAGATCAACACCTTTAACCGTCTGCAATTAATCCATCCGATCCATGTAGTTTTCTCGGATAATGAATTGGTGGCCAAGCTTGTCACACAAATGTCTCAACGATCCGGGACATTTACCTCGATGAAGGAAAATTGTTTCAAGCATTCTTTGGACTACCAACTCAAGAAGCATGTAGATTGAAGCAGAAAAGTCTAAATGTCCTAGAGGCGATGAAGATAGTGATCGGGATAAGAATGATGAAGCTAAGCGTCAAAAGAAGTCGGTGAATCATCTTCTATGTTACCTCCTCTCCAACGGACTCCGACTCAACAAAGGTCCCTCCTCGTTCTTCTACTGTGTAAACCTCGGGACGATTCCGAGTTACCACCCGACTTAGAAAACCGGTGATCAATTTGAGTATACGGGTGGTGACGATGAAGAGGTCCTTGAGCCCCTAAAACAACCCACCTCTCCCAAACAAGTGCGAAACCGGAATCATCATCGAGGCCTTCTAAAAGAAGAAGAAGGCGACTCGGCTGAAGTCGTATCATGGCTAGATGACGATAAAACCAAGAATTTGAATGGTTCTCCACACTTGTCAATCAAACTCCTACCACGATGAAGGTCAAGATCGGTCGAAGGTTCTACATTGGAGCATGCTAAAGTTTTGCAAGAAAAGTTCCATGTGAAGAAAATGACGAAATCGAGTTGAGCGAATCAAGAATGAAGCGTTTCAACTTCTAAAAGACACCTACGAAAGTGCCCTCGAGATCGAATATCACCTTGACAACATTGCTCGAGCTATGTCTAAAAACATGGATTGGCTCAACCCGAAGCAAACATTGACTTCACAAAAGGACAACCCTCCATATTACACCGATTGGACCAAACCTCTATTGACCATTGGCCAACCAGATGAACCACGGATTCCTTCCGATATTTCTTCAACAAAGACACGGAATTTCTTCTCCATGGTGGCGATGGTTCAAGGAAATATGCTACATCCTTGACACTTCCATTCCTGCAGACTATCTACTCAAACCGCATTGCCATTGAGGAACGTGCCAATCACTTGTTCTCCAACACGGTGGGCAGCATACGACCGAGATGCATTGTCGGGATTCATCATGGCGAATGCCGACGAATCTACTCTGAAGTCGTCAAGTTCGGAAGTCACAACATGCGGTATTTAGTACTAAAGACATCGTTGCCATCCAACATGTTGGTCTTTCATCCAAATGGGACTACACCTTTCTCAAGAAGATTGTGGTCAAAAGACAGGATGAAAGGGATTATGCGATACGTGAAGTGACTTTGAGAATTTGTCTCTCAACGATATTGAAGACATGTACCTTGCCAAAGTACTGGGTCGCATGAGACAATTTTCAACGAAATACAACGTGAATTCATCAAGTCACTTGCTCATTTTCATCAGACGCATAGTCATAAAAGAGCGTGTTGAAGATCTCCGACTTGCCGTTGAATCATATCGAGACACGTGTCAACTTCACTCCACCACAACTTGATCTTCCCGATCTCAACCGGCTATCACAATTAACGCCATCGACAAACCGTTTGGTGTCGTTTATCACGATGAACTTCATCGCAATTGCTTGATGGCGTGTAATGAACTTCATAAATTTGGAGATCATACTCACGAAGATGGTTAGGGACGGATTAGCTTATCGATTGAAGGATATCGTGAAAACATTGGGAACCTAAGCGATGGAATTCTCGGGATCGGAGGAATGTGAGAAGGATCATCACCATGATTGATGAGCGGTTGTTCGAAGGGATCGATTTAGGCGATTGGAGAGCTATGTTGGTGGTCGACCAGGATTAACATAACCGGCTTTCAATGCCCCGCGCACTCTGGAACATCAATGCACTTCCTGGTACCCCTTGAATTGTTTCATTCATATAATTTTGGATGTGTGATTATCTATGTCAATGGCTTGTGCACACATAACAGTGTACAACCCGTAATTGTAAAGAAAGGACCTTGTGGTACGCTTCAGTGCCACAATCCTTACAAAAGGAGCGAAAGCTTCTTACTTTTGAGTAAAACCTATCAAACCTTTCACTTTTCAAGGTTTTGCTCAAAAGAACAAGTACTTCCCCTTACGATTTTCAAAAACATCAACCGTTTATATCACTTGTTGATGGGGAGTATTTGACTTAAAACTTTGTTCAAACTAAACATTCTTTGTGTCACTCTTCCCGCAACACTCAACATGGTCATATTTATTCTCAAACGTTTCAAAAATAACATCTTGTATGCCATTTTTGAGGGGGAGAAAATATGTGATAAGAAATATGTTTGTTGCTTTCTCGTGTGCATAGACTTAACCAACGAATTGACGAGATCCTTAGCGTTAGTAATTCGAAAAGTTGTCCGGACGGTAATAATTTCAAACTAGTTCGCTAGTGATGTAAACGTGTCTCATAAAGGACTTGTCCGAGTAGAATGTACCATTCGAGAAACTCTTGGTAGACATGAACTTTGTGGGTTTGACAATCTTCGAGGTTTGTCTACACCTTCAAGATAGTTATTAGAGCTAGTTGTCACCTAAAAGTCGACAATGTAACTCTTTAACTATGCAACGTAACCGTGTCTCATGAGGGATTGTCTATCTTGAGTTGATCAATTCAAAATGTCGCGTTCTTTCCTCACTGTGCATTTAACCGTTAAAACTATTAAGCACATGTGGAGGAGTATTTATGCAAAATCATATCTCTACAAAGGGTACTAAAATGTTTTCATTAATATACACCGTGAGAGATTTAATCTTCGATGGTACAAAATGGTGTTATGGCAACATAGGTTAGTCATGGAGTTATAAGGTGACTAAGGTTAGGAATAACTGTCCTATGATCCTTGAGAGCGGAGGGATCTACCCAAGGACACTACCATTAGTTAGTGTTAGAAGTCCTTAGGAATGATTGTAAAAAAAAAAGAAGGAGAAAATGAGAATCGGAGAAAGAAGGAGTTGAAGAATCCAAAGAAATGTAAAGTATAGGGTGAAAAGAAATAGCCCTCCAGTTACTCAACTTAGAGGCGGACATAGGTTCAATTCATATGCTTGGTTGTTACTTAGTGACACCGGTATTGAAGAATAAAGTCGTCATGGACCCGATGGCGCATGCACTAAACCTTCTTAGCCACTCAAGTTTCTCTCAATGAAGCTTGTTTCATTCTCACAGGGAACCCTACGTAAACTATTGGCTTTCTCTTGAGATCGCTGGTATTGAAGAGAGACCTCTCCTAGTCTCCGCTCGGAAAACCAAAACGCACTATTGAGTCTAGAGCCACGAGATTCATCAAAAGATCTCTTAGGAACACTTGACGTTTAATCACTTGATGATCAACAAATAAGATTATCGATGGTTCATATCGAGTCCTTCACGATCTTAGCAATCATCGAGAACATTTATGAGAGGTTCACATCATGATCCTCGGTGATTGAATGGAAACTCCCGCGGTCAACATCAAACACCACGGCAATGGTCACTTCGGTAACTCCCGTGGATTACGCGGAGTGTGTCTCAAACGGTCTGATCGTGAGGTGATGCTTGGTGTACCTCGACTCATCTGAACTATAGATGTACCCGGTACATCGCGTTATCTCACTTGTGGGACTCCGGTTCGAGAGCGGCCTGTAAGAATTAGAGTTGTGTTTTCACACTATCTTTGTTAACACTCTCGAAGTTCAAACTTGTAAGTCTTGGAACACCTTATTACTAACCGTTTGAAATGTTTTCTTCTTATGGAAGCTCGGGAGCGGGATGATCGTGCGATTCTTCGTGCTCACGCCAACATAATCACTAATGGAAGTTCTATCCAAAAGCAGCATAGCAATCGAATGATTCTTCATCAAATCAAAGAATCTACAAAGTTAAAGACTTAAAGAACTTCATCGAGTAAAGGCGTGTGAGCATGTTGAAGAATGGCGTGGAACCTTTGGAGCGATGAAGCGGACTGAGGCGGTCGATGCGCATAACAATATACTATCACTTTCACCACAAAGAACAATAATCAAAGAACAAAGTTAAAGATGACGTCAAAGCATAACTGTTCAAAGACAACTATCTCTCTACACCGGGAGATTGTTCGAATCAAGGCAATTCTTCTCACAAGAAAGAAGAATGTCGAAGACGTCGAGCTACTATTACATCAACGCATTCACCGTTCATCACCAACACTTGAGGGGAGATTGTTGGAATCACTCTAAACCATAATCAAGTGTTTGTAATTAATATGTAATAGTTAGCTTTATTATGGCCTTTATGTTTGTTATTAGCCTTAAGCTTATGTAGAAGGCCCATGAGCTTAGGCCCAAGCCCATTTAAGAAAGGATGGAAACTAGGAGTGTTGCCCTAGCTTTCCTCCTATAAATACTCTTGTATAACCCTCACTTGAGGGTTGGTTGTTCAAGTTTTCTTTTCACATATTCCTGCGCCTAAACCGTTCTTATTATTGCGTGTGTGTGTGTTAGATCTTGTTCAATCGCCTTATCTCTTTCTATAATACTTGTGTTTGTAAAACTAGTGACCTAAAAATATTAGAGATGGGCTAATAGCGAGTCAAAGTATTTGACGTTTAAAGTGTGGAGCATAGTAATGATAGGTGTGCTAAAGTATAATGTGTGAAGGTACAATGAGAATTGACACACTAACGGTTAAGTGTCTATAAATACGAAAAGTATAGAATGGGATTAAGAAATAATGACAAGTAATGATGAAATGAAAATTTTATAACTAATGTGCTAATAACTAAAAGAAATTAGTTAAGAATATAAGTAAGAACATGATGATATGTTTCCTAGTTAAACACGAAGAGATCGTGTTAATGAATAAAGTGAATATAAAGGATGAATGTATGTTAATGAAGGTGTTAACGAACTAACCTATGTAAGGTTAGATGTAGAAAAGAATCGAGTAACCTAAAAAAAAAGATGTGGAAATGTTTAACGCACGTTAAAGAATGTGAGTTGTAATGAGAAGTGTAAACACATAGTTAATGTGTAAGTATGATAAGCAGGTTTCATATACTCTATGATGCTTGCTTTAGCTAAATAGCATGAATGGAATAATGTGGGCGTTAAAATATTAATGGCTTGGATCTAATGTTAAATGTGAAAGGTTAAAGATGGTTATCATATAACCGATGAGTTAATGATGACTAATAATGGCATCTTTTGAGATGACCATGTTAATGATGTTAATAATGGCATTTTTTGAGATGACCATGTTAGTGATGTTAATGGTGGTATCCTTCAGGATGACCAATGTAATGATGTAAATGATGGTATCCTTCGGGATGACCAATGTAATGATGTTAATGGTGGTATCCTTGGATGACCAATGTAATGATGTTAATAACGATATCCTTTGGAATGGAATGTATTGCCTTCACCGTGAGGGTTGCCTATACCTTTGGCATATAAAAATATCCCCAAAGTGAAAGTGATAAAGGTATGGATCCAAGTCTAAAAGGTTAAAAAAAAGTAATGAAAAGTGTAATAAGAACGAAGAGAAAGAAAGTAAAGTAAAAACGACTAATGAGTACGAGTGTTATGTCGAAAGTGTATAAGTAGGACGATTTATAATCTCCTTAATTAAATGGATTGGGACGCCTTTTCATTTAATTAAAGAAATTGTGAATCGCCGAACCATAAGTTTACATTTCTTGATTTACATCGAATGAGACGTCTTTCTATGTAAATGAGAAAGCATAAATGAGTGGGCTTATGTATTCCCGACATGGCATAGGTAAATAATAAAAGTAGAAAATGGGGGCCTGGTATTAGTTAAAATTCTTAAGAACTAAAATAAGTGGAATAGAATTAGAATGCGACTTTTAAATTGAGACATTAAGTGAAACCAATCATTTAAGTGTCTTAAGTATGACTTGGAAAGATTAAGAATTTATAATGATGTTATAATGTGCCTTGAAGAGTGGTACAAAAGGTGAGTAGTGATAGTAATGGATGCTAATCTTCATTGGCACCCCCCTTATGTGTAAATGTAAGGATGTAAGATAAAGCTTGACTTTATGAAGTCAAAGTATTGAAATTTCCTATGAGACTTGTAGTCCTTGACGGTAAATTATAGAAAGAAATAAAGGAAACAAGGCCCTATAATAAAAATGTTAATGAAATAATGGAATGACCATAGTAGAATGTGAAGGTATTAGTCAATGTTGACTTGTGAAGGTCAAATGCGACCTAAGATTTCCTAAATGACTTATAATACTTAGCGGAAATCCTTAAAATGAAGTAAAGAAAGTAAGGTGGTAAAAAAATGTTAAAAGGGTATTGAGATGATTACGGTAAAGATGAGAATGTTAAGTTGTATTAGTTTATATTTGACTTATATAAAGTCAAATTAGCGCAAATTTTCTCAAGTGACATATAATCCTTGATTAAAAGTTAGAGTAAAGCAAGTAAGAATGTGGTGTAATAGTGATAAAGTGGTCAAATGATATTTTGGATATGATAAATGTGTCTCGTTTGACATAATAACCTTAGTAAGAGCCGTATGCTCTTAGATAAATCAACAAGAAGTAGAGAGTATTTAGGATTTTTGGAATGTGTTACTTTGTGTTGCAAGATCACTTAGATCATTGCAATGTAATGTTTGAATGAAAGTGTACTTAGTCTTAAGAATGGGGGCAACATATGATCAAGTCAAGGTTAATTTAGACGAGATATTTCGAGGACGAAATATAAATAAGGGGTAGAATTATAACACCCTGAAACCGGGCCTAAGCGTTTTATTACAAGAATGCCATTGGAATAGTTGACTATGACTTTTATAAGTTTAAAGAACTTACGAGATTGGTTAGTCAACCCCGATAGTCAAACTACAAGTATTAAATGTTATGTAAATGGTTATAGAAAATATGATGTGTCACATTTATAAGGAAAATTGACTTAAGGGACCTAAGTTGCCAAGTGCTAACATGTTATAAAGTATATTGTGGCCAAAGTGGAAGAAAGGGAACCTAAGGGACCTAAAGTGCTAATTAGCCAAACTTATCCTCTACTAATGTCTGGATAATTCTCTTATCATCACAAGAGTTCCAGATGATTGTATATATAGGTGTGTGTGTGTCGTGAAATATAGAGAAGAAAAGAGGGAGACCAAAGCTTGATGATCACCTTGTGAAGAAGATTAGACTTCTAATATTAAGATGAAGCCCTAGCAATGATTTCTATAAATTTTTGATGATGATGATGCTATTGGTTTAATTAGCTTGGATGAGAGGTAAGTAAATTGATTATAACAAGATGTTATATTGAGTTTATGATATTTGTATTATGTGTTATGTGTTAAATGATTGTTTGTGTTAAGGTTATGAATGGCCTAATGACTACTATGCTTGGCTAAGAGGAAGATGTGGCTAGTCGGTTAAACTAGCTAAATGAGTTTAGCATAGTTGATATGCTATTGATGACATTTGGAGTTTAAGAGTTAATGTGTATTTAGTGATTATGTGTTTAGCAAAGATGTGGTTAGCCTAGTTGTGAAGTTAGCAAGGTATGTAGAATTTTGAGTGTTATGAATGATGGGTTAAGTGAAGCTTATGATGCAAATTGTGATTAATGATATATGATAACTTGTTATGTCTTTTACTTACTAAGCGAAAGCTTACGGTTTAGTTTTTTAACCGTTTTGTAGGTTCAATTGTGAAGAAGGTAAAGCGATTGTAAAAGGGCTTAAGGATTGGAAGAGTGTATGTTAGAAGGTTTGTATGCAAATAGGAGCTTAGGTAGAATACCGAGCTCGAAGTCAAAGTTGTTCCCCGAGAGTTTTAAATGGGTTAAATATTTGTAATGTCAAGTATTTGAAATGGTTTAAGAGACATTTTATAGGTCTTAAAGCATGTTAAAGAGTTATGTTTAAATGGTGTATGCAAACGGGTCAAAATGGGTATTTTGGCATAATACCCGTCACTTTGTAAAGCACGTTTTCGTGGGTCAATATGACCAAGTTTATGCATATATTTGATGTTTATAATGACCTAATGATTTTTGGAAGTTTTGGTGTTATGTCTTGTTATAGAAGTCGTTTTCTGGAAAATGGGTCAAAAGTACACAAAAGGGTTATGCAGAAAAAGGGGTGTTTGGGACAAGGTCTATTTTTACCCATTTTGGGTCAAACGGGTCAAGAATGTTTTGAAAAACAATGTATATGGTTAAGTTTTTGTAAAGTGGTTAAAATAGTGGAGAATTAGTTGGAGAACTAGTTGGAGAACTAGTGGAGAACTAGTTGGAGAACTAGTCGAAGTCAGTTTTCGAAAAATCATATCTTTAAAACGGTAAGTCGTCACGGGTCCCGCCACCCGGCGTTTCGAAGGTAATTGAGTTTAGTTTCATGTAAAAATACTTTCAAGAGTCAGTTTGTTACAGAATTATATCAGTTTAATGATTAGCAATAGCAGGTCAGTTTTAAGTCAAGTCGTTTCCGTGTGAATATTTAAATTTTCACGTTTTTAAGTCGTGTCGTTCACGGGGTGTTACATTTATTTTCTCAATTCAACCATCTTAATTTTTTGCTCCATTTCATTTATTCATTCGAGGACTTTTACTTAGAATCGATTAGTCTATCATGCTGCAACCATGTCATAAACTCACTACCAATCATTGATTGTCATGTTGGGACATACATTATAATTGGAGCACTAGCAGCGTATATATGATCTAGTTACTTCTTTAGATCACTAAACATGTCTGGCATTTACTAGATCTGGAATGTTATTTCTCCCTTGAACTTTAAGTTCATATTCATTAGTGTGAGGATCAACATTTATATCATAAATTCATTCTAAATTTTTCGCCGCTCATTCTCTCCCCTGAATAAATTATCAATTTAAACATCCCATTTTGTGTGTTGTGGTGGATTTACTATATATTGCACAATTACAAAATCTCACATGGAAAATATGGTTTGTGACCAAAATCATTCTAACGGGGAGGATTCATTATAGATTGTAGGCAAGATGCGAATTCTTAAGTCATCACATGCCCCATAAACTAAAAGTTTTGTTCTCACAATATTGTTGGCTTTGCAATCAACTGAAGACGTTTTATAAACGTTTCAACAAAGCAATTTGTGTATGAACATGGACTACTTTTAAGTGCAACACTTATTCCAATAATCGCTCAATACTTGAAAGTATTCACCACCATTCTCAATAATTTAATTTGGAATATCGTGCTCGCATTTTATAAGTAGAGCCACTAATCACGCTAACTTTAAGTTGCGTATTTGATGATCATTTTGACGATGCATCAATTTTATAAATCAAAATGATCCATATAGCACATGTATAGGCCTACATACATGCTCTTTATATTTTTCCAAAATTTTAAGTAATCAAGTCATAATATGTATTTAGTGGTGATAAGTACATGATCAACTTCCATTGAGAACAATAAAAATAATCCAAATCATCTTCGAAGAAACTCATGGTTCTTTTATATTTATCGCATCATCATTGATGTGGGATGGTCCGACCGGTCATGCTAATTAATACAACAATGTTGGCTCATAAACTTCTAGCTTATGACCACAAGTGATTCAATTGCACTTTTTATGTAAAACTCGAATAATATGGAGAACTTAATATATCATCACATTCTCCAATCAAAATCTTACAAGCTCATTTATCGCTTTCATATAGTTCAATATAATTGCACATGAACCTATGCATTATCATATAGTAAAACATATCCATTTACTAGTGAAGTTGCACAATTTGCAAAACACGTGCATGCCATTACTCGATTAATTAAATGCCTTATAAGCAAAGAAAATCAAGTTATAAATAAATCACATATATATGAGAAGTTCAATGGCAACTTAAGTCAACTAAAACATTTTTCTTATACTTAATAGCTCAATTGTATCACAAGCATGCAAATCAATTTTAAACACCAAAGCGACATGTACATTATGACATCAGTTACTTTGCTGAAATCATTCATGATTGTGAGGTTTAGGGTGTGTTTGTTTCATTAAGATGTTTTAGGTCTAAATCTGACTACCACATCTTACAGGTAAGAGGTGGCTAGAAAGTCTAAATATGAACGAAATAGTGTTGTTTGTTTTTGTATAATTGTCCGAATGATTTTAAGTTCTCGTTTCTGCAATTTGTTTATCAAAAAACGCAATGCGATAATAAGTAACTTATGTAAGTATGAAACAAGACTTTTTATCATAAATATAAAATAGTTAATAAACCGTCAAATATATTATATTAACACAAGTCTTCAATCTCTTATCGAGTAAGAGGCAATAAGACAATCTCCCCACCTCTTATTGAGTAAGATGTTATATGTCTGACCGGGTCTGACTTAAAAGAAAAAAATAAACAACACTAATGTTTGACCACCTCTTACCGCCTCTGACTCAGTAAGAGTAAGAGGCTAATAAGACATTTTTTCAAAAAACAAACACACCTTTAGAGTTTTAATACATCTTACTCGTTTGAAATGTTGTAATATATGTTAATCTTATAAAATAGTCATAGTAGGGATGTGTTCAATATATAATTAAGAGTAAACCTCATTTAATAACAATATATGTAAAACACATTGTTAATATTATGATACACATATACACATACTATTTGCACGTACAGACGTATATAATAATATACTTATATTCAAATAATGACTGCCTCTTATGTACGTGAAAAGAACAAATAGTTGACTTTATTTAAAAACAACAATGATAAGTCATTAATATTTAACTTTTTATGTATTAAACTTACATACATCGCGTTTGCAAAAATTTGTGCCTAATCAAAACAAAGTTCGTAAGACATGAAATATATATACAGACAACAATAGTATAACTATTGATCAATAACAACAATAAAAACTTAAGGCATCCATTATGGTGATTTTACGAAAAGGTTTAATATGCATAAAATGGTTTATAATTTGTTTTAACCATAGTAAGTTGATGTTTTATGTTCATGTGGAATGAAGAGGTTTGAAATCTTAAATATTTTCATAATTTAATGTATGTGTAATTGTTAAGCATTTTATAAACTTGAAAAAAGTTTGTACATAATGTAACAATGTTATGGAAAACGTAGGGGGGTGAATACGTTCCCGTTTAAAAACTTAGAACCTTGAGTGTCAAATGACCAATCAAGTGTGATATAATATAAAAAGTGTCAACAATAATCTTACTAGTCTTACAAGAGCTAGAGAATATAAAGCAACAATTAAGATATATCACAATAATACAAACTAAGACATATAACATGCCATGACACAAACACAACTAACACAATATAAGAACAAGTCACACAAATATAAACGCAATGCAAAAATATAAATGTAAAACTATAAATGCAAAAATAAAAGTAAAGAGATAAGTAAAGAAAGCGCAAACCGGACACGATGATTTATAGTGATTCAGTCACGAAGCTCCTCTTCGCCCTACTACACTCCTCGAGTACCCAACTCGAGAGTTACTTCACTAATCAACAAGCTCCCTTCTCGGCGGAGAAAAGCATACAATGTCGCTTACATTATTTTCCGACACTAAGCTAAATGTCGAGTACTAATCTAGCTAGTACCAATCTCACAAACGATCTACCCAATCCTTGCAAATCACACAAGCTACAAGATCCCCACGATCTATACACGATCTACACGATCAACCAGATCTACCCGATCTTCACGATCTACACGATCTACCCTATGGAAAACTAGAAGGGGGTTGAATAGTTTTACCGTTTCAAAATTTGATTTGCTTTGAATAACAATGCGTGAATTTAAACAATATAGATAATAAAGAATAAATAATATGCAAGTAAAGAAAGAACGATCAAACCACAATATGGTTGTTTATAGTGGTTCGGTCTACAAGGACTCTTTTTCCTTGCCCTACTCCACTCCCCGAGTCTACAACTCGAGAGTTATCTTCACTAATCAACAAGCTCCTTTAACCGGCGGAGAAAACCTTTACACGTCGCTTATACAATATTTCCGACACAAAGCTAGATGTCGAGTTCTTTTACAAGGGCACAACCGCTCCCAACACATTATGTATTTTGTAACATATTGGATTTCATAAACACATCAAATCATATTAAGAAGAGGCGTATGAATTGAGTTTTAGAGAGAAAGTAAAGAGAGTTGGGAACTTGGTGAGACAAAGAAAATGATATTGAAAGCTCAACCCTCTACCTTGGGAGGTAGAGGGTATTTATAGTTTCTTACAAGACACGCCCCTACGGGCATGGATCGGCATCTGATGGGTAAAGACCCGTCCGTCCTTCACGGTGTTACTTAACAAACTAATCATTAACATTAAATGACTACGACTACGAGCTTTCTAACGAATACATATAATTGAGGTGACCGACTCTTTAACTACCGGATTTTATAAATCCTAACAATCTCCCCCTAAGGGAGGTCACCTCAATTTACATTGAATACAAACAGATATTACACTTTGATTGTTCTTAGATTCTTGATTGAGTTCTTTGCTCTGTAGCCTGTAGTCTTTGATTCTTCATGTTTCGAATGTTTTGTTAATTCAAGTGTAGGTCTTTAAATGATCCACGTGATGATGAGTATTAGGCCATCATTGAGATCATCTGCCACCATAAATCTCTGACGTATCCATTGTTGTGTTGCCATCATGTGAAGTTGTGACTTTTGGACCGACATGCTCACATTCTGGATCATGATATCTTCTCATCAGAGTAGCGAAGCTTTAGTTGATTCATGATATTTGCGCAGCGTAGCGAAGCATGGAGTGGAAATATCGAGTCACTTGATGACGATATGCACATATCATGATTTCTTTGAGATGTAAGTGATGTGAGCATGCGGTTATGGATTGACGCCTCGCTCGATCAACCGCAACCGCTCGGGTGCTCCTACGAGACAACGATTAGCAATAAAAGCGCACAAAAGTGTCTTTGATCACTTCGTTGAATTGAGGTACACGGTCCACGGTTCCCGTTAATCAAGACAAGTATCGCTGTGATCGTAAAATTCGAAGAATCTCCTCGACGGGTTTCATAATCGCTCTAGTCGTTCTCAAACCGGAACGTCTCAAAGAAGACAACACGGAGTGAGTGAACCAAATAATTGAGATTCACCGATTGATGAAAAGTGATTTGAAAAACAATCATGTATTACTTAATATAAAGTGTTTTGTAATACAACGAAGGTTTTAAGGAAAATCAATTATCAATCATAAATACCTTTTTTTTGAACTATTAATACACAGTTGATGTGCTAGAGAAAATAATTTTTAAGCACAACGACCGGTTTTTCAAAGGTATCCGTCAATCCATTTCCTGTACCATGGTTGATTCAATATTTAATCGCCCCATCGTTTCAATCCAGTTGTCACAAGTTTGATATATTGGATAGATCTCACATGTCACCTACCAAGAGCTTGTTTGATATTGGCTCTAGAAGGTTTTCCATCTTCATTGTGAATATGTAAAAATATCACTCAGATGTTCTGGCAATACCACAAGGATAATGCGTAGGACTCTTAAGATATATTCTCACTTTCCACATTGTGTGAAATAGTGAGTCTTCATTGATTGTTTCCTAGTGAGATTTATTGATGATCTCGTGGCTCTAGACTCAATTGTGCATTTTGGTTCCTATGTGGAGACTAGGAGAGGGTATCCTTCTTCAATATCAACAATCTCTAAGAAAGTCGATAGATTATGTATGTTCCCGTGAGAATGAAACAAGCCCTTTAAGAGGAACTTGAGTAGCTTGGGAAGTTTGGTGTAGTCGTCACCGGGTCCGTGACGTCTTGTCTTCAATACCGCGTACCTTAGTAACCACCGGTAGCATATGAATTGAACCCGATTTACGCCTAAGGTTGAATTATTGGAGGGCTATTTCTTTTCACCCTTTCACATTCAATTCTTTTCATTCTTCAACCCTTCAAGGCTTACCGAGACTTCATAACTAGAACCTTGTTGGTTTAATTCGATTACTAGCTCTGTCTCATCCGCACTCTTCCCATATTCTCATTTTTCTCTGTTTTCAATATACCTAAGGACTCTACACTATTTAGTGGATTGTCCTCGGTAGATCCCTCTCGTTCTGGGTGGATCATTGGAGCGAATACATAACCTAACCATCCTTATATCACCATGCTTAAAGTAAAATTGGTCGGTCTTTTGGTATTGGAGGGCTATTTCTTTTCACCCTTTTCACATTCAATTCTGTTTCATTCTTCAACCCCTTCAGTGCTTACCGAGACTTCATAACTACAACCTTGTTGGTTTAATTCCATTACTAGCTCTGTCTCAGTCCGCACTCTTCCCATATTCTCATTTTTCTCCTGTTTTCAATATACCTAAGGACTCTACACTATTTAGTGGATTGTCCCTGGGTAGATCCCTCTGGTTCTAGCTGGATCATTGGAACGAATACCTAACCTAACCATCCTTATATCACCATGCTTAAAGTAAAATTGGTCGGTCTTTTGGTATTGTTCATCCGCCTCGAAACCAATTGAAAAACCATTTGAAAATCAATCAAGATACTTGCGATATAAAATCAAAGTATTTTGTACCTTAATTGTTTTTGATATTTTAGAAATGCTCCACCTCAACATGTGCTTCAAGTATCAGAAATGATTTTAGCACATGGAGGCAAGAGAACTTGTGAAATCTTAGATTGAGAATTAAATATCCAATCTTTGATTTATATTTTCTAAAATGATCTTCATCACTTCCTGATCAAATCTAGTAATTCAAAATACTTTTGGGAAGGATGAGGTTTTCTTATGATTGCTCCTCCTCAATATGTGCATCGATATTCAAAAGTGTTTTGCACATATTAGAGAGAACCTGCACTTAGAGACAATTCAATCACGTTCCAATTCTTTTTGGTTTGAGATAGATGCTCCCCCTTAACATGTGCATGGAAAAATTGAAATCGTTTGGCACATGTAGGGAGGAGAGCTTGTTATTATCTTTATACAACCACTTATTGAATTATCAGTTTATGTCCAATTTAAATCACAAATTCTCCCCCGATCACAATTTTCAAATCCTTTGAGATTTGTGATCTCTATTGATTTAAATTGTTTTTGAAAGCTTTTGAGGGGAATTGTGACTTGCTTTTAAAACATTTAGCTGATAAGGATCAAATTCAGAGACTTTAAACTTCAATGAGTAAACATGCGTAAGTATCTTATGAAAACACAACATTAGCCTTGGTTTGGATCCAATTTGTAGAAAAACATTGTTCTTTTTGATTATCCACAATTAGACCTTGCTCGATTACGTACCAACTGTTTGAAAAATAACTTTTTGATTTGATTGAAATCATTCTCCCCCTCAATCAATGACATATGTTGTTGATTGAGTGTTAGAGATTTTGACTAATGATAAGTCCAGATGATTTTCAAAAATATAGTCCGAGTTATTTTCAAAGCAATTTTGTTTTCATTAGATAGCAAATATTTTTCAGAAGAATATTTGGAAGGAAAAATATTTGTGATGGATACATTTGTCTTAATGTCGACAAACATTTGTATTTAGAATCAGAGCATGAGGTTTCAAAAAAATTAATTTAAGCATGGCTATGTTCTTTCTTTTAAGACTGGTTACTGCCTGAAATGACAATAAACTACCATTTTTCTCCATCCCATTTTTTTAATATACATTCGAACTTCATCTAAAGACCCGTGCCATTCTTTGAGTGACAAATCAAGGTCCGTAGATGTTATCGAAGAACATAAATAGATGGGAAAATAATATTTTTGGGCTTTTTCAAAGGTTTTATGATTTTTATGGATTTTTGAAATTTTGTCTTTTTCTATTTTCTTTTTGTGGGTTTTATAATTTTGTATTTTTGTTTTTAAAAAAAATGTGTACAAGAGATGGATGAAGAAAAGCCTTTACTCCTAGTCTTCCTCTTGAAGTCGTTTGAGTGTTTCCGGTTGTAGACTCTTTAGACCAAGTCGTGGAAGGATAAACTCAAAACGTTCTCTAGGAAGAGCTTTGGTGAAAATGTCTGCTAACTGATATTCAGTCTTCACAAAATATAGTTCCACCACACCGTTCTCCACTTGCTCCCTAATGAAGTGATGTCGAATGTCGATATGCTTTACTCTTGAATGTTGAACGTTGTTGCATGAGAGCAATGGCACTCTTGTTATTCTTTGTCTGCAGAGATTTTGTTGAATTCAAAGCCATAGTCGATAATTGGGATCTCTTCTATAGGATTTGAGCGCAACAAGATGACATGGCTATGTATTCTACCTCTGTAGAGGATATTGAGGTACTCATCTGCTTTCTTTGAAGACCACTCACAAGCTTATCACCCAAAACCGAGCACCTCTGGCGTGCTTCGACGTGTATCTTGACACCTTGCATGGTCGGCATCCACATAGGTCATTAGTGACATACCGGTGTCCTTGGTGCCAAAGTCCCATGTTGATGGTTCCTTGGAGATACCGAAGACCCGTTTAAGCGCTTCAAGGCGCTTTTGGTGGCTTAGCACGGTATCCGCACACATGCATACAATGAGCAGATGTCCGGTCTACTAGCGGTAAGGTACATCGGGATCCAATCATACTACGATATTTAGTTTGGTCAACCATGATCCCCGAGTGGTCCTCATCTAGTTTAGTCGTTCCACCATGGGAGTGTCAACAGGTCACAAGAATCAAATCCAAATTTTTAAGATTTCATTAGCATATTTAGATTGATTGATAAAATGCCTCCAGACTTTGTGAAATTTGTAATCCCAAGAAAAATGACATTTGTCCTATTATTGACATTTGAAATTTGGAGCCCTTCTCCTTAGAAAACGGTCACATTCATTGGGGTCGGTCGAGGCAAAAATAATATCATCAACATAGATTTGAACATGAATTAAGTGTTTGCACGACTTTACGGTGAACAATGTCGGATCAATCGCTCCTTTATTGAATCCATTAGTTAGAAGAAACTTTGATAGCGTGTCGCACCATGCCCTTGGAGCTTGCTTCAAACCGTAGAGGGCCTTCTTCAAGCGATAGACATGAGTAGGATGCTCGGATTCACAAAACCTTCAGTGGTGATGTATACAACCTATTTTAGATCTCCGTTAAGAAATGCAGTCTTTACATCCATCGATAGACTACCATGTTCTTACTAGCGCGTTAGCCAAGAAGATTCTTATTGCCTCGTCGTGCAAGCGGAGCAAATGATTCTTCAAAGTCAATACCTTCCTCTTGACGGTATCCTTTCGCAACCAGTCGAGCCTTGTTCTTTAGCACATCACCATGCTCATTAAGTTTTACTTTGAAGATCCATTTTAGAGCAATGATCATAGCACAATCGGGAGCGGTACTAATTCCCATACATCTAGTCGATCGAACTCATGAATTTTTCTTGCATGGCATTGAACCAAATTGTCCTCGATCATGGTCGTTTTAACATCTTTTGGTTCGACCTTAGATAGTACGGAGTTGAAGAAGCACCACAGGCATCGGTTGCGATTGTTTACAGTGGATAATGGACAAGAAGGGTTCCCAATGATGTTGTCCAATGGATGGTCATGTGTCCATTTTCTAAGGTGATCGTGTGGTTGTTGTTGAGGAACTGAAGTAGCGAGTTTGGATCTCCGATGAAGATGGTTACGAAGTTGGTTCAGAGCAAATATGTTCTCAAATGGAGCATCTTGGGGAGTAGCAAAGGGTTATCTTCATCATAATTTGCATCTTCATTTCCATGACGTGCCACTGAAGATTGAGGATTTGAGGATGACGATGAGTGATCTGCAGCTGGCGCTTCTTGAGATAGAGTCATTGAAACAGATGGATTATCTGTGTTGATTGGATTAGAAGCCGCCACTGTTGATGGAGTAGACTGATCATTAGCCATAGGTTCATAGTATTCATCAAACATCAGATCAAACAATTTCTTCAAATCATCTTCAGAAGGAGGTACATATGGAACTCCTGGTGAGTGGTTTTGTACAAGAGAAGAACTAATGAGACTACTTAATGAATGTTGAGGTGCGGGTCCAGAACTTGATTGTCATGGAGCCATTTGCCCAGACAACTCATCGAACGTGACGTGAATTGTTTCCATGATATCTCGGGTTCTTTTATTGTAGATTCGGTAACCCTTGCGGTTTGGTGCATAACCAAAAAAAAACTCCAATGTCCGCCTTAGCTCTTAACTTTCCTAAGTCTTGACCATCATTCGTTGGATAACATAAGGCACCGAACACACGAAGGAAAAATAGATCAGGTTTTCGGTTGTGGACAAGTTCGTAAGGAGTCTTTCCATGAGAGGTGTGAATAAGGGAGCAGTTTTGGGTATAGCAAGCGGTGGCAATGACTTCGTCCCGAGAAACATTGGAACCTTTGAGAAAATTAGCATAGTCCTTGCGGCTTGACAAGAGTCCGATTTAGCCTTCAACTACACCGCTTACTGTTGAGGAGTCGTGGAACACTTCTTTGATGACCGATTCCAATGCTTTCATAAAAGCGACTTAGTTCTTTGTTAACAAACTCGGTTCCATTGTCCGTTCGAATAATTCTAACGGTCTTGTTAAGTCGAACTGCAATTGCTTGATAAGTTTGATGATGACATCCGAGTTTCATCCTTTGTCCTCAAAAATTAACCCAAGTAAATCGAGTAGTCATAAACAACGACTAACACATATTTCTTCCTTTTATAGTTTGCACTCTCATGGGTCCACACAAATCCATGTGAAGAATATGAAGAACTTCCATTCTCGAGTTTGCGGGTTTGGGTTTATGGGCATATTTCTTGCTTTTCCCAATTGACATCTTGAACAAAGATGATCTTTTCATACTTAAATCTAGGTAAACCTCTTACGAGGTCCTTTCTAGACAAATCATTTATGGTTCAAGTTCAAGTGATTGAGACGACGATGCCATAGTGTTGGGAATAATACTACATTACCACGGATAGTATTGTGGTTGACATCTTGAAGAAAACACTAGCGGTGGAAACTTATTCCCATCGCCAAGACAATTATTACCACCGCTATTGGATAATTGTTTAGTATTCGTATAATGATAAGTATAGAATAGATTGTATGTATATTCTATATTGATAGGTTTATTCTTATCTTGTAAAGGACTCCTTGTGCTATAAAAGGAGGTCCTAAGTCATTGTCTTATGTGCGAAGTTAATTATCTACGTACTTACAGCTTCAAGGTGTAACCCTAGTGATAAGCTAAGATCACTCGTATTATTCATCAATAATATTGGAGCTTAAGTTTTGTGTTTAATCTGTGTTCATTCACAATACATCATACAATCCGTCTTCTAAGTATTACTAAGTAAATTCCGCGTGCTTAATAATATTATACAAAATATCATTGACACAAGGTGTGTCCGGATCCATCAAGTGGTATCGAGCGAAGGTTACGATATTTTGTTTTAGAAGATCCAAGGAATAAGCTTAACCTACTCACTCAATTCAATGGAGATG
Source organism: Chrysanthemum lavandulifolium (assembly GCA_022545495.1). NCBI lineage: Eukaryota > Viridiplantae > Streptophyta > Magnoliopsida > Asterales > Asteraceae > Chrysanthemum > Chrysanthemum lavandulifolium. Next base: position 264,568,392 of record CM040239.1, on the reverse strand, counting down.
GAAAACAACCGGTCCAACTCTTCTACACCAAGGCTACCTAAGCTCAAACTTAATGAGTTTGAGATGTGGAGGATCTTGATTGAGCAATACTTCCTCATTCGGGACTATGCTCTATGAGAGATCATTCAAATTGGTGATTCTTTCAAGCCTTTGACTAGTACTCGAGAAGGTTGGTGATATGATGTTGTGAAAGTTTCGTGCTCGAATCTAGTATTGAAAAGCACTAAGAAAGAATGATCTTAAGGCTAGAAGTTTGTTCTTGATGACTCTTCCTAGAGACCATATCATAGCATTTAGCAAGTTCAAGGCGCTAAAGAACTCTTTGAAGAGATTTGCTCGTGTTTGGTGGTAATGATGCTACAAAGAAGACACAAAGATATTGTTAAAGCAAAGTTATGAAAACTTCTCGCTTCAAGCAATGACTCACTTGATAACATCTTCACCAAAATCCGAAGATTGTTACACAACTAACTGTGTTTGGCATTCGGTAGAAAAGGAAGACCTCAATTTGAAGTTTCTAAGAAGTTTGCCTTGAGTTTCAAACTAATGTTACTATCTCGGGAAAACAAATCGGACATTGAAACAATGAAACTCAATGATCTTTACAACAACTTCAAACTTATTGAACAAAGGTTGAAGAAGGTCGGAAACTCAAGACAAGCTCAAGCAACTTGGCTTTGATGTCAACCTCTGATTGTGTGATGATTCGAAGATGACGGTGATGATGATATTGCCACCTTTGGTTCTACGCTTCCATCGGTAATGTTAGTGTTACCACTGCGAGTTCAAAGAAGAAGGTTGCTAGTATTGGAGATCCTACCTTTTATGCTTTTAGCTCCACTCAAGTCAATGGCTCTATTTTAACTCATGAAGACATAAAGCAAATTGATGAAGATGACTTGGAGGAGATGGACATAAAATGGCAAATAGCTCTGCTTAGCATGAGAGCTAGGAAATTCTACAAAAAGACTGGCAAGCCTATTCACATCAATGGTGGTGAAACTGCAGGCTTTGATAAGAAGAAAGTGGAGTGTTTTAACTGCCACAAGTTAGGACACTTTGCTAGAGAATGTAGAAGACCAAAGACCAAGGACAACAGGTCTACTTGGTACAAGCAAAAGAATGAACCAACTGTGGAAGAACCAAAGGCAATGTTGGCTATTGATGGTGTGAGCTATGATTGGAGTTTCATGGTCGATGATCAAGAGGAAGAACATTCGGATCTCGCTCTTATATCTACCGAATTTGCTCTCATGGCTTTCTCGACTGAGGTACAAAACTTTGAAAGTTTTCTAAAACATGTAGGGCTGCTAGAGAAGTTGAAAGGCTTAATGATTTATATTATAATGAAAGATAAGAGTTGTATCTGCTAATTATACATGTCTAACCTTAGGAGAGCTATAAGCGTATTAGAAAACCAACTAGAGCACTATAGAGAAAATGAGTCAAAATATAATGATGATATGATTCTTCTTAGAAGAGGGTAGAACATACAACATTGTGAATGAAGCATACCAAAAGAGCTTGAAAAACTTAAAAGATAAATGAAAATGTCAATTTAATCAGAGACACTGTTATTATCGCCTAAGTCAATTGATAAAATCTGAATGCTCAATTCATAGTAAAGTTAAGTCTGGTATGGGTTACAATATAGTGCCTCCACCACTAAGAGGTGTTCCATCACCTCCAGGTATAGATTTAGCTCATACAGGCTTAGAAGAGTTTCAGGATCTTGAATGTGAATATGGTCCTTTAAAGGACACTATGGTGAAAGGTGAGGAAGAAGTTAAGCATGATAATGATGTTTTTGAGAGTGCTAGTGACTCATCTGTTGTAGATGAGAATGTTAAAAAGAATGTAGAGACTTCTATCTTAAAAGTTGTTAATCTTTGTTACAGAGGAACCTAGGAAACCGCTTAATAAACCTAGACCAATCAGAAGATATCTTTGAGATGTATAGGAACAAGCCTACAGCTCCTAGGGTAACGGAGGAGTTGGAATCATGTTAAATCTCAACAACTAGGTAGTGACTTTGTGATGTACAATAAGGCATGCTATATATGTGGTAGTTTTATCATTTGAATGCTAAATGTGACTATCATTTTGGGAGAAGGAAGTCCATGGGAATAAAATGGTGAGTCTAACGGTTTCAAAATAATGTGCACCCTAATTCTCATTGCAAAATGGTCCCAAGAGCGATTCAACTAAGAAGTGACCTCAAAAATTTTGCCACCGCAAAAGCTGTAACACTGCCACCCTAAGTCACCGTTAAAAGTGCAAAGACCAAAGCACTTTTGCAAAATCAGACAACAGGAAAGGAACTTTTCAAACTAAAAAGGTTCATTATAACCAACAGTGGGTACCTAGAATCAAACCGCAGTTCCACCGCTTATTCAAAAGTTACCACCGCAAAGGTTGTAAACAAGAAAAGGGGACATGGGCAATCTTGTGAAGGCCTCAAAGACGTTGGGAATGAAAACCTAAAGGAACTACCTCTACAACCAATCCCAATGGTGTATCAATGACCTTTGATAGATTTAACTATATTGATACAAGAGCGGATCCAAGTCAATCATGGCTTGGGTCCCCAAAAGAAACTAACTCTTTACTTTTATGCGCAGAACATCCAAGATCAAAAGGTCGGATCAAGGATATACGAGATAGTGGGTGTTCAAGGCACATGATCGCAACAAGTCCTATCATTGATTTGAACATTATGATGGACGGTATGTCGACTTTGGGTGGAGTTAATGGAAAAGTTCTTTGGTAAAGGAGTTATCAAAGCGGTAACTTGTACTTTGAACCTATGTACTATGTAAAAGAGCTTAAGTATAATATTTTTAGTGTGTCACAAATGTGTGACAAAATGAACAATGTTCTTTTACCAAAGATATGTGCTTTGTTCTCTCTAAGGATTTTAAGATGCTCGATGAAAGTGATTCTTCTTAAAATTCCTAGAAAAGGCAATCTATATAGCTTTGATATGAACAACATTGTTGCTAAAGATGATTATGCTTGCTTGGTTGCAAAGGCCACGATGGATGAATCCATGTTATGGCATAGAAGACTTGGTCATGTTAACTTCAAAACCATTAATAAGATTGTCAAAGATGGTTTGGTGAGAGGTTTACCTCGGAAAAGATTTGAAAATGATCAAACTGTGGCTTGTCTTAAAGGCAAACAACACGTAGCTTCTTCAGTCAAAACTGGTTAACTCTATTGCTCACCCACTTCAAATGTTACATATGGACTTATTTGGTCCTACATCCGTGAGCGACTTAAATCTCAAGAAATATTGTCTTGTAGTGACCGATGATTTTAGCAGTTTACATGGGTTTTCTTCTTAATACAAAGGATGAAACAATGGCATCCTTAAGAACTTAATCACGTAGAAAACCAATATGATTTGAAAGTGAAAATAATCGGGTGTGACAATGGGATGAGTTTAAGAATAGAGTTATGGATGATTATTGCGAGAGATAAAGGTATTAAAAGAGAATTCAGTGTTGCTAGAACTCTGTGGAAAACTAGAAGGGGGGTTGAATAGTTTTGCCGATTTAAAACTTCCTTTTAAATATTTAGATCGACTTATGTCAATCTATTTGGTTGTTTATGTTGGGCGTTGATAGATAGATATATAAATGTGCAATGAAAGATAAAGAGTAAGAAGCACATCACCACGACACAAGTATTTATAGTGGTTCGCTACAAGGACACCTTCCTTGCCTACTCCACTCCCGAGTCACCTACTCGAGTTCGTAAACACTACACCAACTGCTTATGGCGGAGAATCCTTCACAACGTCGCTTAATCTTTTTCCGGTACAAAGCTAAATACCGAGTTCTTTCACACCAGGCGAACCACACCTAACACAACGTCGCCTACCCTTTATACGGTGCTAGGCTAACCACCGGTTCTTTCACACCTTATGAGAACTAATCCTATCACAACGTCGCCTACCCTTTATAAGGTACTAGGCTAAGTACCTAGTTCCATTACTATGGAGGAACTACTATCACACTACACCAACGACTAATCCCAAAGGAGATCTACTCCTTTACAACATCATCAAGGACATCAATATCCTTGGATCTAATGCTAGTCTATCTAGTACATCGAAACACACCATATCGAATGTACATCTAAGGCACCTTTCACTAATGCCTTTGACTAGATCTACAAGACACCTTTCACTAATGTCTTGTGTCTTTACTTCGAAGCACCTTTCACTAATGCTTCAAGTCTTGACTTCTAAGCACCTTTCACTAATGCTTCTTGTCTTGACTTCTAAGCACCTACCATAAGTGCTTATCCTATAGACGATCGATACCCTTCACTAATATCTTCGTCTTGACACTTTCGGCATTCTTCACTAATGCCTTCAACCCAACATCTATGGAGAAAGGTAGATTTATCAACAAGAGAACCTTTGTTGTCTTGATGATGACGAAGCATGGAAACTCATGGACTTGAGCTTGCACGTCTTCAAGAAGTGGTGATCTTTCCTTTAAGAGGAACCTAGAAGATCACACAAAAACAAAAGACAAACTACATAGATCACTTGAATCGAGGTTAGAGGTTAGAATACTAGAGGAAGTATGTGTGAAGTGATCAATAAAAGGAAGAAATGGCTCTCTATTTATAGAAAATTCTCTCTGTTTCCCGGATCCCACGGATCCTTCCACTGGGATCCGGCTAGCACAAAGCTAGGGATCCGTAGAACGCCCTCTTTGCCCATGGGTATTTTTGGTTATGGGTCATGGGTTATGGGTTGATCCATGGTTTTCTTTCTAGATACAATGTATCTTAAGGATACAATGAACTTGGTCAAGTGGTATATATAAAACCATGGGCTATGGGTCAATACCATTTGCTAATATACAATGAACTTGGTCAAGTGGTATATATATAACCATGGGTTATGGGTCAATACCATTTGCTAGTTTTTACCCATTTAGTATATACTTGTTTTTACCCAACTACATTTAATGTATTTGGTCAATGGGTTAAATACTTAAGTTTCTACCCATTTATATTACCCAATATACTACATACTAGTTATGTGTATATTTACCCAAATATGTAAACACTAGTTGTTGTACATATGTAATACTAAATCATAAAATCACTTATACTTGTTTTAGTGTTTTATGTGAAAACGTGAATATGTTAGAAACTATTAGTTCAAACCATTTACGTATTTTATTTGTTTCGTTAATATGATTTTACGTTTGTTATCGACAAAACATTAGAAGATCGTAAAATATAAATAAGCGTTTTACGACTTATTTGTATTAACAATCTCCCTTTTGTTGATGACAAAACATAAAATTATTTTAAGGAAAAGCTAAAATTAAATAGCGTTTGAATTTGTAGTTTTACTTTCTTCTCCCTTTTGTCGAAACAAAAGAGCTTGAAAAGAAACTAACACATTGTTTTTAGGAAAACATGTGAAAGAAAAATATTTAGAGCAAGTAACGGAACGGATCTCGTCTTTACTCCCCTTGACGAGTCCATCCCTATGTAAGGCGCCAAGAAAGTAATACTAAGCTAGTTTGTTTGCAACTAAGTTTGCAAAATATTTCGCCTAAGTGACGAATGTGCCCCTGATGATTGCAATTTTGCAAAGGGATGTCGAGAATGTATTCCTAATATTGCAAGTAATTTGCAATGTATTGTTTTGACACAAAGCTCCCCTAGCTTTAGGGTGTCAAATGCTTCAAGTGTAGATTGAATAACTACAAAACAAAGGTTACAAAACAAGTATAATGCACAATTTCCGTGATATGTGATCCAAGTTAATAGAAAAATAGTTTTCTGTCTCACGGATCCCACGGTTCCCTCCTAGTAGGGATCCGTCTAGGCTATTTTGAGGATCCGTATAGTGATGATTAAATTCAAGAATGGTGATGTAACAAGTAATGTTAACATCAAAATGAGATATGTATTCAACCAACAAACATATACTCAATGCAATATGACAAGTAAACTATCATTCAATAAAACATAAGAGATGATCAACAAATCTCTAAAAACTAAGAGAATGATTTAGCCATATTCTACTAATACTAATAAGTGACCAAAGCTTAAGAAGCAATAATGTGCTTGAGTCTAGGGATGAGTAGACTTGTTGATTTGGTCCAATCTTTCAAGAAGATAATTAAACATGAAATGCAACTCATTTCGTACTTCTTGAACAAGTCCTTGGGTGATTAGACAATTAGAGCAATTATTGTCTTGATTAGGAACATGATATTTTGAGGAGGTTCTACAAATGATGGTGGAGGTACATTGAGTAATTTAGGATGAGGTTCTACTAGGAATGAGAGTGGTGGTAATGGAAATTCCTCCATATGATCAAGTCCTTGGTGGTTCCTTGTTTCCAACGATGGACTAGTTGGTGATGTAGGTGGTTCCTATTTTAACGAGAAGGTTGGTGAATGGGAAGTTCTCGGTGGTGAATGCTCTAATGAATAGAGAGGCTCGGTGAAGGACTCTAGTTCATGCTCTAGGAATGAAGGTTTAGACGCTTTGCTAGAACTAGGTACGTTTGGTTTAGAGATCGATGATCCCTTTTCTAACCTAAAAGGTTTAATGCTAATTATTGCGGTTCTATTGGCAATTGTTGATTGGGTTTGTTGAGGTGAGATTCTAGCACTATTATCTCTTACGGATGATGATTCGTGGATGGAAATCCGACCATTTGTGGGTTTAACCGGAGATGATTCGGTTGAGGAAATTTCGTGTACAACACGAGAAAGTTTCTAAGGTGGTTCTTGGTTGGATGAGTTAGCACTAGGAGCTTTCCTCATGATGAAATGACTAAGGAAAATGTTTTTAAATGCTAAGAATTATGTTGTGTTCGATGACTAAGGGATTCTAGCAAGATGACTTATAAAGGGAAGGATTTAGCAAGTGCATTCAAGACTTAAGTCTCTAATATCCTTTGGAATGTGATGATTAGCATGCACAAGAGTCAACTTTAGAGTTTTACTGATCTAGGGATTTAATTAGGATGAGGTGGAGTGTTCAAGTTAGCAAGATGAGTTGAAATGATTGTTTTAGCAATATTTGACCTATACTGTCATCCGGATCCCACGGTTCCTTTCTCGAGGGATCCGTCTAGGCTATTCCTAGGGATCCGCTAATGCAGACTATGAAAGTGTGAAATGATGTTTCTAAAATCTAAGACCTATACCATCTTGAGTGTTTCGGTCTTCTAAGTGTCTTAAATGAAGGGGTGCTTAATTACTTGAAGGTGGTGAGTGATGTAGCTAATGATTGTATTTTATGGAAGGATTTGGAACTTTCATGAGTACCAATGAATGAGCAAGGATGACACTAAAGATGAGAGTGTCAATTGAAGCTAAATGATCCTAGAGATCAGGTTGTGACTTAGGATTGTGTTTTGGAAAATATCCTAAGGGTTTTGAGATGGAAAAACTAGGATTTGATCAACTTTGATCAATTTTGAGGTGAGGTTGATTTATGATCAATTTTGTCATAATCGAAAGATTTCTAACTTAGATGTGAGGATCAAGTAAAAATGAAGTGTGAGTTTTGAGGCGGAAGAGTGATGGATTATAACAAAGTTATAGATCTATGAACATCTTCGAGTGTGATCTATGTGAGTTGGAATGAGTAGGAAAGATTAACCTATCTTGATAAGGACTTAATCTGCCTTAAGACACTATGTTTAGCTTAGTGTGGGGTGTTATAATGATATGATTGAAATACAATGATTGCAATTGCATTTTCTGTTTGCCGGATCCCACGGTTCCCTAAGAGTAGGGATCCGTCAAGCACAACTTTTGGGATCCGTCTATCTGCTAAGCAGAACCTTTACAAAAGGTATGCAATGACTTTGACAATGCATCATATTTCAAGTTTAAGAGGTTCTAACACTAATATATCAGATGAGATCGAGCTCACAAATAACAAAGAGGTTTATCAAACTTAACAAGCACTATTCAAGAAACTCAAAATAGATTTACGATCTAGATTAGTAAATCATTTGTATTAGCAATGGCGTGCAGAGTAGATGATGGTGTTCAAGAAAATAGGGTTGTTTTGGCCAACGGAAGCAATGAACTATGTATAGTCATTACGGATGGTGATTAGCATACAATGAACTTCGTCGATGAAGTCATGTAGCTCTTCTCAATCAAAGCGAGATAATCGCTTGATGAGGCAAGTGGTTGTGATTAACTAAAGGAAAATTAATTTTACAACTTGTTTGATTAGTAATCCTAAGACAATGCAAAGTATTTCCATTGTAAACTTACTTTAGGAAAACATAGGAGTATAAATTTCCCAAGTGAGAGAATGAATATGAGACTATTACTAGTGGTGCTCAATTACGGCTAAACACGACCCTTTTACAGGCGATTCCACATACCCAACTTATCAAGGAAGCAATTCAACCGTTAGGTCAAATTGAGTTTCTAGTGCAATAAGTTCTCCAAGATTCATTCTCAAGTTAGGAAAATTTATATTCCTACAATGGCCTATCAAGAGTAACAATGATGATACTTTGCTTCGTTTAATATTATACTTGAGACAACTAAGGTAACGAAGGTGTCATGTTAAAATAAGTTTAAAAGTTGTCCATATGGTAAACAACAAAAATGGTTGGAAGAGCTAGTTCAACATATGTTGTTGGAAAGCTTTGAGTTTGGACTTTCGGATATGAACAATTATATTTGCGTTGCAAAATAATTTACTTGAGTATATCGATGAAATAATCAAGTTGTCAATCCTACTATGAAGCTTGGAAGCGATCATGAAAAGGAAAATGGGAGAGTACATCATCAACACAAGTGTAGGTTATGATCCGATGTACATTCTTGTTGTTTTAGAAAACGATACAAGAACAAAAGAAATCATATAAGCACATAAAACATTTATGTTGCACACATGACAAACTCAATAAAAATCCATTTAGTGTGTTATATGTTTTAAACATTTTCAACCTATATGACTTATTTAAGTATCTAAACTAACATTTTCGACACAACTAGATGTTATCCCAAACACTCCTTCAAATAGCACATTGATTAGTAGAATATTACTAAATCGACAAACAAGAGAATGAATAGCAAGGTAAGGAGACCACATATGCTATTCAATCAAACAAGCACAAAAACTATTTGAGATAAGCAAATAATCAAGTAATGCAAAGAAGACAATTTATCATTTAGCATAGCATACGAAAGTTCTTTTCATCGCTTTGTGTTAAATATAAACATGTATACCAAGCTTGATTAGTTTATTTTATATTTATAAATATGATCAAAACCTTAATTTCAATAGAGGACACATTGTTATTCAAAAGCGAAAACATCCGTCTCCAATTAGATCAAAAGTTTGTGCAAAAGTTATGATCGAAAAATGACTTTCTATTATTAATCAATGATTCTGTAAATAATTGTTTTGAATCAGTTTATGAAATCATTTTTAAATGAAAGTAGACTCAAATACCTTTAAAACGATAGGTGGCACGATTTTTAACGACTTACGGTTAAAAGTTATGAATTTTGAAATTCGATAAAAAGCATCTTCATGCCTACGGATCCCACGGATCCCTTGCTTGAGGGATCCGTCCAGTGTAACCTGAGGGATCCGCGGATCTGACACAGAATTACAAAAATGTACGTTTTGACCCGACGAAAAGGTTTAGTATTTGTAGACTTTTTAGTGAAGTTATATTACCCATTTTTACCTTTATTCAAGCTTGATTAACAAGATATCTAACAACAAAACTTCAAAGAAAAAAAATCACTAAAACACTTTTCATATTATGCTTATTATAAGATAGAAGCATATATCACCATTTTTTCCACAAGCAATTTAGCACGTTTTAAAAAAAATGTAACTAAGAAAATATACCTTTGCTATATCCCCTTTTTATGGTTTTAGAAACCATAGACGCGAAATACTTCATGATCTTCTAAGATACCCCAATCCTTTGCTATATTCCCTTTTTATGGTTTTAGAAGCCATAGACGCGAAATACTTCATGATCTTCTAAGATACCCAAATCCTAGTATGAAGACTTCTCAAAGGAAAATGTTAGAATGATCTATCACTATCCAACATATGATGATTTATAAAAACATGACTTGTTGTTTTAAGAAATTCCCTTCTTTGTAGTTTTCAAACATACACGGATCGTATCAAGTTTTCAAAGTACAATATACAAAAAAAAACTTGGTAACGAAGCTCTGATACCAATTGTGGAAAACTAGAAAGGGGGGGGGGGTTTAATAGTTTTGCCGATTTAAAACTTCCTTTTAAATATTTAGATCGACTTATGTCAATCTATTTGGTTGTTTATGTTGGACGTTGATAGATAGATATATAAATGTGCAATGAAAGATAAAGAGTAAGAAGCACATCACCATGACACAAGTATTTATAGTGGTTCGCCACAAGGACACCTTCCTTGCCCTACTCCACCCCCGAGTCACCTACTCGAGAGTTCGTAAACACTACACCAACTCCTTATGGCGGAGAAGCCTTCACAACGTCGCTTAATCTTTTTCCAGACAAAGCTAAATACCGAGTTCTTTCACACCAAGGCGAACCACACCTAACACAACGTCGCCTACCCTTTATACGGTGCTAGGCTAACCACCGAGTTCTTTCACACCTTAGGAGAACTAATCCTATCACAACGTCGCCTACCCTTTATAAGGTACTAGGCTAAGTACCTAGTTCCATTACTATGGAGGAACTACTACCACACTACACCAACGACTAATCCCAAAGGAGATCTACTCCTTTACAACATCATCAAGGACATCAATATCCTTGGATCTAATGCTAGTCTATCTAGTACATCGAAACACACCATATCGAATGTACATCTAAGGCACCTTTCACTAATGCCTTTGACTAGATCTACAAGACACCTTTCACTAATGTCTTGTGTCTGTACTTCGAAGCACCTTTCACTAATGCTTCAAGTCTTGACTTCAAGCACCTTTCACTAATGCTTCTTGTCTTGACTTCTAAGCACCTACCACAGTGCTTATCCTATGAGCGATAGATACCCTTCACTAATATCTTCGTCTTGACACTTTCGGCATTCTTCACTAATGCCTTCAACCCAACATCTATGGAGAAAGGTAGATCTATCAACAAGAGAACCTTTGTTGTCTTGATGATGACGGCATGGCAACTCATGGACTTGAGCTTGCGTCTTCAAGTGGTGATCTTTCCTTTAAGAGGAACCTAGAAGATCACACAAAACAAAAGACAAACTACATAGATCACTTGAATCGAGGTTAGAGGTTAGAATACTAGAGGAAGTATGTGTGAAGTGATCAATATAAAGGAAGAAATGGCTCTCTATTTATAGAGAAAATTCTCTACTGTTTCCCCGGATCCCTTCCACTTGGGATCCGGCTAGCACAAAGCTAGGGATCCGTGGAACGATCCTCTTTGCCCATGGGTATTTTTGGTTATGGGTCATTGGTTATGGGTTGATCCATGGTTTTCTTTCTAGATACAATGTATCTTAAGGATACAATGAACTTGGTCAAGTGGTATATATAAAACCATGGGCTATGGGTCAATACCATTTGCTAGTATACAATGAACTTGGTCAAGTGGTATATATAAAACCATGGGTTATGGGTCAATACCATTTGCTAGTTTTACCCATTTAGTATATACTTGTTTTACCCAACTACATTTAATGTATTTGGTCAATGGGTTAAATACTTAAGTTTCTACCCATTTATATTACCCAATATACTACATACTAGTTATGTGTATATTTACCCAAATATGTAAACACTAGTTGTTGTACATATGTAATACTAAATCATAAAATCACTTATACTTGTTTTAGTGTTTTATGTGAAAACGTGAATATGTTAGAAACTATTAGTTCAAACCATTTACGTATTTTATTTGTTTCGTTAATATGATTTTACGTTTGTTATCGACAAAACATTAGAAGATCGTAAAATATAAATAAACGTTTTTACGGCTTATTTGTATTAACAAACTCCTCAACAAAATGGTGTCGCTGAGAGGAGAAACATGACCCTTATTGAGGCTGCTAGAACCATGTTGGCAGATTCAAAATTGCCAATCACTTTTTGAATGAGCGATTAACATTGCATGTTATGTGCAAAACAGGTTTTGGTGGTGAAAACAAAGAACAAGACACCTTATGAGTCATTTGAGGAAGACCTCTTATTCTAGATTTCATGAGACCATTTGGATGTCATGTTACAATTCTCAATACCATTGATTATCCGGGCAAATTTGATGAAAAAGTCGATGAAGGGTATTTTGTTGGGTATTCAATGGTCGGTAAAGCTTTCGTAGTATTCAACTTAAGAACCTAAAAGATTGAAGAGAATCGCATGTTGAGATCCCGGAAAACAAAGTGAATGTCAAAGGAACTGGTCCGAAAAGGTCGTTTGATCTTGATACTCTAAACAATACTATGAACTATGTGCCGATCTCTCTGGTACATCTTCTTTTGATTTTGCGGTTTGTAAGAGTTTCTTGATGATGATGAACCAAGCAAGGATCATGTTGATGATCAAGATGAATTGATTGCCTCTGTGGGACTATCACGATCTTCGTGATATTTCAAAGACCGGAGATGCTCATCCTTCTAATGATTACGGAAGGGAGGAGGTAGCAACATGAACATCGAAGATCCTAAAAGCGTGAAATTCGATTCCACCGCTAGTCGAAGTTTCCACCGCAACACCGTGGTGGAAAATACAACTCGATTCTGAGGAAGCTCAAGCCAATGATGTTGAAATCTCAAATATGCCAAGTGAGATTGCGCCTCAAACTCCCATACTACAATTCATAAATCACATCCTCTTGAAAATGTGATTGGGGCTGTCTATTCACCTGTGAAGACTAGAAGACAAACAAAGCTGCCTGATATTCATGGATTCATTAGTAAAATATATGAATCAAAGACTCATGAAGACAAGAATGAATGTCTCTTTATGTGTTTTCTGTCACAAATGGAGCCAAAGAATGTCTACAAGGCACTTGAAGATGAAAGTTGGGTGGAAGCAATGCAAGAAGAGTTGCTCCAATTCAAGCTTCAAAAGGTTTGGGTGCTTTGTGATTTACCTTCCGTAAGAAGGTAATAGGTACTAAATGGGTGTTCGAAACAAGAAAGATGAAAGAGGAATTGTTATCGAAACAAAGCTAGGCTTGTGGCTCAAGGATACACTCGGGAGGAGGTATTGACTATGAAGAAGTGTTTGCCCAGCTTGCAAGAATTGACGCAATTAGGTCGTTTTAGCCTATGCATCCTTTATGGGCTTTAAAGTTTATCAAATGGATGTAAAGAGTACCTTTCTTTATGGGCAGATTGATGAGGAGGTTTATGTTTCACAATCTCCAGGCTTTGAAGACCCTGACTATCCTGACAAAGTGTACAGGGTGGTTAAAGCTTTGTATGGCTTGCATCAAGCACCAAGAAAATGGTATGAGGCCTTGACTACTTATTTTCTTGATAATGGGTTTCATAGAGGCAGAGTGGATCAAACTTTGTTCATCAAGAAAGACAAGAATGATATCTTGTTAGTTCAAGTGTATGTTGATGATATCATTTTTGGATCTACAAAGACAGAGATGTGCAAAGAATTTGAGAAGCTAATGAAGGAAGAATTCAAGATGAGCTCTATGGGTGAACTCACATTCTTTTTGGGACTTCAAGTACAACAAAGGCCAGATGGTATTTTCATCAATAAAGATAAATATGTGGTCGAGATACTAAGGAAGTTCAAGTTCATCGATGCTAAGTCATCCGGTACCCTATGACAAGACTACACATCTACTCTTGAAGGAAAATGGTGGTGAAGCGGTTGATGTGCACATGTACATGTCTATGATTGGTTCTTTGATGTATCTTACATCATCTAGACCGACATCATGTTTGCGATGTGCACTGCAAGGTTTCAAGTCACTCCCAAATTCTCTCACTTGATCGCTGAAGAAGATTTTCGATATCTTAAAGCATTTCCCACTGGGATTGTGGTACTCCGCAGATTCTCCTCTAGATCCGTTACTTACTCGAGATAGTGACTATCTTGGAGCTAGCTTGGATAGAAAATCTACAAGCGGTGGATGCCAATTTCTTGGCAATGATTAGTGTCATGGCAAGGTAAGAAACAAACAATGGTGGCTAATTCATCAACCGAGGCGTAATATGTGGTCGCATAAGTTGTTTGTGCTCAAGTTCTATGGCTTTAATCAACTTTTGGACTATGGGTACAATTTCATGAATACCATCATTCATATTGACAATAGCAGTACCATTTGCATTATCAAGAATCCAGTTCAACACACAAAGACTAAACATATTGAAATTAGACACCATTTCATAAGAGACTGTTATGAAAAGGGACTAATTCAAGTTGTCAAAATTCATACTGATGACAACTATGCTGATTTATTAACAAAAGGACTTGATGTGGGTAGATTTCAGTACTTGGTAACAAGTATTGGAATGCTGAATCCATAAACTTTTTGTGCCAATTTGTCTTTGGTGTTGAGTGGAAGTTTCTGGGTACTAATATTGTTGTATAAGTTTGTATATTTTTGGTTGTTTTGTTGCTTCACATTTATGCAGCAAAGATGGGAGTTGATCTTAAAAGGTGTATATCTGAGATACACAACAAATGGTTTTTGATTCACCATGTCTAATCCACATAAGAATCAACTAGTCCAGAGCAAACGACTACTGGTAAAGACTTGACAAATCTGCTCATGGTTGATAGTTTACCAAAACTATATGGTTATCAACTCACCATATTCTTTATGATTAAGAGTTGGCTAGTCCATAGCAAACGGCTCATGGTAAAGACATATCAAATCCGTTGATAGTTGGTAGTTTGCTAAAAACTATGATAAGAGTAGACCATTTTAATATGTTTTTTTATTTTACCATCGCTTTTGAAATTTTTGTGAAAATTATCATTTGCTAGTTCACGCTTTCTCTTGACAATGTTATTTTACCACCGTTGTTCTAGTCGTTACAAGCTGTTGTGTCAGTAACAAAATTTTTACTAGTCGTTGTAGAAAAATATTGCTTTCCATATATATAGGGTAACTTCTAGAAAATTATCTACTTTCCTATTTGATATTTATCCTCTAAAGATAAATAATTTCCTTAGATAATTTTTCTTGCGCTATACTCTTCAACCCTACCTCTATATATTTTTTTTATCTCAATTGGCTAGTTATTCCTTCAATTATTACTGACATAATACCGTTTTTCATCAAAAGTTTCTAAGGTTTGTGCAAGCAGTGCTAAATGAGTTTCAACTGCAACCCCATACTAATGTTTATAAAATCAGTTGTCTCAAGCCTAAAGTTTTTCAAAACATGAGCAAAGATGGCAACATGATTTTACACCTCTCTTTCCTTAAATGCTTGCAAAGATTACAACCGAACAAAACTCACCTATAATCTACTGCTCCAAACATTGATTATACTCCACCTGCTTTCATACCTATGAGAGGAGGCAACGACCACCTTCTTTCATGACAACACAACATGTTTCGAACCTTTTGGTCTAGGAACAAGCGTTGGTGGTTCTAGACTTAAACCTAGTCCAACTAGGGAGGAATCGAGCCTTTGCCCGTGATTCACCTCTCCCAACAGTCACACGGTTGGAAGTGATGAGGCGAAGGGCAACAAATGGAATTGTTGGTTTTATGCATCAAATTAGCCAAGCGTGTTGAATCTCTGAATGACCTAGCACATGTCAAGAAGCAAAGATGCCAAGGATATTAAATACTTAAAGAGGAGATTCGGACCTTGAAGGAAGAGTTGCGGGGGTTGAAAAAGCAAAGGAAAACGCAAAGTTAGTGATCTCATCTTCATCCTCACCTAATAATGGTGATTCAAATGATTTTGATCAAGATTTGGGTAATTATCCCAAACAGGGAGGAAAGCAGATCTCAAACTCGGGAGGAAAATTGATTTTGAAGATGAAGGTGTTTCTAGTAAAGGTGCGTAAGAAGTCGATACTCAAGAAGAGCAACTAGAGCAAGATATTTTCAGATCGCAATCCGATTTTACCATTGATCTAATTTCCACCGCAGAGCCAAATATTCCCACCGATGAACATAATGTTGTCACCGCAAGTGAATAAATTGATAAACAAAAGAAAGACAAAGGTAAAATTGTTATGCAAAGCAAGGAGCAAACCGAAGAAAGATTTCAAAGAAAGAACAAGTTTAGATTGCTCTTTATGAAGAAGTTGCAAGGAAGATTATCAAGAACAAGTTCTTTGAAAAGAAAAAGCTTGAAGAATTGGAAGTTGTAAGCTTTATGGAGGCTAAAAGGCTGGATAGATTGGAAAATCCAATTTCCACTTGCTCCACTTACAAGACTTAGAGAAAGACTCCTGAGTTCGCTTATGTACCCATCAAGAAGAAATTGATTTCTTGATTGCAAATGATCCAAAGAATCAAGGGAAGGAAATTGACCTTGGTGATAAATCTTTAATCGCAGTAACAAAGAACCGCATAGTTAAACGATTTTATCTGATGAAGAATAATCAAGCACTTCAAGAGGCTATTGTTTCACCAAGAAAGGTCAAAGAAACCAAGACAACCAACTAAGGCTCAAGTTATTGCATACATGAAGACTTATTGTTGCAATGTTGGTGGTTGGAAGAGACATCAATTCAAAGGAATGTCGATGATAAAGTTGAAAGTGTCTACTACTGAGTTAAAAGATTTGATAAAGATTTCATTCCAATGGATTCGAAGAAGAAGCAAGAAGGTTTCCTAATTTGAAGAGAAAGACAAAAGATGTTGATTCCCGATCATTAAAAGACAAAGTTTGTCAAGAACAAGAAGTTCAAACCGAGAAGTTCATCAAGAACAAATGACTGAAATGATTGTGATAGAAGAAGAAGATTTTTATCCAGAACCACTGCAAGTTAGAAATCCTATCATTGATTGGGAGGTATTCACTGCTAGTAATTTTGCTCCAACTTGGAAGATCACAAGGCTAGGTGGTGAAACTTCATCATTCATTCAATTTAAAGATCTCATCAAAGCTTTTGACAGAGATGACCTTGACAAATTATGGAAGTTAGTTCAAGAAAGGTTTGATGCTCAAGATCTCAAAGATATGAAGGAGATGCAGTTATGGGTAATCTTAGAAGGCTATATGATCCAGATGTTAATGATGATTTCTGGAAATTCTCATGTACATGTCCTGGTACTAAATGGTTTTACTATGACTCATGTGAAGTTCATCATGTTTCTACATCAAATGGAGTAAATGCATTCATGCTTGCTGAGAAAAAATATCCACTCAGAGCTGGAACTCTCACAGTGATGCTATGTTCTAATATAAGAGTTCATGAAGATAGTGAGAAAGTCAGAGCATTGTTACATAGGCTTCAAGATCAATGTTCAAGAGCTATTCAGAAGTTAAGGAAGAAGTAAAGTGTTTGGTTGAATTCCCCAAATCCTAGAAGATGATGCAGATTGAAGAAACTTATTGATTTGCAGAGAAATCATATGTTTAAGGGAGGATTGTTGGGAATAATACTAACAGTTACCACGGATAGTATTGTGGTTGACACTGCTGAAGAAAACACTAGCAGTGGAAACTTATTCCCACTGCCAGTACAATTATTACCACTGCTATTGGATAATTGTTTAGTATTTGTATAATGATAAGTATAGAATAGATTGTGTGTATATTCTATATTGATAGGTTTATTCTTATCTTGTTAAGGACTCCTTGTGCTATAAAAGGAGGTCCTAGGTCATTGTCTTATGTACGAAGTTAATTATCTACGTACTTACAGCTTCAAGGTGTAACCCTAGTGATAAGCTAAGATCACCCGTATTATTCATCAATAATATTGGAGTTTAAGTTTTGTGTTTAATCTGTGTTCATTCACAATACATCATACAATCCGTCTTCTAGTATTACTAAGTAAATTCCGCATGCTTAATAATATTATACAAAATATCATTGACACAAGGTGTGTGTCCAGATCCATCACATAGCCATGACTTTGTTTTAGAGGCCTTAGATAACAAGCAGATTGGAGAAGACTTCATCATGTCTTCGATAGAGATGGTGTACAAGTTTGTTCCACGTTTTCCTCTTAAAAGTTCCACACCATCAAGTTCTCTAACGAACAAGTATGTTTTCTAAAGGCCACTTCTAGATCGTAATCACGAATTGACCGACGAAAAACAAATTATGACCACGACCTTCAACATAATATACCCGGAAATTACACTATCACCAACCACATAATCTCCATAACCCATAATTGCCCCAAAATGGTCGTTTCGAATCTAACGGTCCCAATAAATTTACTCACGAAGTTCATGAGTCATGAGCGATCTCCAATATATGCTTGAATAATAGCACGAGTCCGTACCACGTAACAATTTGAGCGACTGCGGTTGAACATGAGACAAGAATGGATGATCGATAATTGGGATCCCATGCAAGAATGGGTTCCACTTGGTTAGTAAATGTAATTGGAGCACCCACATCGTAGTAGAAACAATGATATCATTAGAGGTAGATGTCGGGCTAGTAGTAATGTGAGATCTATTAAAAGTATGTTCACTTCTTAAAGGTATAGTTCTACCAGTAGGAATCCATTTCCTAATAGGCATTGATCTAGATAATTTAGGGCACAACTCATTAAGATTGAATTTACGGCCTGTAGGTATCCAATGATAGCCTACATTACTAAATTTTCTTCCTGTTGGTTTCCAATGTTTTCTAGCCCTCTTCCACCTTGGTTTTCTGACCTTCTTATCCTGTTTTCTAGTGTTAACATTTTTATCGGTGATTCGACAAATTACTCAAATCATTCACAACACATTCATGATAAATACGTAAATCAAGCATTCATTACATGTTTTGCAAGTGGTAGCGAATTCAATTAATTACATGACGCTTATAGCTAATACTAGAATCAACACGATTCGCCTTATTCAACACAAACTTATTGTTCCTAGGGTGGTCTTATACTTTCTTCCATTGATCACTCTTAGCTTGCGGTCCTATCTTGCTTTGTATTGCTCGGAGGCTTTGACCGCTTGCTTTTGTATCACCGATTACTCTGTAGAGGAATGATGGGAACATTAGTTGGTTTTGCTACTTTTGCATTCCCGATCTAGAAGTGCTGGATCAAGTACTTGTTGTCACATCAAAGTTCACATGCTTGACTTTCGGCACAGAACAAGGCATATCATGGGTTGCATGCTTAACACTAGGCATATAACAAGGCATAACAACTTTATCTTTCTTACAAAAGGATGTAGGGCATGTTGCTTTTAAACATTCTAAAAGTTCCTGAGATCGTTTGGCATATAAGCATGCATACCTAACTTCACTATCAAGTGGTTTATTTATGCTATCCACTTCGACAATCTCACAGAGACATTCTAGACTATCCTTAAGGTACGAAAAATATTCTTGAAACACAAGTTCGTTATTTCTAAGATGAGGAGGAATATACTTTACGAATAAAGATACTTAGAATCATGAGATGCCTTTGATATAACATTCTCATCACGAGACAAGTGGCATTTTCCTTTTACCCGACTCTTGATTCTCAATTTCCTTTTGAAAAGAAGTTATTTTTTCATTGTTCTTGTCACGAGTGACTTTCATTGAATCATATAACTCTTTGAAATGTTGTTTAACCTTTTCATTTTCTTCAAGAAAACTCTCATTTTCTTGTTGTAAAACATTAATGATGTTTTCAAGATGAAAGTTTTGAGAATTCTGAGAATCTAAAGGATGAGGCATTTGGGAGCCATTCACATTATTCTTATCACCCTTTAATTGTGAAATTTGGGTTTTCAATTTTTTGATCGTGTTACACTGAGCTCGAACCTGTTCATCACGTTTGTTTATTTCAAAAACAGCATCAAACTCAGGAGTATCCGAGGATGTCTTGACATTTGAGGTTTTAACATTTTCTTTGAGATGTTGATATTTTAATTGCAAAGCAAGATGTTCAACTTCCAGCTTAGAAAAATGTTTTACCAAGTTATCATGATCATCCTGGTCTATTTTCTCATTCAGTTTTGAGTTTTTGTTTTCAAGCTCAATGACACGATCATGGGAAACCTTCAAAGCAACAGATAATTCATGAAATTGAGAAGCAGTAATAGAATACTTTGTAACAGTATAAAACACATCTTGAGCCACAAAACTAGAAATCAAGTTCTCATTTAAGATATGCAGATTCTTCCTTTCAATTTCATTACATTTGAGTTCACGTTCATAATCATTGACCTCAATTATCATTTCATCAAATTCCTTTTCCATTTCTTTAATCTCTCGAATCTATCCCTTTTGAAGACTCTCAAATTGATTTTTAATTGTTTAAAGAAAGGCATGACCTCGCTTAAATAGCATTCTTTAGTTTGCTCAAACCCCTTTCCCTTCAGCTTATCCCCAGAATGTGATTCTCTTCTTACATGTCTTCTCAAAATCAACGAATAGTTGGTAAACAACATACTGGTGATTAAGGTCTTGCTCTTAGTGGGAAGAGTTCTAGGCACTAAATGCATTGGTGCATTCGGAGGATACATGAGTCGGAGGCACTTTCCTAAGGGAGTGTTTGTTTCAACAAGTTCATTAGCTTTTGCTTATCCATGTCTTTTTTCCAAAAACTTGTTCGGGGTTAATTGAGTTTGAGGTCTAAACTTATTAAAGACAATCCAATTTTCCTTAGAATAATTTGGTGTTTTAAAGGTGATATTTTATTTTATGCACAAGGGATTCTTAAGTTTATCATCCAATTTTTTTCTAGAGACTTCTTCTAATTTTCTATCTTCCTCAGTACACTCAGCATAAATGGGTTTCTGTCTGGGCTTAAGAATCTCATTTCCATCATAGATTACCTTTTGAGTTGCTCTACCAACTTTTCCATACTCGGGATTGGGTACCTCTACAAGGGGGATGCTATGTTTATCACTTAAGAATCTATGCTTAGTGATCATGTGAGCAGTCTGAATGGTGTTCCCTTGTATGTACAGTTTGTTTTCAAGGTTTTTAGGCCGGAAAAGTCATTCAAAAGTTTTAATTCCTTAGCATTAAATTCCTGTTTAAGCACTTTTACATTTTCTTGAAGTTCTTGCCTTTGCTTAACAGTTTTAGTAAGCTTTTCTTGTAAGGAGTTTAACTCTTGTTTTAACATTTCTTCCCTAACGTTACTTTTTCTAATGGTATGCGTATTTGGTTATCCATCTCCTGCTCACGGGTGGTCAATTCAAACTTAGCACGTTGTTCATAAATGGCAACTTGTTCCTTATAGGCATTAAGTTCGGAGGTTATGGAATCCTCGAGGCACATGCAAGTGTATTCATAAAAACATAGTCATCATTGATGAAGATGCATTACTTGGTACATATTCACTTCCATCTTACTTCACATATTGATCATATGGGACAACATTGCTATTACCCATATTTTCAATATCTGGTTCAATAATTTCAGTTGATTGTACTTTGTCATGCATCTTTTGCACATCAACCTCATCGTATAGTTTTAATACCTCCGAGATGATAGATTCCCTGGAAGGATTGACATGTTTTGGTGAAGAAGCCCTTGGAGTGACCATTGGTGAGATACTAGCCATGAAGATGGTGCAGGCGGTTGGTTCATCATCAACATCGAATCAAATGCATCACGATGCGCAACTTGAAATGCGTTGGGATTGTTCGACCCATACCACCTTTGCTGCTCATCCACATCAAGATCATAAGTTACGGCATTTCCCTCGGCAAGGAATAGCAATTCTAGCTCATTCAACACAGCCTCCTCTGTATTGAGCTTGCACCAGCAACATCTTGTCCCTGATGTACTCTGTATTTTGTGAACGTTTTGGAAGAGTGCAATTCTTTGTGATGTGACCTTCTCCACCACAGTTGTAACACTTGATAGGCTTTGCTTGACCCTGAGCCATGATCCTTCCACGATTCTGATTACCCACATATCCACCACCACCGCCAGCATTCCCATATCCAGCACCAACATTCCTATAACCAGTACCAACATTCCTATATCCAGCACCAACATTCCCTTGCTCATTATGTGGAAGGTATGTGATAAGGTTTTAAAATGTACCTTTTTGAGGGGTCGTTTAAGCCTTTATTTGATCACTTTTGTATCCGTTATTACTTAATATCGTTCCTTTTTACTTTTTAGGTCTCTTGAAGGCAAATTGCTGTAATGGCACTTATTTGGACGAAAAGGCGGATATCTGAAGAAAATGGCCAAAGTCAAGAATCGAGACACTCAAGTCGCTAAATTACAAGGTGGCGGTGTCACTTTGCTAAGCTGCGATGCCGTCGGAGCATTTTGTGACGATACGTAAGCCAAATTCTTATTTTCAAGTGTGATGTCGGGGCTTTAAAAGAGTAGGCCGTCGCAACTCGACGGCCTAGATTTGATCCGACGGCGCCGAAGTCAAGAAGGACGGCGTCACAAGCACAAGGTGGCGCCGTCGCAAGACTAACGTGGCCAAGATGAAACCCTAATGACGGCGACCCGACGTCACAAATCATAAGGTGGCGCCGCGATTGTAATAATATATATAGAATCCAAATTTTTCAAGATTAGTGTGTAGTCTTTTGGAGTAAAAACCTAAACCGAACCAAGGCTGTCTTGTACAAGATTTTAGGGTTCAAACCCTATCTTACATTAAGATAAGTGTTTTACTTCATTAATTCAATTATGTCTTTGATTATTTGTGTATATGCTTGCATGTTCTCCATGTCCGAGCTAATTTACTTGTGTGTTTGCTTAGGAATATGAAACTTAATTATTAAATATTGATTGGTTGTCTCTTATCTTAGTTGATTAATGATCTAGTGTCGATAGGTCATTCGTTGTGTAATTAATGCTTGATTAATCTTTGTGAACCTTAGGCTATAGCACTTAGAGCGGTTGTAGGCTAAATCATCCAAAGAGGCCTTAGAGTTAGAGTTTATAATCCTAGAGGGTTTTGTAGATGAGACCCTTTGGTAAGTTCAAAGAGTTAGGGATAAACGCATACCCTACGACTTTAGACACATAACGCGATTAAGAATAAGGGCGTGACAATTCAACCATCAATAGGAGATAATTAAGGAGTAATAAAACCTAAGTGAACACATCTTTAAACTATCATACGAGCACACAATAATTAGACATAGACTACATACGCCTTAGATTAGATAATTAGATAAGTAGAGTAATCGGTAGAAATACCAACCCCAAATCAAACCCCGAGATTCGTACCTTTCCATTTCCTAAAAACATAAAAGATAAAAAATAATCTTCCTCAACCCCAACCTTAGCGTAGTAACTTCTCACTAGCATTCCTATTCCCCTAGAGACGATATCAATACCCTTGGCTTACCCTAATACTACACTACAACTATTAGGTTCATTTGCCTGGGGTGTTATAAAACTTGCTCGAAGAAAAGGAAGTTCCTTTGACCCGACGATTTACGTAGCGTTATCAAGTTTTGGCGCCGTTGACGGGAATAGAATAGCTAGTTAGTAGTCCACCTCGTTTAGGTTTCTTTGCTTGATTCCTATCAAGTAAATTTTTCTCAATTTTAGCTTTCTCGTAGTCTATCCCCTTCTTCGTGACCTTTGTTCGTAACTTCATCACTTTTCATCATGGAAGGTGATAACCAACCACCATTTATCAACCTACCACCAAATGACCTGCCAAGAACACCGTACTCTTGGTGAATACTCGAGACCAAGCCACCTGGGTGGAACACCATTGAGCTTCCGACCAAGCCCAAACTAAGGCCTGCGATCCGACACCATCCGGTTGGTGCAAAGCGGATGTGCATTCCATGGACTTCGTTCAAGATCCTAATCAACATCTCGAGGGATTTCCTCAAAATTGTCGATTCCATTGACCTTGATGCTACTACCGGGAGACTACTGCTGCGTCTCTTCCAATTCTCTCTCTACGGGACCAAGCTAGTAATTGGCTCGAGCAACTTCCATCACGGCTCCATCTCAAGTTGGGATGATCTTACCTCTCGTTTCCTTGCTCAATTTTTCCCACCGGGGAGAACCACTAAACTTAGGCGAGATATCTTAACGTTTCAACAACTTCAAGGCGAGTCTCTCTACAAAGCATGGACTCGATTCAAGGACCTGCTCCGTAAACTCCCCCATCATGGCATTGATCTTTGGCTTCAAATCCAAATCTTCTATGACCATATTGATTTCATCACTCGATGATCTATTGATCAAGCCGCCGGTGGAAGGCTCAACGACTTTAATGCAGAGAAATCTTGGGATATTATAGAAGAGCTTGCTGATCAAAGCTACGAAGATTGGAATGAATCTCCTGAAACCCCTGTTAACATGGTGAAAGCCATATCAACTCCTCTTGAATCATTCGACATCACCGAAGAGCAAATGAGTGCTATTGAGAGAGGGATTGATTATCTTATGGAAAGGCATAAAAGGGCTCCCGTACAAATCCCTCGAGAAGCAGTCAATTCCGCCAACTCCACCAACCACCCAACACCTTTTTCGGAATCCCCAAGTCATGAGCAACACCCCAATTATGAAAGGAGCTTCCGTTCTACTTCCCCAATACCACTGTCACCAAGCTTTAAGGAACAAATGAGGGAGTACATGGCAGCTCATACGGAGAGATTAGCTAAATTTGAAGAGGAGGTCTATAGACAGAGAGAGGAAATGCAAGCAAAAATGATAGAAATGATGAACATGGTAAAAGAATACACCAAAACAAAAGTTCCCGAAAAGGTACTAGTAAGAAGCAACGATTGTCCTCCCACTTCGTTTGTTAACGCCATTTCCATTATGCCTGAGGATGGAAAGGTTGAGGTGAGAAAAACTGAGGAAAGCAAGAGGGAGGAGGCTGGACCTAATGATGAGCCTGAGACCATTAAGCACGAAATTAACAGAAAATGCATTGCAAACCAAGTAAACAACTTTAGGTACAATGAGGTTCTTAGGGAAGCCCTTGAAGGAAAAATAACAGAAGAAGAGTATGACACCATGTCTATGGGACCTCTGTATGAGTTGGTTCTAAAAAAACCATTAACAAAAAAATGAGACACCACAGGGAACTTCGTGATACCTTGTAGCATAGGTGATATTGATAATATAAATGCATTAGCTGATCAGGGGACGGATGTGAACATAATGCCATTATCAATCTATAATAAGTTGACTAAGGAGAAGCCGATAAGACCGATCTTAGACTTTCCTTAGCTAATCACACCTATGTTCACCCATAGGAATCACGGTGGATATTCTAATAGAGGTGGCTAATATCGTTTATCCGGTGGATTTCGTAATCATAGATGTTGAGGAAGATAGAAACATGCCACTCATTCTTGGGACACCATTTCTGGCCACCGCCAAGGCAACCATCAAATGCGGAGAGGGCATCATGATACTTAAAAGTGGGAAAGGGTACGCTAGGATACCCATCGTTCCAAGGTATCCTCTTAAGATCATGGAGATGATTACGGGTGGAAATCCACAAGCCCCTCGCAATATTGTGAAGAAGAAAATGAATGATTGGGAAAAAGGGCTTAGGGATTTTATGGTTCAAGGATTGTATGCAACATTGTGGAAACCCGATAAGAAGTTAGGAAATAATCCCACTTCGATTCCAAAGGCACAAAGGAACCCTAAGGAATTTCTAAAGGGAGAAAAAGTACTTTTGTACAAATCACGGATAAGGGCATTACAAGGTAGAAACAAACCAAGATGGTTTGGGCCTTTTCTGATGAAGGAAACCAATCTAAAGGATAAACCGTCACCATAATAGACGGCGTTGGCAAGGAATCCACGGTAAGCATACAATGTCTACGCCCTTTCGACGAAGGGAAAGCGAAGGAAGGACATGGCGGTAATGAAGTTACATAGGAGCACGACTACGAGTCTAGCTACAAGACTCTTAAATAAAGAAAGGCGCTTCGTAGGAGGCAACCCATGCTTAATTGTTTGCTTGTTAGTGTCGTATATCTTTTATTGATTATTTATTCTCATGTTTGAATTTTTAAAAATGCTTTATTTTGTTTTTAACCTCGTCTTAATTGCATATAAAGGTATTTTACATAAAGGATAAGTGTAGGGAGGATTACACACGTTTTCAAAGAAACGTAAACATGAGAATAACAATTCATTAAAAGATATATATGTGTGTTTGTTCGAATCAAATGCTTGTATCGAGTCATAATGGATGTTTTGCGTAACTTTTCCAGATTCTAAAGATGTAAATTTTCCGAATTTTTTTCGAAAATCGCAGACAGATTGTTGGGATATGAAAGTCTTTGAGCAGTTAAAATCTTCAAGATTTACAAAGTCTTTGCGAATAGCAAAGAACTTGAGAAAGTTAAAGAGTCAAAGTATCGCTAATGATAAAGTCAAAGTACTCGCACATGAAGGTCAAAGTAATCTTGCAGAGTTAAAGAACTCATCTATTCATTTATGGAAAGTCTTGTAATTCTAGAATAGATTACTTGTCGTACAAGGATACATTATTGTAAACCGACTAGGGTTATCCTTGAGCCTATAAAAGGATCCCTAGATTGGCATTAGAGGTACGAGTTTATGAGTTTTAGAGTTTACGAATTCATAAGTCTTAGAGTTTACGATTACAAGTTGTTTAGAGTTTAGAGAGTTCGATAATCTTAGAGTTGTTAAAGTATCTCGCATAAGAAGCGGATTAGAGTTATTAATAAAGTTGTTCTTAGATTTATTGAGTAAATTCTGCGTACTTAATAAAGATTACTCAGTGTTTCATTGTTAATAACTTAGGATTTATCCGAGGTTATTAAACCTTAAACAAGCTAGTTAAGTTAGTTTGGTTAGAGTACATCGATCCAACAAGTGGTATCAGAGTTTGTGTGGAAACTCTGATTAAGAAGAAGAACCTGTTCTGCTCACCATGGTCGCTACTTCACCAAGTTCATCTACTATCTCTGAGGTATGTTCAAATTGTCATGATTTTTATCAAAAATTACTTGCTAATTATGTTTATGAAAGAGATAACTGTATAAAGGCTAGGTCTTAGGTAGCTGGTTATCAAATAACCTTAGAATCTATGGAAGCCAAAATTCTAGCACATGAAACTAATGAAGTAGCTTGGGCTGAAAAATATGAACAACAGGATTACCAGTTAAAACTTAGTGAATGGAAGCTAAACTGTAAAATTGCTGAAATTGAGAAATTAACTAAGGAAAGAGATGATTTGTTAGCTAAGTTTGATGCACGGAAAGAATCGGTTTGTCACATGTTTCTTATGTTCAAAACAAACAAAGAGCCTATCTTAAAACCTGATTAGGTTTTGGAATGGATTTTAGTAAACTAGAAGAAAACCAACCTAGTGATCGGGATGAAGGTGATTTTGAGGACATAACCACTAGTGATGATGAACTCATTAACTATGTAGATACATCTAGTAATGAGGGCTCAATATGTAAACCACCTCCTAAGTATAAGAAAGATAATGGTTATCGTGCTGTTCCTCATCCCAATGACATTCATCAACCCTCTAGGCCTGATGTTTCTCGTTTTGGAGTAGATAGTCTAGAGTTTAGGAAGAAGCTTATTAGTCAATCTAGGACTGAAACCCCAAAAGAAACTGTTAATACCAATGTTCAAAGTCAAGCAGTACCTTCAGGAAAACCTTTTGAAAACAGTACTGCTAAACCTTTTTGGGATAACTTTGGTCAAAACAGATTTAATCATTCACCTAGAAGGCAAAATAGTTTTGGTCATAGACATAGAAGAAATCACTTTGGACATATGGGTCAAAAACTGTGTTTTGTATGTTATAGTCCTAATCACTTAATCAAAGATTGTGATCGACACTCAGAATATCTAAGCAAGTTTCCAAAGAACAGATCTACCAACCAAAAACCTAGAGAGCACCAACCAGTCTGGAACAATACAAATAGGGTTAATCATCGTAACTTCTCATCAGATCATAGGTACCCTCACCGAGAAGATCTTTTCTAGGCAACGGTACCTTCACAAGCGGTACCTTCTCAAAGTACTACTCGGTCAACACAAGTCTTTTCATACTACTTGGAATAGGAACCTAGGAGATCTCACTATTATCAACCTAGAAGGTACTATAATTCACATAGGGATCTAGATCACAAGAACCAAGCTATTAAAAGCGAATGGGTTAAAAGGAAAAATCTGCTGAGGACAAACTGTACTTTCAACAAAAGTGAATCGATATTTTCATAATCAGAAAAAAAAGAATGAATTTGCAAAGAGAGTTATGTTGAAAAAGCGAAAGTTTTGAAAATCCACATGCTAAAGGTCAAAAGATAATTACGGATCATCATTTGAAAAGCGTTGGAGACTACATACTTACAGAATGTAAGTATGTCACTCCTAAGGGGAACACAAGTCGAGAATGGCTTGGGTTCCTCAAAGCAACTAACTTTTCATCTTTTACAGGGCAACCCGGAAGAGGAGCTTAAAGATCACTTTATTGTGGACGGTGGTTGTTACAGTGAGCATGATAGGAACCAAGGAGTTTCATCGGTGTTTTGGAGTATATTAGTTCTTGAGCTATATTTAAGGGAGGACTATTTAGTATTGGTATAGTCTGTGCATTGTTTGAGGGAGGATATGTATGTATACTTGGTTTCTGAGCTATTTGGAAAGTCTTGCTTGGAAAATCTCGCTTATGTGGAAAATCTTGTTTTTAGTATTAAAATCTTTGTTCCAACGGTCATATTGAGGGTAATTGCTAGTGCGGTAACTTTGTTTTATGGGATGTGATTTTGAATCCCACTATAAATACCTACTCTTGATTTTCCCTCTCATATTAATATTTTAGAATCTTTTCCATCATTATCTCACGATTACCATCTCTTTATTCTTGATCATATCTTTTACTTGTGCTTACAAATCCATAAATGGCGAATCGACCCTCTTGTTTCAAAGCACAATATGGTGGCTAATTTGGACAAGACCGAGGCGAATGTGGCTTTTCATGACATTATTGATTATCTTCTTGGGTGTGATCGATTATGCTCTTTTAGTTGAGCGAGATATTATTGAACCTTGGATTCAATAATTTTGAGCTCTTGCAAGGATAATATGGAGAATGAAGAATTTTATATTAGGGCTACGAGTTGTTGGAAGAAGCTGTGAAGATTCTTGAAGCATCTATTCGAGAAGATTTGTTGTTTAATGATGACGATGGTGCTATTCGTTTTGCTAAGGAGTTGATTTGGGAAACTTTTGGGCATATTAGTTATGAAGGTTCTTTAATGAACAAAATTCAGAAACAACTATTTTGTCCTCAATGGAAGTTTTTAGTACATGTGTTGTTACATTGTATTAGTGCTAAAAGTACTTCTTGGGAGCAGTTTGGGTCAAATATAGCATCTGCTATGGTGGGATTGGCTACATATCGTGTTTTTAATTTTTCAAGGCTTATTCTGGATGGCATGCTTTCTCATATTACTCAAGGATCAACATGGTTAATGTATCCCAGGTTTGTACAAGTCTTTCTGAACAAACAACTTGCTGATGTACCTAAGCCTACAGATTTACTTCCTGTTATTGTCCAACAAGCAAAGATTTTTACTTTTATGGCACGAAGGAGTGATTTATTCAGAGGTCTTGATACTCCTTTAACTACTTCCATGATGGAAGTTGTTCAAGCTGTTAGAGCTGATGTTGAAGATGATGAAGAAAGTGAAGGTCTTGCAAGCTGCAAGTCATACCTGAAATCTTGGTTCTCAAAGTCTTTGCATTTTCGAAGGTCTTTGCATCTCACGGAGGTACTGCAACTCATGATACTGCTTCTCCAAGTATTGAAGTTCAAGAAGATTTTGCAGGTTCACCTTCTATATCTCCACCACAATCTGTTCCTGTTCAAGGAGATGCTTCCTATACTATCCCTCGTGAAGGTTTAACATTAGATAATTATGCTTTGACAAGGGAGATAATCAAGTTGACAAAGACTTCTGAGGCTCAGGTAAAACAGATTAAGAAGTTGATGCTTACGTATAAAAGGTTGAAGAATTTTGTTGCGCCTTTTATTAAACGTTATAACTTATGGGTTAAGAAAGAAAACAAGCGAAGGAAATTTACGAAGACTTCAAAAGTCAAACAGGTTTCTAAACCATCTTACATCAATTTGGGAGGAATTTAGAAGAGCAATTTGAAAGAAGATGCGGTTAAAGAAAATGAACACGAAAGTTCTAAAAGTCGAAGAAAAGATCGGTCAAGATCTTGAGGAGCAAGTTCAAGTTCAAAGTATTCTGCGATCAAGGTCTTGAACAACAAAGTCTTGGTTTTCAAAGTACTTTCGCAGACAAGTAATAACTCCAAGAGTGTTAGATTTTGAAGAGGAAGCTGGTCCTTCTACATGATTATACAAGAAGAGAGGCTATTCTCAAACCTATTCATTCGCAAGTGATGATGAGTTCATTGCTACAATTTTAGGAGATTTATCACAACCAAGAGGTGGAGTTACTATTCGAGAAGTACAAGAAGAAGAACAACAAAGAACTTCTCAACTCGCAATTGATCCTAAGGATAAAGGAAAGGGTGTTTTGGTTGAAACTAAGAAGAAAAAGCTAACTTTAGCGTAACTTAGAGAATTGAAGTTGCTAGGAATGAAGTGCACTAGAAAGGTTCAAGAAGAGTTAAATGCTAAAGATAGAAGCTCGGGAAGCTCAAGAAGCTCGAATAGAAGCGACTAAGAAGTTACAAGATCAATTAGATCTTGAAGTCGCTAAACCATTACGATCACCTACTCTGTTAGATATATGTCAAGAAGACCTAATTTAGCTAAAGAAAGGAATGCAATGATGGCATATTTAAAAAGCGAGAGGATATAAAGGATTCTGATTGAACTATGTTGATATGAAAAGACTTTATGATCTTTGAAACAGAGGCTTATAAGAAAGATGTTGCAAGCATCAAAGACTTTAGAGAAGAAGTCGCTTGGGTAAGCAGAGAGAGAAGAAAAGTTTGAAAAGAAAAAGGAAATGCGAATTCTGGATGTTCGGTTTTCAAAGAAAGAAAAAGTTGAATTAAGATTTGAGACAAAAGATGAACTAAGAAATTATCTCAGTGGTAGATTTTGATTATTCAAAGAAGATCTTGACATGAAGATGAGCGGATCACGATTAGTGCTTTTAAAGTTGTGAAATCTAAAGATGGAGATTATATGATTTTTCATAAAGAAGATGAAAGCTTCAAAGTTTTCAATAGGCTATGGGACTTATTGCACATTATAGATAGAGTAGATCTATTCTATTTATATCGTGTGGTGAAAGCTTACTTTGAACATAATCCATTAGAAGGATTGGTTTAGTTTTACATGGTGATCTCTTAAGCTGTATGGGAAGCGAAGAAGAAACCTTGATGATATTTGGAAGAATCAAGAAAATTAGGAAATTGTTTGTTGGAGATTCTTTGAAGAGTCCGGGTTCATGTTTTAGAGCTAGAAAATGGAACAATGATACACATGTTTGCAGACAGACGATACCCTCTCACAGTTGAGCTTATGAGAAGGATGCTAGAGCATGGAATGGAAGTAGAAGAGGATAATGAAGCTGCTCTCATGGTCATCAATTTGTTTATAAACCGGACTACTATTCTTTGAGGATGATCAATAAGCGGTATGAATTTTATTTGAATAAATACTTTTGATATATCGATACTTTTATTCAAAATCTTCTGATCGAATGATACTTTTGTCAAAATCTTGTTTGCGAAATAAGCCGATTAAATGTTTTTGGAAGAAACCTTTTGCTAAGTAATAAATATTTTGAAACAAAGGTTGAATAAATGGTTTTTGAGATGATAACATCAATAGGTTATCAATCCACCATGGTTACAAAAGGATTGGCTAATCCATGAGCAAGCGGCTCGGTAAAGATATCTCAAATCCATTTTAGTTGACAACTTGCTAATAAGTTGTATGGTAATCAACTCACCATATCGATAATGTGAAGAGTTGGCTAGCCCACAAGAGAATGGCTTGTGGTAAAGGCGATGGAAAATCCATTATTGGTAATTAGTTCACCATTAGATAAAAGAACTAACTAGTCCAAAAGGGCGACTTTTGGTAAAGACAAATCAAATCATTGATAGGCGGTGGTTTGCTAAAAATCATATGGTTATCAATGTACCATGGTCTTACACACCAAAACATTCGACTACTTCAAAGTTAATGGCTTTGGTAAAGAGACTAAAATCCATTAATTTTCAATGATTCACATCTCACAGGAGTTAACACACCTGGAAGTGATGAGAATAGTATGCAACTTGAACTGAATTAATGTACAAACTGTCATATGTTGTTGTGTTGCTGAAAAGATGGAGCTTGCTGGATGGTGCTGTAAAAGAATTAAGATACTTTGATAAAGTGAACTACAATCTAAAGACAAAGACAATCATTCCTTGAAGCTGGAAAAGTGAAAGATTAATTTACAAAGGAACTTGAAGTTAATCTAGTAGAATTCAAGTTAGGGAGGATTGTTGGGATATGAAAGTCTTGAGCAGTTAAAATCTTGAAGATTTACAAAGTCTTGCGAATAGCAAAGAAGCGGAGAAAGTCAAAGAGTCAAAGTCTCGCTAATGATAAAGTCAAAGCTTTGCACATGAAGGTCAAAGTCTTGCAAGAGTTAAAGAACTGTCTATTCGTTTATGGAAAGTCTTGTAATTCTAGAATAGATTACTTGTCGTACAAGGATACATTATTGTAAACCGACTAGGGTTATCCTTGAGCCTATAAAAGGATCCCTAGATTGGCATTAGAGTGCGAGTTTATGAGTTTTAGAGTTCTGAATTCATAAGTCTTAGAGTTTACGATTACAAGTTGTTTAGAGTTTAGAGTTCGATAATCTTAGAGTTGTTAAAGTATACGCATAAGAAGCGATTTAGAGTTATTAATAAAGTTGTTCTTCTTAGATTTATTGAGTAAATTCCAGACTTAATAAAGATTACTCGGTGTTTCATTGTTAATAACTTAGGATTTATCCGAGGTTATTAAACCTTAAACAAGCTAGTTAAGTTAGTTTGGTTAGAGTACATCGATCCAACACCGCTTTTGTCAAGATAACTGACGGCGTCGGGAAGGAGTAAAACAACATATTACTTTTTCTCGTTTTTGAGCTACTTATAAATTTTGGAATTTTCGGTCTTAATTTTCCGAAGTGCGTAAACATCCATTCCACAAGCATTATATCCTAGTTTAGTAGAGTCTTATATATATTATTACCACCGATTGTACGCGAAGGTTTCGTTTGTTTTCTTCAAATGTGCGGGTTTTATTTATCAAGAAGAAGAAACAAAAGATTGGAAGGAGCTTTTCACGCATACATTTTTCTTGGAAAGGTTTAACCACCACTTCACACGGATCCTACCGAGCTAATCGGGAGTACTAGTTTCTTTCGTTTTAATTACCTTCCATTATCATAACTTTGATACTTTCGGGAACATTGGGGACAATGTTCGGTTTAAATGTAGGGAGGAAAACAAAGCGGAACTTTGAAACTATGCTTATCCTTGATTATTTGCTTTGTCCAATTGTATTTGTGTAATAAACCATGAGAAAATGTCGGTTAGGGTAATTTTGGCACCAAATTTAAAATTTTTCATAACATATAGGAGTGGGCCATTAGTCTTAATAAAAGCGTCTCACGGACAGGAAGTTGCATGACTAGCACAAAAAAAACCCTTTACCACCTAAATTCCACCCAAAATGTGAGGATCGCCCTTAGATTAGTAGGAATTAAAGCATTCATCTTTAATGCTTAGAGTGTGAACCGGTAGTATATTAGATTCTAGAACTTGTTTTGTGATGCATCCCAAGATCGCTAGTAAGACTACACTTGTGTAGTTAGGAATAACTAAATGATAAGAGGCATTAGGAAAACCCTTGTTTGATACAGTAATATTATTACTTCTTCCACATCGGATGAGTAATTCCCCACACCTTTGCGTTGTACTCATCTTTAGTACACGATACCCTAGTTAACCCCTCGAGCCTATCCTTTTCGCGGTTCTCGTGATGTTTCGATTTTCCGAATATCAATGAAGATCATTGTTTACACCCACCCCAAATGTACACCCAAATCGCCTTAGCCTACCCTGTATGCACTCACTTTTAGTGCATTATTGTTATCACCCTAAACCCTTAGTTCAATTATCTAGTTGCTTGCATGAGTTGCTAAGTCGAGTCATATCCTTTGTACACAGTTTTGGGAGGATTGGGACTCATGGGAAAAAAGTTAAAGTTTATGAAATGATTGGAAGGGAACATTAAATTCCCTTATTTGCGTAATAACATACCCCAAGTGTTTT
This sequence comes from Chrysanthemum lavandulifolium, assembly GCA_022545495.1. NCBI lineage: Eukaryota > Viridiplantae > Streptophyta > Magnoliopsida > Asterales > Asteraceae > Chrysanthemum > Chrysanthemum lavandulifolium. The sequence goes on along the minus strand of CM040239.1, from coordinate 264,534,042 downwards.
GATCTTTTCAATTCGGGTCAAACTAGTGTTAGAGTAATAAAAACTCAAGTGTAGGGATGTGCCTATAAATCCCTAACATTTTGATGTTACCGTAGAGGATGGTAGAGTAAAAGTGTACGAATGAAAATAATAATAATAATAATAAAAATCGAAAAAATAGAAAAGAGAAAAGAAAAAAAATAGAGTGTTAAAAAAAAAAAAAAAAAAAAAAAAAATACTGGCTACCATCCTACATCTATCCTTTAAATTTATGTTTGTTTGTTTGAGTTATATAGAGTTTAGAGTGTCGAGTCTTGGCTTAGCAACACCATTCTTAGTATGCTTGTAACATAAGAGATTTTGACTTGCCACCACTAAATAGCCTATCCCACCAAACCCTTTGTTTCCTACAGTAAGCCTAACATTACAACCCTTTAAAGACCTCTTTGATAGTCTTTCCTAGGTGCTTCGTAAGCGATGGAGGTTTGATCTATTCTCAAGCCTATGGTAATCTATGTACTAGGACCGGTTAATAAGTGTTTATCTTCCATTTCCAACTTGTTATATTTCATATACACCGAGAGATGTGAGTATCAAACACCCCATGTGAGGTGCTAGTATGTAATTTCGAGCTTGTTATGACTTTCTTGAGGCTTATATGTGTTGTGGACTGTTTTAAACCAATGCTTCATGACCCCAACTTATAAATTAATTGGCTAAAGCACATTTGCTTGAGGACAAACAAATACCAATCAGGGATATTTGATAAGGTTTTAAAATGTACCTTTTGAGGGGTCATTTAAGCCCTTATTTGATCACTTTTGTATCCGTTATTACTTAATATCATTCCTTTTTACTTTTAGGTCTCTTGAAGGCAAATTCTTGTAATGGCACTTATTTGGACGAAAAGGCGCGGATATAAGAAGAAAATGGCCAAAGTCAAGAATCGAGACACTCAATTGCTAAAATACAAGGTGGCGTCCATCGCTTAACTCTGACGCCGTCGGAGCATTTTGTGACGACACGAAGCCAAATTTCTTATTTTCAAGTGACGGTGTCGAACTTTAAAAGAGTAGGCCGTCGAACTCGGGCGGCCTAGATTTGATCCAGACGGCGTCATAAAGTGAAGAGGACGGCGTCCTGGCGAAGGTGACACCGTCGCAAGACTAACGTGGCCAAGGCGAAACCCTAATGACGCGACCCGGCGTCACAAATCATAAGGTGGCGCCGTCGCGATTGTAATATTATATATAATCCGAATTTTTCGATATTAGTGTGTAGTCTTTTGGAGTAAAAACCTAAACCGAACCAAGGTGTCTTGTACACGGTATTTTATGGTTCAAAACCCTATCTTACATCAAGATAAGTGTTTTACTTCATTAATTCAATTATGTCTTTGATTATTTGTGTGTATGCTTGCATGTTCTCCATGTCGGCTAATTTACTTGTGTGTTTTCTTAGGGAATATGAAACTTAATTATTAAATATTGATTGGTTGTCTCTTATCTTAGTTGATTAATGATCTAGTAATGCGATAGGTCATTCGTTGTGTAATTAATGCTTGATTAATCTTTGTGAACCTTAGGCTATAGCACTTAGGCGGTTGTATGCTAAATCATCCAAAGAGGGCCTTAGAGTTAGAGTTTATAATCCCTAGAGGGTTTTGTAGGCGAGACCCTTTGGTAAGTTCAAGAGTTAGGGATAACGCATACCCTACGACTTTAGACACACAACGCGATTAAGAATAAGGACGTGACAATTCAACCATCAATAGGAGATACTTAAGGAGTAATAAAACCTAAGTGAACACATCTTTAAACTATCATACGAGCACACAATAATTAGACATAGACTACATACACCTTAGATTAGATAATTAGATAAGTAGAGTAATCGGTAGAAATACCAACCCCAAATCCAAACCCGAGATTCGTACATTTCCATTTCCTAAAAACATAAAAGATAAAAATAATCTTCCTCAACCCCAACCTTAGCGTAGTAACTTCTTACTAGCATTTCTATTCCCAGAGAACGATATCAATATCCGTGGCTTACCCCAATACTACACTACAACGATTAGGTTCACTGCCTAGGGTGTTATAAAATTTGCTCGAAGAAAAGGAGGTTCCTTTGACCCCGAACGACGCGTGTAGCGTTATCAGTATGCATTCTGTCTTCCTTGCACATTTTGCACCAATACCTTTCCGTCTTTAACCGTAGCATGATTGTGAAGATTTGATGCAGTTCTGAGGTGATTGTTGGTGTGTGGGGTGAAGTTCAAGTTCTGCTTGACCATTAAAGCCAGTTGATTGACAAGCTGTTCCATGAATGTATCTGAATTTGGAGGCTTATACCCTGGATCTGGAATGAGTTTGTGATTACCATTTCCAGTAGGTATGACTTGAGATGCCTTTGTAGTTATACCTACATTAGTGTAGAATGCAGTTGAATCATTTGAAGAGCTAGCATTTCCAGCATTGTTGTTAAAGTTTTCAAGGATCATTCGTTCAAACACAGCATGCTTATCATTTTGGAGCAAATAAGCATACAATTGCTCATAATTGGTGTTCCTCAAACCTTTGTTTAGCTTGATTTGCAAAGACAAATTTGTGCCATTCGAGTTCATGTTGTTCACAAACTTTGAATTAAATTGAATATTTGGCATTGTCATTTGGATATTCCTCATATCATTCACAAGCTTGTGGAATCTTACATGATATTCATAACACTTTCCCTGGATTCATCTTAAAGTTCTCAAAGTCATCATATTTGAGACTCCACATCTTCTTTAGTCAATTCGAACCAGAGAAGCATCTTAACATTGTCCCATCTTGCCTTAGCTTGATGATGTGATTGATCAACTTGTAAATGTCCTTAGGTAAACCACGAGTATGATGTTTGAAGCCACGATGTCGACATCGTATCTCTTCTTATCCTTATCGATAAGTTCATCATATGTCTTTGGTCTATCCAATCCTAATATCCTTTGAACCCTCGTGTGAGTTTCAAGAATGTCTACGGTAGTACGAACTTGATAAGGTCCTTCATCAATTGACTTAAGTATATTAACCCATTTCTTTTCCTAAGCAATACGATCCGATTCTTTAAGCCCAAGAGTCATAGTCGGTTATGTCCGGCATAGGAGGGCGAGTATCGAGATCCTGCTGCTTGAGCGTCGTCGACAGCGAGAAGAAGTGATTGTGGACATGATTGCAGATTCTACGGGATTTTACTATTCTTTGATTAAACCGGGAAATAGATTCTCTCACAGGATTTTACTAAATCAAAAGAAAAAATGTAAAATGTAACACGAAGAAATGACAAGTCTCAAAAGACAAGTTATACACTTGACAAGTCGCACCCAAGACAACTCGCACCCTAAACAACTCGCACCCAAGACAACTCGCACCCTAGTCAACACGCTTTGATGACAACTCGCTTAATAGACAAGTCACATGAAACACAACTCGCATAAACAGACAACTCGCTTAATAGACAAGTCACATAAAACACAACTCGCTTAAATTGACAACTCGCTTCCAAGACAACTCGCACCCTAGACAACTAGCTTAAACGACAACTCGCTTAAGGCACAACTCACATAAGATGACAACTCGCATATAAGACAACTCGCTTCAATAAGCAAGAGACTCAACTCGCATAGAAGACAACTCGCTTCACAAAACAGGACAACTCGCATACAAGAAATGCACAATGAGACTCAACTCGCATCCAACCAACATTAAAAAAAACACCACTTTTCAATCCAAAAACAACCCAACCACGATGATTCAAGCCTTCCAAATCAAAACCTAAACACTTATAATGATTCTAAACACAAAAGTACAATCAAAATCCAAAATTTAACACTAGAAGTGATCCAAATGATGCAAACTACTCTAAACACATTCAAACCCAAAAACCTTATGAAAACCACTAGAAATCCAAGAACATGAAAGGTGAGTGATCAAACCATGGCTCTTGATACCATTTGTAACATATTGGATTTCATAAACACATCAAATCATATTAAGAAGAGGCGTATGAATTGAGTTTTAGAGAGAGAAAGTAAAGAGAGTAGGGAACTTGGTGAGACAAAGAAAAATGATATTGAAAGCTCCAACACTCTACCTTTGGAGGTAGAGGGTATTTATAGTTTCTTACAAGACACACCTCCTACGGGTTGTGGATCAGGCATACAGTGGGTAAAGACCCATCCGTCCTCCACGGTGTTACTTAACAAACTACTCATTAACATTAAATGACTACGACTACGAGCTTTCTAACGAATACATATACTTAAGGTGACCGACTCTTTAACTACCGGATTTTCTAAATCCTAACATATTTGAAGGACTAAAACACTAATCTGAGTCTCGGGTTCTAATTTCATGCACAAAAACTTAATTGGAGGGATTTGATATTTTGATTCAATTTTTGCACAATTAAACTAGATTAGTGTAATATATAACTATTATGATTCCCTGTATAATTCAATTATGCATAATCATGTTCAACATTGCATAAAATTGATTTTTAGAAAACCCTCAAATAGATTTTCTTAAAAGCTTCTCAAGATAGGATATTCATCAAACAGTTTTCGTTGCATTGTTAATACAATCTAAAACATTTTCATTCATGCACGATGGTCTCCCTAATGTTGTTGAATGCACGTAACTAATATGCGTGTTATCCACATCTAAGTGAGCAATATCAAACATAGAAGATGAACTATGGGTTATCTCAAAATCTATATAATTTAGACTATTTCAAAATCTAGTAAGTTTACTTTAATTTAGACTATTTAAAATTATCGAGTCGAGATAACCGCATCTTCACATAGTTTGCATATAGACATACACTAGGCATATGCGCATCACCTAACTCTAAATACCTTCAAATCAAAACATTTCATATTTTCATAAGATTGTAAATGTCTTACAAAGACTTTACAAAACGAAATATCCATGAAGGAAATCATTGACAGTTCCTTCAACCCGCATGTGAATCTTGAAGAAATACTACTCAACATAGGATTTGAAACATTTTATCATTTAAATGGAAGCATATATCCTCAATTTATAACCAAGTTCTATCACACATTCCAACTACACTTGATAAATGATATTTGGGTCATTACTTTTAAAATTGAAGGAGAACACTTTACCCTCACAATCAAGGACTCTGGCATTATACTCGATCTTCCTTAAAAAGGACATTGCTTTTATAGTAATGCATGGTCACTTTCCTCAATTCTTAACCATAACAATTTTCCAACAAATAGTCCCTATTTCACTGAACTTGTTCATCCCACATCCATTATTTCAAACATAACAAAGAAAAGACTTAACAGATATGAATATAATTTCTTTAATAAACTCTTCACTGAGGAAGTCTGTCCATTCTAAAAATAGCACAAATTCTATTCGAGAAAACATTATATGCTCTGCTAAATACCAAGATAAATTATTTGCATGCGAAGCCTACATGCTTTACTGTATCTCATCATCCACATCCTTCAATCTGGCTTACTGCATAGTAAATAGGATCAACGATTTTAAGAACAGAGCCAATGAAATACTACCTTACAGTCTGCTTTTGTCAAAATTCTTTGATTTATTGAGAAATTCTCGTCCATGTGTTAGAAGTGAAAAATTCATTGCTTTCAAACCAATGATGGAACCATTAACAAATTCATCAGATGATGAAATCGAGGAAGATTTATGATGTGGTTACCATAATTATCATGATTGGCAAATAACATTGGTGAGTAATAGAAACGACATGTAACCTTTGTGAGGCTTAAGCTATCTAGGTTAGTAGTATTAATGATGATGATTATGACTATCCATGATCTTGGTAAAGGATTAAGACATTATGTTAGGATATTTGAATTTCTCTTTCTCAGATCAGTTGCTTCTAAGATCAGTAATTGCATGAGAACACACTTAAGAATATTAGGATAGTGGTTAATGGACTATCCCAAACCGCACAATAGTTCTGTCCAAATTTCAGGTTTTGGCTGATCTACGGATCCACAAAATGTGGATCCGCTCGTATAAAATACGGATCCGACATAGGTGAAAAGTGAACCCTTTAAACCAAGGCGTGCGGATCTACGGCAAAAATGTGGATTCGCCCGTTATATTTTCGAATTCGTGCCTTATGCAGATTTTAAATCTTCTATTTTAACTTTTAGCACTGGCCCACTACTTTTGATAAACCTTCCTAGAATAATTTAGGATAAAACCTTAAAACCTAATAATCCAAGAACCTTAGGTTAATTTACTTCATCCTAATCTCTTTAAATTACAATCCTTTCATCACAAGTTTCTTGCACATTCAAGTCTTGTTCTTCTTCAACCTCAAAAACTACCACCATGACTTGCTCATCCAAGTCCTCTTCCAACGTTGTCAAAAAGAGACAAACCGCTAGGATAAGAGTTGAAAAACCCAAAATCATCAACCTTGAAAGCTCTTTTAGTGATAACTTGTGACAACTCGTACTTTCAGGTCATTTCTCAAAACAATTCATGCTTCACCATTTCATCATTTATCGTAAACTAGGTTTACGTGTTCCAAATTCGCGTAACCTTAATGGTTTAGCGGCGAATTCATGATCATATCATCACGGACATTTCATATAGACTAAGTTTAGTCTACATTTCATTAACATCATTTGCATCATGTTAGTTCATTCATGATTTTGCATTTCACCTAAACGCGTAAATTTCATATTAAATAAACGCTATCGCGTAAGTTATTATTTTGAACAATTAATCCGATACTTCCAAAATTATCCGACACATTTTATACTTACATTTAGTTTATAAAAATAATATTTTGAGTTTACCTGGTGTTTTAAATTTATTTTGTATATAAATCGTTAAATTTATATTATTACGACGCTTTTCTAAAAAAAACTACACGATAATTATTATTTCACTCAAATTTTGCAAGGAATGTATTTTTACAATTTTTATGATCTCAATATACTTTACTTTGATCCATTAAAGTTTATTTTTAGACAACGCTACCCTAAATATCCAAATATATACATAACTACTAAACAAGATTTACAAAGTACCTATTTACTTACACTTATACCTTTATATACATAATAAAAAGAAAAAAAAATATATGTATTGCAAATGCATCCCCCTTGGCGTCAAATGAGGGTGCCTCATTAATTGGGATGGTAAAGATTTTCTACAAAACTAGATCTATACTCAAACTTATTTCACACTTCACTTCATTCAATCTCAATAATACAAGTCAAGATAGTTTTCTCTCTCTTTTCTTATCTCAAAACCGCCACACCATTATTCCAAGAAGAAGATCATATTTTTTCAAGATCAAGTTTAAAACAATCTAGTTACACTCTTAATCAAGGTTTTGAAATAAAAACCTAGGGTGTTTAGGTTTAATCCTTTGTTCTTATCACCTCATCAAGTAACTAGTAAGCATATCATTTTCATTTACATCTTTCATTATCATTTCATATCTATTTCATCATTTTTGAGCAAAGCATGCAAGACTTGTGGATATTTATACCATTTTCCATTGTTTTAGAGTTTTACATATATAAGTCATCCTATAATCTATCCCTTGTTATATATTAGTCTTGATGATGTTTAGGAACCCATGACACCCTAAGAAGGTGTATGGTAGGATTAGAATAGCTTTGGAGTTGTTTTGAAGGGATTGGAATAGGTTTAGTACGAGAAAAACTCTTTTCGACAAGTATTTATAAGGGTCTGATCTTATTTTGTATTTCTGGAAAATCCGACAGTAGACATAAATTTTTGGCCTAGATATTTAGAAAATATACTTTAAAACGAATCCGTGGCCGCTTGAGCGGATTAAAGCGAGCTATAACGAAGAAGTTATGAATTTTTCAAGTTTGACGACGAAATATATATTTCAAAATTTCAGCACACTATTTTTGTTTTGTATGAGTCAAAAGCAGTCTTAAGCTTTGTAAATTATTTCGACTTATCAAAAATATATTAGTATACTTTGATACGAAGTCGAGGACGTATAATACGTAGAAAAGCGGTTTGTAACGACTAAAATATACACGTTTTCACAAAATTGCCGTAACTTTATTATTTACGAAAAACTATATTATTTTACTAGACAAATGTTACGGTAAACAAAACGACCATATTGAAGGCTATTTTTAACGTTGACGTAGAACTTTTGTAACGAGATGTCTTCTAATAAAAATCGAGATCACCAAGCATATTTTTCAAAATGACCAACCGTTTGTATAGCGGAGTTGTAATAAATTATTCTGGTTGTTAAACTTTGCGAAATTCATTTTAAACTATATTTTGGACAAAATCACCCTACTTAACCTATGTTTTCTTTATGAGCAGACCTCTAGGATAAAAACTTAAATGCCAAAACTTCTAGATTTTGATACAAGCTTTCCAAAACCGTTGAGTTCGTTTCCTAACGTTCGACGTACACCATTTCGACTAGCTTTTGAAGCCATTTTGTCACTTTCATGAAATTTCCAACGACATTATTTTCTGACGAAAGTTATAATTTCACAATAAATCATTAAGAAACTATTGTAGGATGACATTTTGCGTAAATACTTGTAAAGTAATTTAAGAATGGTCAAGGCGTCAAAAGAGTATTTTTCGACGAAGAGTATTATTTTCAAAACTCACAAATGGTATAAATAACATCTGAAATGCATGCATAACATTACATCATGACTTATTACGTATCATATCATTCATAATAGGTCAAGGTTAAAGTATCACGCTACATTTGATTAATACTCACTTTTGTCATCGCCTCATTTTACCAAGTGAGTCATAGCCCTACTCTTTTAATTGTTTTGAATTACTTTTGGGAGATACATGCTCAACTATTTTTATGACTATCATGATTATTTGAAACTACATGCTTAAGCGAATCGAATGTTTAGTCATATCCTATATCATAAATCATGGGCCGAATGTCTTGGGATTATCATTGAGTGAATGTCTTGGGATTATCATTGAGTGAATGTCTTGGGATTATCATTGAAATGAATGTCTTGGGATTATCATTGAGTGAATGTCTTGGGATTATTATTGAGCTAAATGTCTTGGGAACACCATTGAAATTTGAATGTCTTGGGATTTTCATTGAACTAAATGTCTTGGTATAATTATGTCAAGTGCTTGTTGATACATTAAGTCATGCACTATTGTGAATTCATTTGACACCATGTGTTTGAACATGAACTATACACATTTTGGCGGTGGGTTGTGAACACACGGGTTGCAAGTTTTGTATGGGCGGAACTTGGGCGGGTGGATTCTAATGCCTTTCTTGCATAAACGATTTTGAAAGGCTTTACATTTCAACACAAACTCTATGAACTCACTCAACCTTTGTGTTGACACTTTTAGCATGTTTTATCTCGGTATCTAAGGCATTCACTTCATGGCATGCATGTGGACACATCATGGAGTCGCGGTGACGACTCGTCTCACTGGGTTTCGCGCACTTTAAAACATCGTTTGAATTGTAACAAACTTATTTCCGCACAAGTTGATTTTCATTTGGGACCTACACTTTGTAAACTCGATGGTTTTATTAAATCAAGCGATGTGTTTTCCAAATGACACTTTAGGTCGTTCAATATAAGCGTGATTGTGATGCTATGACGATCGATCCCGAAATTCCATTCCATGCAAAGCAGGTAATTTGGGGTGTGACAGATTGGCATCGAGCTTGATTATAGAGAACTAGGTTGCATCATTGACCCTAGACTATAACTACATCATCATAGCATCTCATCATTTCATCATAAGTGCATATTCACTTTGCATGCGGTTTATCGTACATTTTCGAGTTATTTACTTTCATTTCAAAATGATTGTCACATGGATGCCTTCAAATACCCCTCCCATCATACTCACATCGACTCCAGCGTGGAGAATGCCTGTCATTCCCTATCACAATTTTAACATCGATTGACTCAACACTAAACATCATATGAGTCGATTAGTCCAAGCATTGCATAGTTACTCTAAATTATACATAGCACGATCACCTATGTCTAATTCAGGAAGAATCATGCAATGAAGGGAGTAATGAGCTTATATGTGTAACAATTCCGTGTCGAGCCAAAATTTCAAAGTCCTCCTTCAAACCAATTTAGCCTAATCTCATGGCGGTTCTCGTTTGATGAGTTGTGAGATTAAGTAAAATTGGTTGGTAAAAATCTTTGAGGGTTTTGCTCGAGAATGGAAAGTTTTCCTCATCAACCCTAAACCGGAGAGACCAACCACGAGCGAATTGAGGGTGAATTCCTTTTTGGATGGGCGAATGTGACAACTCGTACTTTCGGTCATTTCTCAAAACAATTCATGCTTCACCATTTCATCATTTATCGTAAACTAGGTTTCGTGTTCCAAATTGCGTAACCTTAATGGTTTAGCGGCGAATTCATGATCATATCATCACGGACATTTCATATAGACTAAGTTTAGTCTACATTTCATTAACATCATTTGCATCATGTTAGTTCATTCATGATTTTGCATTTCACCTTAAACGTAAATTTCATATTAAATAAACGCTATCGCGTAAGTTATTATTTTGAACAATTAATCCGATACTTCCAAAATTATCCCGACACATTTTATACTTACATTTAGTTTATAAAATAATATTTTGAGTTTACCTAGTGTTTTAAATTTATTTTGTATATAAATCGTTAAATTTATATTATTACTGACGCTTTTCTAAAAAAACTACACGATAATTATTATTTCACTCAAATTTTGCAAGGAATGTATTTTTACAATTTTATGATCTCAATATACTTTACTTTGATCCATTAAAGTTTATTTTTAGACAACGCTACCTAAATATCCAAATATATACATAACTACTAAACAAGATTTACAAAGTACCTATTTACTTACACTTATACCTTTATATACATAATAAAAAGAAAAAAAAATATATGTATTGCAAATGCATCCCCCTTGGCGTCAAATGAGGGTGCCTCATTAATTGGGATGGTAAAGATTTTCTACAAAACTAGATCTATACTCAAACTTATTTCACACTTCACTTCATTCAATCTCAATAATACAAGTCAAGATAGTTTTCTCTCCTCTTTTTCTTATCTCAAAACCGGCCACACCATTATTCCAAGAAGAAGATCATATTTTTTTCAAGATCAAGTTTAAAACAATCTAGTTACACTCTTAATCAAGGTTTTGAAATAAAAACCTAGGGTGTTTAGGTTTAATCCTTTGTTCTTATCACCTCATCAAGTAACTAGTAAGCATATCATTTTCATTTTACATCTTTCATTATCATTTCATATCTATTTCATCATTTTTGAGCAAAGCATGCAAGACTTGTGGATATTTATACCATTTTTCCATTGTTTTTAGAGTTTTACATATATAAGTCATCCTATAATCTATCCCTTGTTATATATTAGTCTTGATGATGTTTAGGAACCCATGACACCCTAAGAAGGTGTATGGTAGGATTAGAATAGCTTTGGAGTTGTTTTGAAGGGATTGGAATAGGTTTAGTACGAGAAAAACTCTTTTCGACAAGTATTTATAAGGGTCTGATCTTATTTTGTATTTCTGGAAAATCCGACAGTAGACATAAATTTTGGCCTAGATATTTAGAAAATATACTTTAAAAGCGAATCCGTGGCGCTTGAGCGGATTAAAGCGGAGCTATAACGAAGAAGTTATGAATTTTTCAAGTTTGACGACGAAATATATATTTCACGAAAATTTCAGACACTATTTTTGTTTTGTACGAGTCAAAACGAGTCTTAAGCTTTGTAAATTATTTCGACTTATCAAAATATATTAGTATACTTTGATACTGAGCTAAGGACGTATAATACGTGAAAGCGGTTTGTAACGACTAAAATATACACGTTTTCACAAAATTGCCGTAACTTTATTATTTACTGAAAAACTATATTATTTTTACTAGACAAATGTTACGGTAAACAAAACGACCATATTGAAGGCTATTTTAACGTTGACGTAGAACTTTTTAACGAGATGTCTTCTAATAAAATCGAGATCACCAAGCATATTTTCAAAATGACCAACCGTTTGTATAGCGGAGTTGTAATAAATTATTTACGGTTGCTTAAACTTTGCGAAATTCATTTTAAACTATATTTTGGACAAAATCACCCTACTTAACCTATGTTTTCTTTATGAGCGAGACCTCTAGGATAAAAACTTAAATGCCAAAACTTCTAGATTTTGATACAAGCTTTCCAAAACCGTTGAGTTCGTTTCCTAACGTTCGACGTACACCATTTCGACTAGCTTTTGAAGCCATTTTGTCACTTTCATGAAATTTCCAACGACATTATTTTACTGACGAAAAGTTATAATTTCACAATAAATCATTAAGAAACTATTGTAGGATGACATTTTGGCGTAAATACTTGTAAAGTAATTTAAGAATGGTCAAGGCGTCAAAAGAGTATTTTTCGACGAAGAGTATTATTTTCAAAACTCACAAATGGTATAAATAACATACTGAAATGCATGCATAACATTACATCATGACTTATTACGTATCATATCATTCATAATAGGTCAAGGTTAAAGTATCACGCTACATTTCGATGTACTCACTTTTGTCATCGCCTCATTTTACCAAGTGAGTCATAGCCCTACTCTTTAATTGTTTTGAATTACTTTTGGGGAGATACATGCTCAACTATTTTATGACTATCATGATTATTTGAAACTACATGCTTAAGCGAATCGAATGTTTAGTCATATCCTATATCATAAATCATGGGCCGAATGTCTTGGGATTATCATTGAGTGAATGTCTTGGGATTATCATTGAGTGAATGTCTTGGGATTATCATTGAGCTGAATGTCTTGGGATTATCATTGAGCTGAATGTCTTGGGATTATTATTGAGCTAAATGTCTTGGGAACACCATTGAGCTGAATGTCTTGGGATTTTCATTGAACTAAATGTCTTGGTATAATTATGTCAAGTAACTGTTGATACATTAAGTCATGCACTATTGTGAATTCATTTGACACCATGTGTTTGAACATGAACTATACACATTTTGGCAGTGGGTTGTGAACACACAGGTTGCAAGTTTTGTATGGTGGAACTTGGGCTGGGTGGATTTACAATGCCTTTCTTTGCATAAGCGATTTTGAAAGGCTTTACATTTCAACACAAACTCTATGAACTCACTCAACCTTTGTGTTGACACTTTTAGCATGTTTTATCTCGGTATCTAAGGCATTCACTTCATGGCATGCATGTGGACACATCATGGAGTCGCGGTGACGACTGTCTCACTTGGGTTTCGCGCACTTTAAAACATCGTTTGAATTGTAACAAACTTATTTCCGCACAAGTTGATTTTCATTTGGGACCTACACTTTGTAAACTCGATGGTTTTATTAAATCAAGCGATGTGTTTTCCAAACGACACTTTAGGTCGTTCAATATAAGCTGTGATTGTGATGCTATGATAGTCAATCCCGAGAATTCCATTCATTGCAAAATGTAATTTGGGGTGTGACATAACTTTAGCTCCTCAACACCATCTCCACCACTTTCACAAAATCACCTAGTCCGCCAAGAGCTCCATCGAAGAGTGATAGTACTTCTTCAAGAACCATTTCAAATCCTCATATCTACTCACCCAAGAACTCAAACACCATCATTTCACCTTCTCCAATCAACATAGGTGTACTCAAGAAACCTTTCACCAACAACCTACCAAATTTGGAGCCTCTACTATACAACTCTCAACCTACAAGTCCATATCTTGATACCAAAGATGATGTCCCACCAAGACTGATGGATCTAGGACACTCTCCTTGTGTCAATGATATTTTGTATAATATTATCAAGCAAACGGAATTTACTTAAGTAATACTTAGAAGACGAATTATATGATGTAAGAGAATAAACACCAATTAACACAAAACTCAAGCTCCAATATTATTAATGAAATAATCGAGTGATCTTAACTTATCACTAGGGTTACACCTTGAAGCTTTCGTGGGTATAATGTAATGTAATCGTACCTAAGACAATAACCTAGGATCTCCTTTTATACAACAAGGAGTCTTTTACAAGATAAGTATAAAGTTAACATAATAGAATATACACACAATCTATTCTATACTTATCAATACGCGTTTAACCATATCATAAACTAATAGCGGTGGTAATAAAGAACTTGCGGTGGGAATATGTTTCCCTTTGCTAGTATTAATCCAGCGATGTAAACCACTACTATCCGTGGTAGCGATTATTCCCAACAATCCTCCCTAAACTTATGATTTCTCGCAAATCAATAAGTTTCTTCAATATGCATTAACTTCAAGTTTGGGAATTCAATCAAACACCTCACTTCTTTTCTCTTTTGTATAGCTCTTGAACACGATCTTGAAGCCTTTGTAATAATGCTCGACCTTCTCATTATCTTCATTGACTCTTATATGTAAGCTTAACATTCTCAGTAAGAGCTCCGACTCTAAGTGGATATTCTTTCTCGAAAGCATGAAAAGTCTTCTCATTAGTCGTAGAGACATGATGAACTTCACATGAATCATAATAAAACCATTTTGTACCAAGACATGTGAATAAGGTTTTCCAGTAGTCATCATCGACATTTGGTTCAAAAAGCCTTCTAAGATATACCCATAACCGCATCTCCTTTGTATCTTTGAGATCTTGAGCATTAAACCTTTCTTGAACTAATTTCCATAGTGTAGTAAGGTCATCTCTGTCAAAAGCTTTAATAAGATCTTCAAATGTCATGAATAATGAAGTTTCACCTCCCGACCTTGTAATCTTCCATGTTGGAGCAAAATTGCTAGCGATGTAAACTTCCCAATCAATAATAAGATGTCAAATTTGCGGTGGTTACGGATTAAAGTCTTCTTCAATTACAATCATTTCGGTCATTTGTTCTTGGTGAACTTCTCGGTGAAATCTCCTTCTCAATGACTTTGTAGAATCTTCATCAACCTTAGTCTTCTTAATAGTTTGAGAATCACGACTTTGGCCTTTCTCTTCAATCTAGGAAATATTCTTTCTTCTTCTTGAACCCATTGGAATAAAAGATTTATCTTGTTTCACGAGTTACGTAGTAAGCCCTTTCAACTTGATCATCGACATTCCTTTAAATTGATGCCTTTTCCGATTACCA
Source organism: Chrysanthemum lavandulifolium (assembly GCA_022545495.1). Lineage (NCBI taxonomy): Eukaryota > Viridiplantae > Streptophyta > Magnoliopsida > Asterales > Asteraceae > Chrysanthemum > Chrysanthemum lavandulifolium. Next base: position 264,518,852 of record CM040239.1, on the reverse strand, counting down.
ACATGACAACAATAAGTCTTCATATATGCAAGTATTTGTGCCTTGGTTGGTTGTCTTTGTTTCTTGATTCTTCTTGATTGAATTAATTACATTATCAAGTGCTTGATTGTTCTTCATTATGATGAAATCCTTCAATCGAGTCATTCTTTGTTCCTCGATTAAGGATGCATCGACAACTAGGTCAATTGCCTTTTCTTGATTTACGGATTACTAGCTACCGAAACCGAATATCTTCTTCACTAGGAACATAGCTAAACTCTAGAGCTTTTTCTTTCATAATTGTAGGTTCCATTCTTTCCAATCTTTTAGCTTCCAAAAGCTTACAACTTCCATCTCCCGCAATCTTTTCTTTTCAACAACTTTCTCGATAATTTGATCTTACGCTATCTTCTTAGCAATTTCTCTATCAAGATCAATCTGAACTTGTCTTTTCTTTGAAATCTTACTTTCAAGTTGATGTACATCTTCCATAACTGCTTTACCCTTGTTTGTCTTCAATTTATCAAATTCTTCACTTGCAGTGGCAATATTTGGCTCTGTAGTGGAAATATCTTCAGTGGTAAAATCAGTTGCAGTTTGAAAAATGTCTTGATCTTCAAGTTTCTCTCCATGAGTATCAGCCTCCTTTGCTCCTTTACTTGTGTCTCCTTCATCTTCAAAATCAATTTTCCTCCCTCGATGTCGAACTGTTTTCCTCCCTGTTTGGAGGAATTTCCCAAATCTTTATCAATGAATCACCATTAGAAGGTGAGGATGAAGATGAAATCACCATCTTCTGCGATGCGCTTGTGCTTTTCAACCTCTGCATCTCGTCCTTTAAGGTCTCGAATCTGTCTTTAATAATTGAACATCCTTGGCATGATTCTTCTTATGATAGCCAAGTCTTTTGGAGAAACTCAACTGCTTTGCTAATGTGGTACACAAAACCATCAATTCCATTTGGTTGCCACGCCTCGGCACTTCAAGCTGTGTTACTGTTGGGAGAGGTGAATCATGGGAAAAGGTCCGATTCCTCCATAGTAGGACTATGTGGAAGTCTAGAACCACCAACGCTTGTTCCTAGACCAAAGGTTCGAAACTTCTTGTGTTGTCATGAGAGGAGTTGACTGTTTTGACCTTCTCTCATAGGTTCTTGGCGGTGGGGTATAATCAATGTTAGGAACATTAATTATGGGTGTGTTTTGTTCGGTGGAAATTTTAGCAAGCATTTGGGGTAGGAGAGATGTAAAAATCATATTGCCATCTTTATTCAAATTTTGAAAAACTTTAGGCTTTAGGCAACTGATTTGATAAACAGTAGTGTGAGGTTGCAGTTGAAATTCATTAAGCACAGCTTGCACAAACCTTGGATACATTAAAATTTTGGTTTTACTTTGTACATTGCCTTTCATACTTGTAAAAATATAATTTGACCAATTGAAAATCCTATCAGTAACAAGACAAACCAAAGGATAAGCCATGGTTGAACTAAATTGCTCATAAGATGTTTTCTTAGGACTAAGGCAATGTAACAAAGTATGAATCAAAAATCTCCATTGGGGACAAAAACCACTCTTTTTGAAAGTAGCCTTTTGTCGGTGGCATCATACCCCATGGATGATAAAGTATCATGAATTTCGGACATAGGTAATGTGATGAGACCATTGAGATCATCAAGTGAAGTACTCTCCTCAAGGATGCCTCAAGAACATCAATGGTTACCCCATCTACAATGGCTCTTAGAGCATCCATTGTTTCATGTGCATCTCAATTTCAAGTGTTATGGACTGACGAAGTCCAAAACTGTTTGATTTGAGAGATATAGATTGTGGGTTTGAAAAGCAAAGCATACCTTATATGAGTGGTATGAAGAAAATCCACAATCTGATGAAAAACAGGGCCACTCTTCTCGTTAGACTTTTGTAGTTAGGCCACTAGGTTGTGCTCATCTGCAAAGTTCAAAGAAGCCATAGAAACTTTTGATGAAAAATATGATTATGTCAGTAAGAATTGAAGTAATGACGAGCCAATTGAGAGAAAAAGATATGTAGGGTTAGGGTTTAGAATTGATGCGCAAGTAAAATTATCTTTAGAAAGTAGTTATAATATAGAAAGAAAATAATTTACTTAAAATATTAACCCTATATATAAGACTATCAGTGGTGACTTTCAACGGCTAGTAAAAATTAATTCTTGACATAATCGGTTGTAACAACTAGAACAACGATGGTAAAATAACACTTGTCGGTGGAAGCTGTGAACTAGCGATGGTAACGTTTTCACAAAAATTTCAAAGAGCGAGGACGATTAGATCATTAGAAAACAATATTGCTCCATTATAGTTTTAGCAAACTATCAACTATCAACGGTTTGATATGTCTTTACCATGAGCCGTTTGCTATGGACTAGCCAACTCTTAATCGAAAGAATATGGTGAGTTGATAACCATATAGTTTTAGTAAACTATCAACCATACACGGTTTGTCAAGTCTTTACCATGTGGTTTGCTCACGGACTAGTTGATTCTTATGTGTACTAGACATGGTGAATCAATAACCATTTATTGTGTATCTCGGATATACACCTTTAACTCAACTCCTCATCAAAACTTGATATACAAACTCATACAAGATGAGAATAACCAACTTGGTATTTACCAAAGTTACCTTTAACCAAACTATTTCCCAAGCAAAATATCTTCCAAAGTCAACTCAATAATATCTATATTTACTCCTTTACCTACCAAAATAAGAAAAAGGTAAATATCTTCATTAAATAACCCTTCAACCGACTTTGTCTATATAAGGAGACTTGGCTTATGGTAAACTTAATCAACTTTCATTCAAACACAATAACCCAAAACCATAAGCATGAGCAATCCTCCAACACAATCAACATCTCTTGACTCGGAAGAAGAGTATGTAATCGAATCGAAATCATCTTGAAGTATCGGGATGGTTTGGATACTTTCCACCGGTGGGTCTTCATCAAAAGATATACCAAAAGCGCTAAGCGGCTTCAGCTTAAGCACAAAAATCTCTTGAGTTCTACTCCGATTCATCGAGGATGATGATGCAAATGATGAAACCTATTCTCTTGCTAAATAATTGCCAAAAGCTCTTTCAATAACACGAAACAACTATCTCCAATATGAGCGGATATCCAATCTAACAAGGCTGCAATGCTACCAAGACCTCCACCACATTCTTGGGCTTCCATGTCCAAGGATGCAATCCACGTTTGAGAACAAGAAAGAGAGCCGGAAGAATAAACATGACTATGTGGGCAAGGCAAGAGGCCAATGGAATAGTGAAGATAGGTATACAATGTGTTAGGTTTCGGTTTTGTGTTTTGTCAAGAAGTATCTTTGGTTGTAATGAATAATGTGTTAGTAATGAAGTTCCTTTGTTTTCCTTTTTCCTTTGAAAGTTTTGTTACCACTTGGTTTCAATATAGTTCCCATCAAAAGAATCATCGGTGAACAACTTAGATAAGGTCTAATAAACCTAGAGCATCGATTCACGAGTAACTATTGAAAACAAAAATCCTTGAGGCGCAATTTACTAACATAAACCAAACACTTTGGAATCATAACCGTGGAAATGGTTAATATATTGAAAGAATTAAGCCTAGCGGTGGCTATACTCAATAAAGTCAACACTTAAGCATTGATACATTTTCCAAGAAGCAGAGTTCAATTTACTCTCAACTACACGCACCTTCCCTCATTAACTTCTTGAATCCAACTTAATATATATTAAACAGATCATTTAACACAAACCACTCAAATCACATACTCCATAACTTTCACTCTCAAAGCACACCATGAGTCAATCAAGTCCAATCAATCTCTCTTCTAGCAGTTCATCTGATAGTTTCTGGGATGATTTTGTCCTGAAAAACCCTGGGAGAGTGGAAAAATAAGAGTATGAGAAGGTTGTATCCAGGAAGAGAAAGCATGCACATGCTCTTTCAAATCCTTTTTCTGCTGGACCTTCATCACTACAAGCAGAGCCTCAGGATGCAATAATCAAAGAAGATAGCTTAGAGATCAGCTCATATGTGTCTCCATATGTTTCAGATGATGAGACCTCTGGAAGAGTCTTGAGTATTCCTCCTCTTGCAGCAATAGCACCTTCTGAAGAACTGCAATCATCACATTCACTACCATTGCTACCAGCACCACCAACAACAGTTCCTTCATCATCCTCACCACCTACTGGTATAGTGGTGATGGGTTTAGCAAGCCCTAGGGTGTATGACTGGATCAACAGACATGGAGCTCCTAAGGAGATGCCAAGTTGGGGCTTTCCCAAGTAGCCATAAAGGATTGATGATGGGTAGGAAGGGGATGGGTTGTTTGTGGTTGTTATTACAGTTGATGTAGTAATGTTTGTATTACATACCTCATGGATGTAATTTTCTTGCACTTTCGATGCGGTTTTGTAATAAAAATAATAATCCATGTTTTCTTTTATCATTAGTGTTCTGCATCACACATCTCAATCCACTAACTTCATTAACAAAAGCGGCAGACGGTCTATTAGTATGCACAAAATCAAAAGAAAAGACTTGTTGCGAGTCATGTGCATTGAACACCCATAATATGTAAATACAAGATCAAATCATTTAGTCCTTGGATGTTCCTGCACATTAGAGTAAAGAGTTAGTTTCTTTTGGGGACCCAAGCCATGATTGACTTGGATGCGCCTCGTGTATCAATATATTTGTATCTATCAAAGGTCATTGATACACCATTGGGATGGTTGTAGAGGTGTTTCCTTTAGGTTTCCATTCCCAACGTCTTGAGGCCTTCACAACATTCCCCATGTCCCCCTTTTCTAGTTCAAAACCCTTGCGGTGGTAACTTTTGAATGAGCGATGAAAGCTACGGTTTCTTTAGGTACCAGCTTGTTGGTTATTGTTAACCTTTTAGCTTGAAGGTTTTCTGTTTGTCTTGATTTTACAAAGCTTGTTTTGGTATTTGCACTTTTAACGGTGACTTAGGGTGGCGATGTTAACAGGTTTTGCGGTGGCAAATGTTTTGAGGCCACTTCTAAGTTGAGCTGCTCTTGGGACCATTTGCAATTAGAACCGGGATGTACACTATGTTGATATCTCATTAGTCTCCACCCTTTTATTCCCATAGACTACCCTTCTCCCAACATGATAGTCACAATAAGCATGTAAATGATCAAAACTACCACGGATATAGCATGCCTTATTGTTCATAACAAAATCACTACCTAGTTGTTGAGATTTAACATGATTCCAACTCCTCTGGTTACCCCTAGGAGTCTGTAGGCTTGTTCCTATACATCTCGGCATACTTTCGGTTGGTCTAGGTTTATTAACCGGTTTCCTAGGTTCCTCTGTAATAGTATTAGCAACTTTTGGGATAATAGTCTCTACATTCTTTTTAACATTTTCATCAACAATTGATGAGTTACTAGCACTCTCAAACACATCATTATCTAGCTTACTCTCTTCCTCACTCTTCACAACTGTGTCTTTTAAAGGACCATATTCTCTTTCAAGATCCTTAAAATCCTCTATACCGTATGAGCTAAATCTATACACGAGGTGAATGAACACCCTTAGTGGTGGAGGCGCAGTATTATAACCCATACGGACTTAGCTTTATTATATATTTGAGCATTCCAAATTTTATCAATTGACTCGGATGATGATAACATGTGTCTATAGTTAAATTGACATTTTCAATTTTTTGAAGTTTTCAAGCTCCTTTTGGTATGCTTCATTCACAGTGATTGTATGTTCTACCTCTCTCCTAAGAAGAATCATATCATCATTATAATTTGACTCATTTGCACGATAGTGCTCTATTTGTTTTCTAAAGCGCCATGGCTCTCTAAGATTAGCCACATTATAATTAGCGAGTGTATAACTCTTGTCTTTCATTATAATTAAGTTTTTCAACTTCTTTAGCGACCTACATGTTTTAGAGCAACATTCGAGTTTTGTACCTCAGTCGAGAAAGCCATAAGAGCAACTTGGCGAGAAACAAGAGCGACATCGGTGTGTTCTTCAAGATCATCGACCATGAAACTCAATCATAGCTCACACCATCAATAGCCAACATTGCCTTTGGTTCTTCCACAGTTGGTCCCTTCTTTTGCTTGTACCATGTAGACTGTTGTCCTTGGCCTTTGGTCTTCTACATTTTCTAGCAAAATGTCCAAACTTGTGATGATTAAAGCACTCCACTTTCTTCTTATCAAAGCTGCAGATATCATCACCATTAATGTGGATAGGCTTGCCGTCTTCTTGTAAATTTCTTAGCCCTCATGCTAAGAAGAGCTATATGCCATTTATATCCATCTCCTCCAGTCATCTTCATCGATTTGCTCTATGTCTTCATGAGTTAAGAGAGCCATCAACTTGTGTGGAGATAAAAGCATAAAAGGTAGGATCTCCAATACTAGCAGCCTTCTTCTTTGATCCTGCAGTGGCAACATTCACATTTCCAGTGGAAACTTTAGAACCTATAGTGGCAATATCATCATCAGAAACATCACTGTCAACAGAGGTTGACAACAATGCCAAGCCACTAGAGCTTGTACCAAGTTTCCCTGCCTTCTTCAACTTTGCTCAATAAGTTTGAAGTTATTGTAAAGATCATTGAGCTTCATTGTTTCTATGTCATTTTGTTTTCCCAGACATGAACATTGGTTTGAAACTACAAGGCAAACTTCTTAGAAACTTCAAATTGAGGTCTTCCTTTTCTACCTCAATTCCAAACACGATTAGTCGTGTAACAATCTTCAAGTTTGGTGAAAATGCTATCAAGTGAGTCATTGCTTGAGCGGAGAAGTTTTCATAACTTTGCTTTAACAATGTCTTTTGAGTCTTCTTTGTAGCATCATTACCACCAAACACCGAGCAAATCTCTTCAAGCAGTTCTTTAGCGGTCTTGAACTTCTTGAATGCAATAATCGGTCTCTAGGAAGAGTCATCGACAATGGACTTCTAGCTTTAAGATCATTCTTCTTTAGAGCTTTTGAAATTTGATTCGAGCACGAAACTTTCACAACACCGTGTCACCAACTTTTGAAGTAGTGGTCACAGATTTGAAGGAATCACCAAGTTGAATGATCTCCCATAGAGCATAGTCTGTGAGGAAGTATTGCTCAATCGGTATCCTCCACATCTCAAACTCATTAAGCTTAAGCTTAGGGAGTCCGGGTGTAGAAGAAGTTTGATTGATTGTTTTCCATCTCCATTGAATTGAGTGAGTGAGTCAAGCTAATTCCTTGGATCTTCTAAAACAAAATATCAGAACCTTCGCTCTGATACCACTTGATGGATCTAGGACACTCTCCTTGTGTCAATGATATTTTGTATAATATTATCAAGCAAGCGGAATTTACTTAAGTAATACTTAGAAGACGAATTATATGATGTAAGAGAATAAACACCAATTAACACAAAACTCAAGCTCCAATATTATTAATGAAATAATACGAGTGATCTTAACTTATCACTAGGGTTACACCTTGAAGCTTTCGTAGGTATAATGTAATGTAATACGTACCTAAGACAATAACCTAGGATCTCCTTTTATACAACAAGGAGTCCTTTACAAGATAAGTATAAAGTTAACATAATAAAATATACACACAATCTATTCTATACTTATCAATACGCGTTTAACCATATCATAAACTAATAGCAGTGGTAATAAAGAACTTGCAGTGGGAATACGTTTCCACTGCTAGTGTTAATCCAAGCAGTGTAAACCACTACTATCCGTGGTAACGGATTATTCCCAACAAAGACCATCACATCCTCCACCACAACCATCCCCATCACTCATCATTGGTAGAAACCTTCTACCCACCTTCAACAACACACAAGAATACCCATCGGAATTTTCTGAGTGGTTGAACCCATCAAACCATGAACCACAACTTCCAACATCACCAAGAGGTCCATTTGATTTCTCATCCTATGAAAACCAAAGACAACTACATGACTATCATTGCATGTGTTGTCACCGAAACCGTGAGCACATTACCATGCTTAGGGAGGGAGTCAATGTGATGTTCGCCTATATTCAACACCACTTCCAAGCTCCACGCGCACCACCAATGAATCCACCAAACTAAGTGTCAGCTTATTGTTAAGCCATCAATTCTACTAGGATTATATATTTTTTTTCTTAGTTTATTTGTTATTGTTTTAGGACCTATTGACCTTAGTGTCATAATTTTACCTTGTTCTCCTTATAACAAAAATGAGGTTACTTAGTTCTTGTGTTCTTATGTCTTGCGGTGATCTTAATTTTTGCTTGAAATGTTATTATTATGTGTTTTGTTTATTTAGATATTGTAGTTGTGATGTTGTGGTGATTATCATATTCTTATTGGTAAAGAACTATTTTACTTTTGAAAAACCTTTTTAACCCTAACAATATCGATTGTAGAGAAGGATGGCAATGACCATTGATCATCATTAAATTCATGTTGTGGTACAAAATGCTCATGAAGAGCGTTTAATTTTGAGTAATCAATTGATGGTATTTCAACATGTTTTTCATTTGATCGACTCCCTTTTTCCCATTCCTCATATTCACCATCCTCATACATATAAACTTGTTAAGAAAGATCATAAAGAGTGACAACATTGTACAACTTAGGATTGATCTGGAGAGCTTGTTTAAGGAAACGTGGATTTTTGTATCCAAGTGCAAATGTGCGTTTACCATCAAAGTACAGGCTAGGCTCATGGCTGAGCATGTGAATCGTTTGAATCATTTGGCTTATCTTATAGATGATATTTTCAAGAGAATTTACTTTATGTTGTAACTTGATCACCTCTTCTTGGTATTTATCAGTTGTTTCTCGTGTTTCCTTTTATATTCCAAAGAATTTTCATGATAAGTTGAAAGCGCTCTTCTGTGCTCATTTATTTGAACTTTAAAATCCAAATTTTCTTTTTCAAGTTTTTGACGCTTTTCATTACCAAGAACGAGTTCATGATCAAGAGTTTTCTTTAATTATTATTCTCGTACAAAAGACTCTTGAAATGCATTTTCAAAACTTTTTTGTTTATCAATGATCATTTCCAGATACTTTACACGCTCCTTATAGTTCTCCAGATCTACGATCAAAGCATTTTTCATATCCTGATTGACCGTATTGCACTTAGCAACTTCAGATTTCATTTTATTAATAAGGGATTCAATAAGTGCAATGTTGTTCAACTTCTTTATAATTAATATCCTCATATGGATCTTCATCAAATATAATATTGCTATTGATTTGATCATTCATATGTGAACTATTAATTGATTCGAAGTGCTTAGGATGCATCTCTTCGTGAGCGGACAATGAGAATACATTACTGATGAGTGTCTAAATACTAATCATTTTTGTACCAATTAAACTGCAAAAACATCTGAAAACACTCAGAAATACATCAAAATGATAAAAATATCACAAATAAGTGTTTTATGTGTTTTAAATGCAAAAATATCAAAATCGGTGAAAAGCGATCAAGTTTGCATAATTGGCGCTTTAGTCCCCAAGTTTCAAAAGTTGTCAAAAAGCAGTCCTGGTAAAACCAAATAAAGAGAAATATCATTTAAGTCCCTAGGATTCTTAAGTTGTCAAACCGGTCCTTGAGATTTAAATTTACAAAATTACAACTTAGGTCCCCTTAACTTTCAAAAATGACAATTTAGGTCCCTAAACTTTCAAAGATTGTCAAGTTTGGCCCTTGGGTTATAAATTCAGAATGTGCATGATTGGCCCCTGGAAAATCAGAAAATGGCAGAATGGTCCTTCAAGAATTGGAGAATTGCAAAACAAGTCCTTTTAATATTAAACCTAGCCATGACCCCTGCCATTATACATTGTGACCCCTGCCATTAACCATTTTGACCCCCCTGCCAAAACCTATTTTGGACCCTTGGTCAAACCATCAGTCAAACTATACCTTTCCCTCCCACCTGTCTTCCCCACTCCACTTGCCCTGCAACTCACCAGTCACCTCCTTCCTCAGACCTTATCACCTTATCCCTCCCCCTCATCATCACCTTTCCCACCACAATAAATGCCACCCCCCCTACTTGCCAAATCAGAGCCAACAGTCAAATCCACTTTTCCCGCCAAAATGATCAAACGGCTAAAACAGGCTCTAGCCATCCAATGGCTCCAAATATAGCTGGGAATCAATCAGAGGAGAGAGAGAAAGGACTTTGATGTATAAAAGGGAAGAAAGCAAGAGAAAAGCGATCTTTAGTTTTTAATTTTATGTATGTCGTATTTTATTTTTATGTCTTAAATTAAGCTTTAAACTGTAATCTTTGTTTTCATTGTATCAAATTAACTTTTAAGTGTATTCAAACTCTTATCAAGTAACAATTCAAGTTTTATTCACATTATATATTTTATGCTTCTTGTTGAAAATTTCCATTTCAAGTTCTTATGTACAAGGTCTTATTAGCTTATTTTAAGCTCAAACAAGCTTACATAAGTCGCTTATAGCTTTTGTAGCTTGTATTTAAGTTTCAAGCTACTTTGGAATTTGGTCAACAAAAGTCAACTGTAAAGCAAATGGGCATGGAAATGGTATTTGGTTGTTGCAGAGCAGTGTTTGGGTTGGATTTGGTTAGGATAGCATAGTGTGGGTTTGGTTTAAGCTGTAATATCAGCTGGAGCATTTGTAAGTTTGATTCTCATTTTCATTTTTCAATCAGTTTGCAGTTTATGTTTGTGTTTGTAACCTGTGATCATTAATAGCTTAAAACTGTTTAAATAGTGGTATTTAGGGTAACTAAATTCATATTAAGTAATGGTTTGTACTAGCTCGAGAGATTGCTCGATCGTTAGCCCAAACAGTTTCTAAAAGACTGTTTGGATCGAGAGGTTGTTTAAGCTCAAGCTCTTGTTTTGCTTTATAACCGTCCACTTAGTCTTAATATTGTCAACTAGAATCATATATGTCAAAACTTGCTTCGCATAAGCTTAAAGTCAAACTCATTTTGAATCGCCTTATGGTTTAAATTGTTTGAATCGGTTAGCACAAATGAGTATTTAGGTTTAAAATACATAGAGATAGCTTGAACTAGTTTCATTTCACCATTAAACATCATATGCAGTCCTTAAATTGGTTCCAAAGTTCACAAAAGTCAAAGTTTCAAAATCTGTCAAAAGTCAAATATATTTGCAAAACCCAGTTTTAAGCCCACCTTGGGTGATTTTTAACAGATTCATTATTGGGTCAATTCAAGTGAGACTTTTTGTTTTTAAAACTTCAACTGGTCAAGTTACTTGTTATGATTTTTATTGATTTTTAGAATTTTTCTAAAGGCTTCAACAGAGCTTATCAAGCAGGGCTTATGTGCCTGCTTCAAACTCGATCAGTGAGTTTTCTCACTATTGCAAGGCTTGTCCCAAGCTCAATAGAGCTTGTCTAGGTCTATTTTTTGGTTTGAAGGTACCTAGCCAGGTCTAGTTTAGATTCCAACAATTGGTTTTGAGTTTGGACTTGTTTAAGTGCTTATTTTCCGGTCTCAAGTAGCACCAAAAATCTTTTGGCATCTTAACTCAAATCAATCAAATCCTGGCGGTTGCAATTCAGAGGTCAAGGTCATTTGTAATTTGTTGTTTTAAAGTACTTATAGCTTATTAGAGCTTCTGTGACAGTTTGGTATTCATTTTGTACCCTTTGGCTTATTCAAGTGCTTATTTCATAAGCACTTGTATTGCAGTTTTATTTTCTTCCACATAAGCCCATGTTTTTATATTTTTCTTAGACTCAGTATATTAAATTAGACTTTTCCTGAATTTTTCAGATTTTTCCAAGTCAGTTTGCTATTTTTCTTTATTTTAAATAGTTTTTAGGCCATTTTAAATAGCTTTTAATACAATTAATTCGAAAAGTTCAAAAAATAATTTTCATTTTCTTAGGTTAAGATAAATATAAAAAGTTAAAAATTAATTTTCCAGAGTTTTCATAGTTTAATTTGTAATTTTAGCAATTTAATTAGTTTTAAATAGTTTAAAATTCATAAAAATAGAAAATAATCGAAAAATACAAAAATAGTTTTGAAAATTCTCTTTTGTTATTTTAGATTTTCCAAGTCATAATTTTATTTTTCTAGCTTTATTTCATATTTTCTTGTATTTTAGGTTATTATTTAATAGTTAAAAATAGTTTTTTTATTAATAATAATTAGATAAAAAGTTATAATAAAAAATTTTCTTTCTCTATAAAATTTCTTTTATCATTAGGTTTATAAAAATGTCATTTTCATATTTTTAGGGTTAATATTGCTCCAGTTTTGCATTTTGTTTTGTACGTCACGTAGTTTCTAATTTAAGTTTTATAAAAACATAAAATCAAAAACATTTCAATTTAAATTAGTGATAGCGTTTATTTAATATTTTTTATCTTTTTAATTTTCTTTAATTTGCATTTAAGCCCTTGTAGTTTATGTACTTTTTCTGTAGTTATAATCAATCAAATCTCTGTATCCGTTCAAATCTTCTCGATCACTAAACGTTTGATTATTCTCGCACGTCTCGTTGGGACTTAACGACCTGGGGAAACACTATTCTCTCCTGGACTTCATTGCATTTGCTACTGAGCTGTTTTAAGTTTATTACGGTCGGCCATTCACAAGTGGCCGGCTTGAGTGATTAAACTTGACGGTTTGGAGCGAATCAATTACTCATATAGCAAGTATCGATGTATGGTACCTTAGATACGCCTCTAGCATCATACTTTGGACCATCTTCAGAATCACTAAGAAGCAACTCTTGAATGTTCGCCATCATAATCACTGAAGCATTGAGTTCTTCACATTCTTCACCCGGATCGATTTTCGCTAAAAAATCATTCTCATCAGTACTTCGAGTAAACCCGAATTCATCTTTATTTGCTAACAGCATAGCTTCCATGAAGTAATTCGAACCACACACCCTTGGTTGTGGACAAGCATTAGCTAAATGACCCATTCCATGATAGTTATAACACCTAATTACTCTTCCCCCATTATGAGAATTTCTAATCCTTGTCTGAACATTCCCGACATTACCAGTATTCCCGACATTTCTTATATTACCAACATTCAGTAGGAGCAGCTACCCTTTGATTATTTCCAGCAATCCTCGGAATATTCCTAGTATTCCTAGCATTCATTACATTTCATGCATTCCCGGCATTTCTAGTTATTTTGTAAAAATGGTAAAGAACTCACAACAACATACAATTACACCCAGCCAACCACCCCTTGGTGTATTTTATTAATCAACAGCTATAGTAGATAAGTCCCCAATCGGATGCTTACCAAACAGATACAAAGACAAGTGTGATCTCCTTCAAAAGGACACCACAAGAACCTCACTTACAAATACACTCAACACTCAAACAATCAAGATCAAAGATGTTTGATCTTGTAACAATACTCAGAATCACAAAGTGTGTGAAAGAAAGATAGAGAAAAACTGCTAGAGAGATTATACTAAATGAGAGATGATTACCAACCCTAGATCAGGATAGGAGATTATATACTCTCCATATTTTCACTTAAGCCCTTCAAACTAACCATCTTGACATATCAGCTCTGGACTTGACTTAAGCTATAACCAAGAATGAGAAATGTCACATTCAGTCCCTCAACATTAGAAAAGCAGCTTGACATTATCTTCAACATCCCTCCTCAAGCTGATTTCCAGAACCACCTTCTGCTTTATTAACATTTAAACCAGAACCTGAATTATTCACACCTGCAACCATGTCAAACAAACCAAGATTCTTGCAAAGGATATTATGTTGAGCTTGACCACGACATTTTGTAAAAATGTCTGCAGTCTGCTCATCAGTATGAACCTTCTTAGTTACAATAATACCAGCAGCCACTTTCTCTCTAACAAAGTGCACATCAATTTTAAAATGCTTTGTTTTCTCATGGAAAACAGGGTTAGCAGCAATTTGGATGGCAACACTACTATCACAATACACATTCACAGGATACAACTCACTTAGGTCCAAACTATGTAACAGATTACCCAACCATATGACTTCACAAGCCACAGATGCAAGGCTTCTATATTCAGCCTCTGCAGAACTCTTAGACAATGTAGCCTGCTTTTTACTCCTCCATGAAATTAATGAATCACCCAAGAAAACACAAAAACCAGTAATAGATTTTCTAGTTTTAGGACATTTAGCCCAGTCTGCATCTGAGTATGCACTCAGCTTAAGACTAGACTTTTTATTAAATTGCAAACCAGACCCAGGTGACCCTTTCAAATATTTCAAAACTCTTAAAACAGCCTTAAGATGAGACTGTAAAAGATAATGCATATGTTGGCTCAAGCAATATACAACATAGCTTATATCAGGTCTAGTATTAGTAAGATATATCAGTTTTTCAACCAATTTCTGATAAGCAGTAACATTATTTAGACCCTTGTCTTTACTAGATTCAATATGATTTAACACAGTATTCTCAGGAAGAGGTGTGTCAACAGGCTTAGCAGCCAACAAACCATAATCATACAACAACTCTAAACAATATTTCCTTTGAGACATACAAACACCTTTTTCATTTCTTAACACTTCAATTCTAAGAAAATATTTGAGCTCACCAAGATCTTTAATTAAAAACTTTGAGTTTAAAAACCTTTTAAAGCTACTAATCTCAGTCTCATTATTTCCAGTGATCACAATATCATCAACATAAACAAGAAGAGCAACAAAAATAGACCCTTTTTGTTTAATGTATAAAGAATAGTCAAATTTGCTTTGAATAAACCCATGTTCAACCAAGGCAGCAGTAAGTTTAGCATTCCACTGCCTTGGTGCCTATTTAAGGCAATACAAAGACTTATTAAGTTTGCACACTTTTGTCTTATCATTACTATTATACCCTTCAGGCAATTTCATATAAACATCTTCAACCAGATTGATCCGTGCCAAACAGTCAAGCTAAATCACTCAAGCTCGCCACTTGTGAATGGCGGACCGTAACAAGCTTAAACCGCCTAAGCACGAATGCAATGAAGATCGGAGAGTATAGTGTTTCCCAGTCGTTAAGTCCCAACGGTACGTGCGAGAATAGTCAAACGTAAAGTGATCGAGAGGATTTGAGCAGGAAAGGATTGTGGTTGATTTATACCTAAAGAGAAAGCCCATAAACTACGGGGCTTAAATGCAAATTAAAGAAATTTGAATAGATAAAAATATTAAATAAACGCTATCACTATTTTTAAAATGATGTTTTGTTTTATGTTTTTATAAAGCGAAATTAAAAACTACGTAACGTCTAAATGAAAACGTGAAACTTACACAATATAAATCCTAAAAATATGAAATGACATTTTACAAACCTAATGATAAAAGAAAATTTTAGAAAAATAAAATTATTTTTATAACTATTATTCTAATTATTATTAATTAAAAACTATTTTAACTATTTAATATTAACCTAAAATACAAGAAAATATGAAATAAAGCTAGAAAAATAAAATTAAGACTTGGAAAAATCTAAAATATCAAAGAGAATTTTCAAAACTATTTTTGTATTTTTCGATTATTTTCTATTTTCTATGAATTTTAAACCATTAAAAACTACTTAAATTACTAAAAATTACAAAATAAACTATGAAAAATCTGGAAAATTACTTTTTTTACTTTATATATTTATCAAAACCTAAGAAAAATGAAAACTTATTTTTTTTGAACCTTTTCTTAATTTTATGTATTAAATGCTAATTAAAAATGCTTAAAAACTAATTTAAATTAAGAAAAATAGCAAATCAACTTAGAAAAATCTGAAAATTTCAGGAAAAGTCTAAAATAATATTAGGAATATAAGAAAAATGGAAGAACAGGTGCTTATGTGTGGAATAATGGAACTGATGTGTAAGTGCTTATTGAAATAAGCACTTGAATAAGCAAATGGAAACTAAAAACCACCAATTGAATACAAAAGCTATAATATGCTAAAAGAACCTAAAAGAAACAAGAAACAACAAGCCTTAAACCTCGAATAGCAAGATACCAAGATTTGGTGATTTGAGATCATAAGTTAAAGGCAGATGAGGTGCTACTTTGGGCTTAAGCACAAGCCACCCAATAAGTGAAACTACAAAATGGAAGTGGTACCACACTAGACACAGGTGACTATCTAAAACCCCAAGTCGAGACCTAGAGAAGCTCAATGAGCCTTGTGCAAGAGTTGCAAAAGCTGCACAAGCAAAAAGCACAAGCCCCTGCGATCTCGATCCTTGCATGCATGTGGCACTTTTGCCATTTTAACAAGCTCATTTGGAGCTTTTGAAAAATTCTAAAATCAACAAAAATAGTAATAAGAAACTAGACCTATTGAACTTATAGAACCCAAAGTTTCACTTGTTTTAACCTTAATCGAGTCCATGAAAAATCTCTCCATATGTGCTCAAAACTGAATTTGCAATTTTGACTTTTTGAGCAGTTATGCAAGTTTGAGTTTTATGAAGTTTGGATTCAATTTAAGGACTGATTGAGATGTTAAATGATGAAATAAGGGTACTGCAACTTTTATCTATGAACTTTAAGCACAAAACAAGACTTTCACTTTGCAAACTCTCAACAGTTAAGACGGTGAAACAGATTATATGGAGTTTTGACTTTCAGAGTATGCAGGCACAAAATTGAGACAGCTATGAGTCTATATGATCTTAACAAACCTAAAGCAACAAGTTTTAAACACTGAACAACCCCTGGACACAGATTTAAACACTGAACCAAACACACCTTTAATGAACTGATATGCACTTTAAAATACTTAAACTACTAAACTGACTTAGAACAATGATCAAACTGAGTTATAAGACCTAAAAACAACTTAATGAAACAGATTGGAACTACTCATGATCACAGATTCATAGACAGGCATAAAATGCAAAATGGACTTAAAAATTGAAACTGAGAAACTCACTCATATGTATCCAAATTGTTTGCAGACCAAAACCAGACCCAAAACCAATCTAAACTAGTCCATTTCAACCTCTGCAACACCCCTGCATCAACCCAAGATCACCATTGTCCAGTTTAGCTTCCCAGTTGACTTTCATTGACCATATACCATATTTGATTGGAACTGGTTTCCAAGCTTTCCAAAAGCTTAAATAAGCTCAAGTAAGCTTAATGGAACTTAAAAATAAGCTGTTAAAGGTTTGCATACAAGACTTTGAAAATTGATTTTGTAACAGTGAACTTGAAATTATGAAGCTTAAATGAAATTTTGAATTTAGTACTGAAACTTGGTTACAAATACTTAGTTATCTTAAATCCAATACATTGAAACTGATAAATTACATTTTAAGATTAAACCTAAGACATTTCTAATGAAACAACATACATTGAAATTTAAAAAACTAACTACCCTTCTTCTCTTCCTCTTTCTTCCTTTTTATACACCCATTTGCTTCCACGTGTCCTTATGAGTGTTTCCCACCACTTCATTTGACCAATGGTTGAGTTTTGAGGGTTTTGGCCATTTTATGTATTTTGGCGGGAAATCTACTTTTGACTTCTGGCTCTGAATTTGCAGGTAGGGGGTGGCTAGGTGTAATGATGATGGGTGAAGTTTGAGGAGATAAGGTGATGGGAGGTGATGGGGTGAGGTGTTGCAGAGGATAGCGGGCAAGTGGTGGGGAAGCAGGAGGTGGGAGGGAAAGGATAGATTTGACTGAGGTGTTGACCTGGGCAGTCCAAAACATGAGTGACAGGGGGTCCAAAAAGGTGTACATGGCAGGGGTCATATGGGATTTGACAAGTCCAAAGGTTAGTATTACAAGGACCAAAATGTAATTATGCCAAACTAGAGGGACCAAACTGTAATTTCTCCAAAGTTATGACAAGGGACCAATATTGACAAGTTCCAATAGCACAAGGACCAGTTTTGACATTTTCAAAATTTCCAGGGACCAAACTTGACAATTTCAAAAGTTCAGGGACCTTTTCTGCCATTTAACAAAAGATTTATTCAAGGACCATTTTTGACAAATTAGAATATTTCGGGGACCTTGAATAACATTTTCTTTATTTAGATTTACCGAGGATTGTTTTTGACAACTTTTGAAACTTGGGGACTAAAGCGCCAATTATGCAAACTTTATCGTTTTCACCGATTTTGATATTTTGCATTTAAAACACATAAAACACTTAATTGTGATATTTTATCATTTTGATGCATTTACGAGTGTTTTCGGATGTTTTTGCGCTTAAATGGTACAAAAATGATGAGTATTTAGACAATCATCAATCCCCACACTAAGATATTGCTAGTCCCTAGCAATGTTTTGAGAAAAATTTAATGGATTTCATCTCTTTACCAAAAGCCATTACTTGGAGTAGCCAAATGTTTCGAGTTCAAGTAAGAACCTTGGTACCGCAGATAACCAAGTGATTTTGAGCAAATCACTAGCTTTCAACGGATTTGATTTGTCTTTACCGAGAGCCGTTTGCTTCGGACTAGCCAACTCTTAGATAAATTATCAATATTATCTTTGGTGGTGATTACCAATTATGGTTTTTCCATTGCCTTTACCACAAGCCATAAACTTGCGGGCTAGCCAACTCTTCACTTTTAAGGATATGGTGAGTGAATACCATACAATTTTGGGCAAATTGCAAGCCGTCAACGGTTTGAGATATCTTTACCAAGAGCCGTTTGCTCTGGACTAGCCGATCCTTATGTGGGTTAGACATGGTGGACTGATTACCATTTGTTGTGTTTAGTACATAGTACTTCCACTAAATTTTTTTTTTTAAATTTGGCCATTTTGGGGAAAAAGGGACTAAAGGGTACATTTATGATCAAAATTAGCGAATTTCCCCACACTTAGAAATGAATATTGTCCTCAATATTCAAAGTACCACATTATTATGCGAAACTTAGAACGTAAAAGATAACATTACTAGCTAAGTGTGGAAACACAACAATTATTCTCTTTTTTAATATATTTACAATTTTCATTCATTTTTAGATCTATATACAACATGTGGGGTATCTCCCCACACTAGGGTGGTACACACGGTGAAAACCCATGTAGCATGCTCTTGTTTTGATTACCGAGTCGCTAGCTTGACTCGACCCGAATTAATTGGTTCATGGGAAGTAAGTGGAAGAGACAATCTCCATCGGACTTTCATTCAAGATGTTTGGATAAACATTGAAGTACGTGAAAGTTCCACACCGAGATATATATAGAACCGGCTCAAAATGATAAATGAAAATGCCGGGATCAAAAATAGTGTCCTCATTCACGAAGGAGAAAAGGAACGAGAAACCACACCATTTGTGAAAAATGGAATAAAGATGTGCATCACAATGCAATCCCATTCTTCATTAGTGAGGAGCAAATCACCATTTGTTAGATTTTTAAGCTTAGACTTGAAGCTTGTATGGTGATTGGCAACAAAATTTCCGGGAGGAGAGTGGAGCGGTTCTTCAATCAGATTTTCAAGAAGAGGATGTCTCCTCGAATCATAGTTCAAGTATTGTCAATCCTCGATTGGAATTGACTCATCACTAAGAAAAGCATCGACTTCCTTCAAAGTTGTCATCTTCCTCATTTGGAGTGAGAGAAGGAATGGAAGAGTCGAAATGGGACAAGAAATGAGTGGATGATCATTATATAGGAGATTTTAGTTTCTCCAAGATCGGCTTTGAAATCAAAGAGATCATTGTCACTTCGATGAAAGTGGATTGATGTGAGTGAGTTCATCGGTGAACTCCTCAAGAAGAGGATCGATCGTGGGAGTGATGCCTCAACATACTCGATGTCTCCATAAGAAGTACAATCGTCGCTAAGATCGGAGAAGGTATCAAAATGATCTTTTGAACACTCAAGAGGAAAAGGGATATCACACATATGGTCAAAGTTCCCTGTGACTCTCTCGGGATTGGGACAAGGTTCTCAACACTAGACTTTATGAATTCGTCCGATTCCTTTTCGGGAACAGTGTCAAGATGCTCATCCCCATGTTCGGAGAGTGAGTGGGAATATCGTGTGATAACAATAGGCGAGGGAGTTTAGAAGGACTAGCATACATATGTTTTATACTTTCCATTTGTTCTTCCGCTAGTAATTCCATCATAGTCTTTTCTCCCCGATTTTTCATGGAAGGAATTTCAACCGATGAACTTGATGAATCTGCATAAAGTTGACTAATATCAAGGGTAACTTCATCATCATCGTCATCGAGAATGAAAGCGGAATCGAGAGCTAGATTTGGTTGCTTTTCTTTTGCAATTGATTCCCTAATAGATTTTTCAAAGGCAATTTGGGAATCTAATTTAGCGATCTGTTCTTGACTAACAAAACTTCCATGGATTTGTCATTTGGATTATCTTGGGGATGTTTAGATTCCTTCAAATCTTTCACTAAATCCAAAAGATCAAGTAGAAGATTTTGAGGAAGTGGCTCAGTTGAGGTGGTGCTGATTCACTTGGTATTGTGTAGGTTGGTTATGATCTGAAGAGTCGTAATTGTTACAAGGAAATAGATTCCTCGTTTGACAATCGAGCTAGAGTGAGGACCTCCACAATACTCATGAATAAAAGCGATGTGGCCGTGAGTCATATGTGTGTAGTCATAATTGTTATCGGGAACACCGCTCATAGACAAGCGTGTTTCCCGATTGACAATCGAATCGTAGTGTGAACCACCACAGTACTACTACAATAAAGCTACTTGAGTCTCACAATGTGGTAGGCGATGGAATGAATCGGTTGTGTTATGGTAGGAATAGGGATCACGGTTATAGACGGACCGTTTCTGATTCCACCATGCTACAACCGGGCAATTGCCACCATTATAAGGACCACCACACCATTGACAACCAAGAGGGTGAGGATAAGACATAGAAAGAATCAAAGGTTTACTGAGGGTAAGAAATGAAGAATCAAAAGGGTAAGAGGGTAAAGAGGAATATTTTTGGTATTTTTGAAAAACATGATGTAAAAATAAAGAATGAAAATCTTTTGGGGTTTTTGATTTTATAGATGGTATAAACAAGAGTGAATATTCAAATCACTAATCTGCTAAATGTAAGACTATTAGCTTGCTCCCGGCGGTGGCGCCAACATTTGATCCGTGCCAAACAGTCAAGCTAAATCACTCAAGCACGCCACTTGTGAATGGCGGACCGTAACAAGCTTAAAACGCCTAAGCACGAATGCAATGAAGATCGGAGAGTATAGTGTTTCCCAGTCGTTAAGTCCCAACGAATTTGTGCGAGAATAGTCAAGCGTAAAGTGATCGAGAGGATTTGAGCGGGAAAGGATTGTGGTTGATTTATACCTAAAGAAAGCCCATAAACTACGAGGGGCTTAAATGCAAATTAAAGAAAGTTAAATAGATAAAAATATTAAATAAGCGCTATCACTATTTTTAAAATGATGTTTTGTTTTTATGTTTTATAAAGCGAAATTAAAAACTACGTAACGTCAAATGAAAACGTGAAACTTACACAATATAAATCCTAAAAATATGAAAATGACATTTTTTCAAACCTAATGATAAAAGAAAATTTTTAGAAAAATAAAATTATTTTTATAACTATTATTCTAATTATTATTAATTAAAAACTATTTTTAACTATTTAATATTAACCTAAAATACAAGAAAATATGAAATAAAGCTAGAAAAATAAAATTAAGACTTGGAAAAATCTAAAATATCAAAAGAGAATTTTCAAAACTATTTTTGTATTTTTAAGATTATTTTCTATTTTCTATGAATTTTAAACCATTAAAAACTACTTAAATTACTAAAATTACAAAATAAACTATGAAAAATCGGAAAATTACTTTTTTTACTTTTTATATTTATCAAAACCTAAGAAAAATGAAAACTTATTTTTTTTGAACCTTTTCTTAATTTTATGTATTAAATGCTAATTAAAAATGCTTAAAAACTAATTTAAATTAAGAAAAATAGCAAATCAACTTAGAAAAATCTGAAAATTTCAGGAAAAGTCTAAAATAATATTAGGAATATAAGAAAAATGGAAGAACAGGTGCTTATTGTGGAGTTTGTTATTACTCCATGAGATCGTTTTGAGCCTTAGGGTTTAACAATAACATAGACAAACAATCATGCAGTGAATAGAACAAACAACTATGTTATTGACACAAGGTTTTCATCATTATCTCCCCAATTATATATTGATCGAATATAACGTGTTACCTAAGCATAAGGGGATCTAAGCCATCTCGGATCTTAGGGATATACAAACAAACACTAACCCTGAGGCGTTTATAGAAACACGTCTAGGTTACACACACACCATCTACTAGGCGTCTACATTGTGAAAGACTTGTATTTAAAACCTACACCCATGTCCTCTTTATATACTAGAGGATTAGGGTTTACAAGATACTACTGAAGGACTAATAAGTAAATCTTCTTTTGCAAGCAAGTCCTTCCATCTTTTTGTAGATTTCTTCTCTTTCTCTTTAAGCCCTTGATGTTTCATTCTTCTATTTACTTTGTCTCATCAAATCCAAGGAACCTAAAACCCAACAATCTTCCCCTATTTGATGATGACAAAACAAACAAAGTCGTGTACGAACTTCCCTAGACAAAGTAGCAGAAGTTGAGATGTAAACATCTCCCTAAATGAAACAAATCTTGTCTTCCTTTGTCTTCCCCTTAATCCATGCTACGCCACTCCAATATTTCTTCCCCTTTTTGTTATCAACAAATAGAGAATATAAGCGATGAAACTTCCCTTGAGTGGTGCACGAACATAAAAGATTCTTCAAATCAGAAGCTCCATGTAATGATCACTTGTGAAGAAAACCAAGTATAACGAATTTGATGAAGAAGTAAAATAACCCAAACTTGCATCTTATGTCTTGTTTATCCACGTGACTACGAGCGTATACTAACCAATGTATAAGGAGACCGCAATCTCTTGACAATAATCACTGAGCACAATAACGTCACTCCTTAAAGTGTTTGTCAATTCTTCGTCACAATCATTAAAGCACGAACAAGTTATCTACAAAGTGTAACACCCACTTTGAGATATGATAAGAACACAAACCTGTGAAACTCAACTACAACATCAAATTAGTGATATTCAACCGTCTTCGTAATCAACTAGTCGAATAAACCAAATATGAGCCTTTTTAAAACCTTTAAGATCAAATAACCAAACTCCTTGTGTGTGTGAACCAAAATCCCATGTGTGTGTCACTAAAAATATCGGTACCAAAAACATATACGACTTCCCTCAATTCCAAATCCTCATTAACATAAGCGAATAACGCAAGAAACACCAAGGTGGAATTGAGATAACACTAGCGATGGTTTCGAGAAAACACTAGGAGTGGTTTCGAAAAACACTAGAAGTGGTTTCGAGAAAACACTAGAAGTGGTTTCGAGAAAAACACTAAAGTGGTTTCGAAAAACACTAGAAGTGGTTTGAAAACACTAGAAGTGGTTTGGAAAAACACTAGAAGTGGTTTGAAAAACACTAAGTGGTTTCGAAAACACTATCGATGGTTTCGAGAATACACTATCGATGGTTGCAGAATACACTATCGGTGGTTTCAAGAATACACTATCGGTGGTTTCGAAAACACTATCGTGGTTTCAAGAATACACTATCGGTGGTTTGAGAAAACACTAGGAAAGCGCTTCTAACCATGAATCATAAACACCACACAATCTATAAACAACCTCCATCAAGAATTAGAACAAGTAACACAAATTCAAGAAGTTGAATATGCATGAAAACCCAAAATTGAATTATTAAACCGGTTTACGCAAACCCTTGACCAACCCGACAATGAATAACTTTTCTTTGGAAGCTCGGATCGAAAATTCCTTGGTGGAAAGTTAGATGAATATATAGAAACGTCCACCTAAAATTTCGTCACGATCCAGCAGTTAACGAAAAAGTTATGATCGTTACAAAGCAGTCTTTGAAACATATCTGAAAAATTTCGACGAATTTTTTCTTCTTTTCGCCATTCTTTGACCAATAAAACCTTGTGAATCCCTAGGTAACGAGCTCCCAAGCTCGATACCAATTGTGGAGTTGTTATTACTCCATGAGATCGTTTTGAGCCTTAGGGTTTAACAATAACATAGACAAACAATCATGCACGTGGAATAGAACAAACAACTATGTTATTGACACAAGGTTTTCATCATTATCTCCCAATTATATATTGATCGAGAATATAACGTGTTACCTAAGCGTAACAGGGATCTAAGCCATCTCGGATCTTAGGGATATACAAAACAAACACTAACCCTAGGCGTTTATAGAAACACGTCTAGGTTACACACACACCATCTACTAGACGTCTACATTGTGAAAGACTTGTATTTAAAACCTACACCCCATGTCCTCTTTATATACTAGAGGATTAGGGTTTACAAGATACTACGAAGGACTAATAAGTAAATCTTCTTTTGCAAGCAAGTCCTTCCATCTTTTTGTAGATTTCTTCTCTTTCTCTTTAAGCCCTTGATGTTTCATTCTTCTATTTACTTTGTCTCATCAAATCCAAGGAACCTAAAACCCAACACTTATGTGTGGAATAATGGAACTGATGTGTAAGTGCTTATTGAAATAAGCACTTGAATAAGCAAATGGAAACTAAAAACCACCAATTGAATACAAAAGCTATAATATGCTAAAAGAACCTAAAAGAAACAAGAAACAACAAGCCTTAAACCTCTGAATAGCAAGATACCAAGATTTGGTGATTTGAGATCATAAGTTAAAGGCAGATGAGGTGCTACTTTGGGCTTAAGCACAAGCCACCCAATAAGTTGAAACTACAAAATGGAAGTGGTACCTGCACTAGACACAGGTGACTATCTAAAACCCAAAGCCGAGACCTAGAAGCTCAAATGAGCCTTGTGCAAGAGTTGCAAAAGCGCACAAGCCTGTGCGATCTCGATCCTTGTGCATTGAGGCACTTTGCCATTTTAACAAGCTCATTTGGAGCTTTTGAAAAATTCTAAAATCAACAAAAATAGTAATAAGAAACTAGACCTATTGAACTTATAGAACCCAAAGTTTCACTTGTTTTAACCCAGAACTGAGTCCATGAAAAATCTCTCCATATGTGCTCAAAACTGAATTTGCAATTTTGACTTTTTGAGCAGTTATGCAAGTTTGACTTTTATGAAGTTTGGATTCAATTTAAGGACTGATTGAGATGTTAAATGATGAAATAAGGGTACTGCAACTTTTATCTATGAACTTTAAGCACAAAACAAGACTTTCACTTTGCAAACTCTCAACAGTTAAGATGGTGAAACAGATTATATGGAGTTTTGACTTTCGGTATGCGAGGCACAAAATTGAGACACTATGAGTCTATATGATCTTAACAAACCTAAAGCAACAAGTTTTAAACCTTTGAACAACCCCGGACACAGATTTAAACACTGAACCAAACACACCTTTAATGAACTGATATGCACTTTAAAATACTTAAACTACTAAACTGACTTAGAACAATGATCAAACTGAGTTATAAGACCTAAAAACAACTTAATGAAACAGATTGGAACTACTCATGATCACAGATTCATAGACAGGCATAAAATGCAAAATGGACTTAAAAATTGAAACTGAGAAACTCACTCATATGTATCCAAATTGTTTGCGACCAAAACCGGACCCAAAACCAATCTAAACTAGTCCATTTCAACCTCTCGCAACACCCAGCAACGCATCAACCCAAGATCACCATTGTCCAGTTTAGCTTCGATTGACTTTCATTGACCATATACCATATTTGATTGGGCCGGTTTCCAAGCTTTCAAAAGCTTAAATAAGCTCAAGTAAGCAATGGAACTTAAAAATAAGTCATTAAAGGTTTGCATACAAGACTTTGAAAATTGATTTTGTAACGATGAACTTGAAATTATGAAGCTTAAATGAAATTTTGAATTTAATCTTGAAACTTGGTTACAAATACTTAGTTATCTTAAATCCAATACATTGAAACGATAAATTACATTTTAAGATTAAACCTAAGACATTTCTAATGAAACGACATACATTGAAATTTAAAAACTAACTACTCTTCTTCTCTTCCTCTTTCTTCCTTTTTATACACCCATTTGCTTCCACGTGTCCTTATGAGTGTTTCCCACCACTTCATTTGACCAATGGTTGAGTTTTGAGGGTTTTGGCCATTTTATGTATTTTGGCGGGAAATCTACTTTTGACTTCTGGCTCTGAATTTGCAGGTAGGGGGGGTGGCTAGGTGTAATGATGATGTGGGTGAAGTTTTGAGGAGATAAGGTGATGGGAGGTGATGGGGTGAGGTGTTGCAGAGGATAGCAGGGCAAGTGGTGGGGAAGCAGGAGGTGGGAGGGAAAGAATAGATTTGACTGAGGTGTTGACCTGGGCATTCCAAAACAGGAGTGACAGGGGGTCCAAAAAGGTGTACATGGCAAGGGTCATATGGGATTTGACAAGTCGAAGGTTAGTATTACAAGGACCAAAATGTAATTATGCCAAACTAGAGGACCAAGCGTAATTTCTCCAAAGTTATGACAAGGGACCAATATTGACAAGTTCCAATAGCACAAGGACCGGTTTGACATTTTCAAATTTTCCGAGGACCAAACTTGACAATTTCAAAAGTTCGAGGACCTTTTGTCGCCATTTAACAAAAGATTTATTCAAGGACCATTTTGACAAATTAGAATATTTCAGGGACCTTGAATAACATTTTTCTTTATTTAGATTTACGAGGACCTGTTTTTGACAACTTTTGAAACTTGGGGACTAAAGCGCCAATTATGCAAACTTTATCGTTTTCACCGTTTTGATATTTTTGCATTTAAAACACATAAAACACTTATTTGTGATATTTTATCATTTTGATGCATTTACGAGTGTTTCGGATGTTTTGCGGTTTAATTGGTACAAAATGATGAGTATTTAGACATTCATCACGGATCACCATACAAGAAGGCATTATTAACATCTAACTGATATAAAGGCCAAGACATTTTAACAGCAATACTAATCATACTCCTCATAGTAACCATTTTAACAACAGGACTAAATGTTTCATCATAATCAAAACCCTCTCTTTGATTATAACCCTTAGCAACAAGCCTGGCTTTATATCTTTCCACTTCTCCTGTAGACTTATACTTAATTTTCCAAATCCATTTTGAACCAATGGGTTTTCTACCAGGAGGAAAATCACATTCAGTCCAAGTATTATTTCTATTTAAAGCTTCAACTTCATTATTCACAGCATCAACCCAGTTAGGATCTTTAAAAGCAGCATTAAAACATGTGGGTTCAACAGATTTATTCAAAGTAGAGGCAAAACATTTATTATACACATTCAGTCTTTTATAGTCCATATACTTCTCAATACCATATCTAAGTTTAGAACTAAGCACATAATCATTAAACCTGATGGGTTGCTTAGTTTCTCTATTAGATCTTCTTAACATAGGAGACTGAATATCAGACTGCACATCATTATTTTCATGACTGGTTTGATATGATTCATTTAAACTTTGAATTACATTGCCCTCAGACCAATTTTGGTCACCATAGTTGGTTGCAGATTGCCACCCTTCCTGTTGCATTTGTCCAGTATATGTATTAATACCTTGTGTATTATCTGGTGCAACAAGGGAAGGTGTCTCACTGCCATACTCAACTGGTGTATCTCTCCCATCATCATAGGGACTTTGAGACCCCAGGTTATCAAAAAAATTCAAATGATCTGCTTCCTTTACACATTGTGTATCTGCAGTATCATAGGTTTTCATTTTTAGAGGAAAAGCATTTTCATAAAATCTTACATCTCTGTGAAAAAACACATTCCTAGTATCCAAACTCAAAAGGTTATAAGCCTTTTTAACAGTAGAAAAACCTATAAGAATACATTTTTCAGACCTAAAACTCATTTTATCATGATTATTTAAAACAGTTGCAAAACACAGAAAACCAAAAGACCTCAAGTGGGAAGATTAGGTTTTCTTTTGTGAATCATCTCAATGGGACATTTACCTTTTAAAAGCGTAAGATGGCGACTGTTAATCAAATAGACAATGAAGTTAAAATACAATCGGACCCGAACTTCAAAGGAATTCCCCACGAAACATAAGACTCCTTGCCACATTAAGCAAGTGTCTATGTTTCCTTCAACAATCCCATTTCTTTGAGGTGTATGAGCACAAGAAGTTTGATGTATTATGCCAGGTTCAGAAAAAACTTGATGCATTTTTTATTCACAAATTATGTTTCATTATCAGATCTTACAGTTTTGATTTTAGAATTAAACTGATTAGAAAACATGTTTATAAAGGACACAAAAACATCAAATACTTCATCCTTAGTTTTCACTAAGTATACCCATACAACCCTAGAGAAATCATCAACTATAGTCAGAAAATATCTATACCCTTCTCTGATAATGACTCTGTATGGACCCCATAAGTCCAGATGAACAAGTTCACCCAAAGTCTCTGACTTATGGTCAGACAAAGGAAAAGGTTCCCTTGTTTGTTTGGCCCTATGATAGATTTCACATACAGGCACATAAGTATTCTTGGAGAAACCAATATCAGACGGAAGAACATTCAAGATGGATCGGCTAGGTGACCCGATCATATGCCACACAAACTTAGACACATTATAGGACATGATCAAACTACGATTACTCACGGGATTAACGGGTTGCATATCAAATGAGATATAGACCATAAGATCGGCTACCGATCCCAAGACATTCTCCCTTTTCAAGTTCGAATATAACACTTATCCTCATCAAAACCAACAAACATTTTACTATCTCTGATAAGTTTATTAACAGATAATAGACTAACACAATAACCAGGCACAACAAGAACATCATATAAAATCACATTATTTGTGAGTTTCATGTTACCAACATGACTAATAGTAGCAAGAGTACCATTAGGATGACCAACAGTAATTTGTAAACTAGATATATCAGCAATATTAAACATTCCATTAGTAGAAACAGTTAGGTGCTGATTAGAACCAGAATCAATGATCCATCCCAATGTAAGACTCTTAACAGTAAGACTAGAATTGGCAAAATAATATTTAGAAAAATTCATATTAAACCAAACATTATGATTGAAGAATGAAGCCCTACCTGCCAAGTTGGCATGTATGCTTCCAGAAGGAGAATAATTAATCAAAGTCAGAAGTTTCTTCATCTGTTCAGAAGTAAAACCAGAAAAAGTGCTAGCAGAAGAAGATTTGTCATTTAGTTTAGCCTCAACATTAGCATTAAAAGTTTGTTTAAAACCATTTTGCTTAAAAGTGCCATTGGGTTTAGAAAAACTAGGAGGAAAACCAATTATTTCTGTAGGACCTTATAAATATCAACCTTATCACTTTACCAAGCAAACCCAACACGTATACAAGTATACCCACATGAAACAAACACAAACAAAGCTTAGAAATAAGATGAGAAAGATGGTGACTTGAAGATATAAATTCGTGTATGATGTGAGACAAGATAAACACAAGATGTTGTATATTCAATAAAGAAAAACACACACACACACACTTTCAAGCACACCCCTCAAATGGTCATTTGAGGGGTATTTATAGTACAAGACATGAAAACCTAAAAGGCTTTCCTATGGGCTTGGCTTGGGCTTTTCGTGGACTTGGGTTTGGACATGGGTTACACGCCATTATTCAATGCTAGCTTAACTAAACTAAAGCCCATTTAGCTTAGTCCAATCCACGAGCCGTTGACTATTCTATCACGATATCTAACACACGTTACAAAGTTCCTAATCGTGAATGACCATCACTTCTAATAAAACTATTAAGGCTAACAATCTCCCTGCGGGGTGGTCATTCAAACGATGCTCCACTTGATTAGGTCTCTACTTTTCTTGAGCTAGGACTTTGTGTGTAGATATTGAATAGTCTTGATTCTTTGTTCCTTCATGCTTTGTGATCAGATAATGTGGTTGTCTGCCGTTGTCAGCTTCATTGGTTAGGTATCTCCACGTCTTTCTCCACCATGCTCACACTTCTATTTGACTTTGAGTTTCCAATGATGAAGTTCTCGAGTCTTTACACTTTGTAGATTCTTTGACATTGACGAAGAATCATCTCCTTTGATTATGATGAGAAATTTCATGTGTTGTTGGTATGAGCATGTGGCGAGTCTGCACGATCCATCCGCTCCGGAGCTTCCATAAGAAGAAAACATAAAACATTGTTAGTAATAAGCGGATTCCGGCACTTACAAGTTTGAATTTTGAGGGTGTTAACGACATAGTGTGAAAACACGTCTCTAATTCTCACGAGGCCGTTCGAACTGAGTCCCACAAGTGAGATAACGCGATATACCGGGTACATCTGATTCGGATGAGTCATTGAGGTACACCAAGCATCACCCCACGATCAGACCGTTTGAGACACACTAAGCGTAATCCACGGAGAATTACCGAAGTGACTGCTGTCGGGGCTTCTTGATGTTGACCTGGCAGAATTTCCATTCAATCATTGAAGATTACGGTTGTAAAACTTCTCATAAATGTTACGGCAAATTGCTAAGATCTGCGTGGGACTCTAGAATATATCACTTGTGTCCTAATTGATGAACAACAAGCGATGTCATGTCAAGTGTTCCTATGAGATCTTTTGATGAATCTCGTGGCTCTAGACTCAATAGTGCATTTGGTTTTCTGGCGGAGACTAGGAGAGGGTCTCCTTCTTCAATACCAACAATCTCTAAGAGAAAGTCGATAGATTATGTAGGGTTCCAGTGAGAATGAAACAAATCCTTTTAAGAGGAATTGAGTGGCTAGAAGGTTTAGTGCGGTCGTCCTTTGGGTCCATGACGTCTTTGTCTTCAATACCGGTGTCATCTAGTGACAACTAGTAGCATATGTATTGAACCCGGTTTCACCTAAGGTTGAATATGGAGGGCTATTTCTTTTCACCCTTTCTCATTACATTTCTTTTAATTCTTCAACCCTTCTTTCTCCTTTCTCACATTACTCCTTTTTTCAATCATTCCTAAGGACTTCTAATACTAACTATTTGTGATGTCCTTGGGTAGATCCCTCCGACTCTGGCGGATCATAGACAATTTCCTATCCTTAGTCACCTTATAACTCCATGGTATCCTATTGTTGCCATAAAACCGTTTTTCACGAAAATCTCTCAGTGTTTATGATAGAAAACATGTTTGCAACACTCAAGTGAGTTTTATATTTTGAAACACTCCCCTTCACATGTGCTTATAAGTTTTGTGAATCGCACATAGAGGGTAGAGTTCGCACGTTTTGAATTGATCGACTTTAAATGAACTAGACCGATTCGAGACACGTTTACATCACTAGAGAACTAGCTTGAAATTATTACCGTCTGGTCAAGTCCATAGAAAGTTTCTCGAGATGGTACATGATTCTCGTCAATTCATTGGTTCCGTCTGAGTCGAGCTCATTTTGAGATTTAAACACCGATTTTGATCACATTTTAATCACGTCTCCTCTCCTCAAAATAGCATATTCGTGATATTTTGATATCAACGGATTAAAACATTTTAGAATCTTTTGGGAGACAAACGGTTTGATTTAAGCATGAATTTGGAACATTTTTGTTTTATACTCCCCTTTAATAAAGCATAATCAATTAAAGGGTTTTAGAGGAGTTATCTTGAGCACAAACTATTTGAAAGATTTTGAAAATCTTTTGAACAATCTTGAAAAGGTGCTCAAGATGATGATGATTCTCACTATTTTTAAATGTAGTGCCTTGAAGCGTACACTTCATTTTTCGATCAAAGCACGAGTTTTGATTTGAAAACAATCAAAAGTCATCATTTTGGTTCGGGTTTCGTCTTGATGTATCTGAAAGCCATTATTTTGAGAAATTTTGAGAAACGACATGTTTTAGAAAACAATTAAAGAACTCTCGCTCGACATCATACATGCCGTATCATTGTTGAATGACATTTCTAGATACGTCTGAATATCGATTATCTGAGAGACATGTCGTAGAGGAATATTTTTGGATTTTGATTTTCTAATGTTTTTGTATTTTTGAAAGTTTTATATTTTGCTTTTGTTGGTTTTTCAAATTTTGTATTTTGTTTTCAAAAATATTTACAGTGAAGCTTTTGGAAAATCATTTTCAAGAAGATTCGAGAAGGCGTTCTAACTCCTCGGGGTTAGGCTTCGCATTCAATTCGTCGAACTAAATACTCAAACCTTTCTTTTGGAAGGGCTTTTGTTAGTAGATCGGCGAGTTGGTATCGATCTTCACGAAGAATAATTCAACAAGACCATTTTCGGCGTACTCTTTGATGAAGTGATAGCGGACACGGATATGCTTAGTCTTTGAGTGATGAGCAGGATTGCATGATATGGCTATGGCACTTTTCAGTCACAATACATAGGTATTTTATCGAAAGTAAAGCCATAATCTGTGAGTTGTGTTCTCATCCATAGAACTTGAGCACAACACGCAGATAGAGACACATACTCGCCCGGTTGATAGTGCGGTGCAATCTTGTTTCTTTGAAGACCGACTTACTAACTTTTCTCCCAAAATTGTGCTCCTCCGGATGTACTTTTGTCAACTTGATCACTGCGTGGTCCGCATCTGAAAAGCAATTAGATCAAATCCGATTCCTTCGGATACCAAAGTCCCATGTGAATGGATGTCTTCGTGCACCGAAGATCCGTTTAACCTCTTTGAGGTGCGATTCGGTGAGCTTTGCTCGAAACCGTGCTAATAAGCAAACAAAAAATGAATATCCGGTCGACTAGCGATAAGATACATGAGAGAACCAATCATGCTCGATATTTCTTGGATCAATAGGTTTCCCAAACAAATCGGCTCCAATTTTGGTGAAGTTACCATTGGTGTTCAATCAATCACAATTATCCATACCATGATTTTTCAAAATCTCGGTTGTGTATTTCGCTTGATTTATAAAAATTCCACGAGGGGTGATGTATTTGTAAACCAAGAAAGAATTTTAGTTCCCCATCATGGACATTTCAAATTTGCTTTTCATGAGATTTTCAAAATGTTTTGAAAGATTCGGATTAGTGGACCCAAAGATGATGTCGTCCCATATAAATCGAACAATCAAAATGTCATTTTGCATTTTGTGTAAACAAGGTAGGATCAACTGTTCCTTTGGTGAAATTGTTTTGGATAAGGAAAGAGGGTTCGTCATACCACGCTCTCGAGCTTGTTTTAAACCATAGATTGCCTTTTGAGTTTGTAGGCGTAGTCCGGATGTTCCAAGTCTATGAAGCCTTACGGGTGACTCACGTACACTTCTTCTTTCGAGTTCCATTCAAGAACGGGTCTTAATGTCCATCGATAAACCGTGATGTTTTTGTGAGTGCATAGGCCAAGAATATCCGATCGCCTCAAGTCTAGCTACCGGCGCGAATGACTCTTCAAAGTCTATCCTTCTTCCTGCTCGTATCCTTTAGCCACAAGATGAGCTTTGTTGCAATTACGGTCATTTCTTCATCCCGTTTGTTCTTCCATAACCATTTAAGATCAATGACTCAAACGTCAATGGGTCTTAGAACCTTTTCCCACGAGTCATGTAGACGGTATTGAAGAAGTTCCTCCTGCATTGCTTCTATCCATGCGGGATCTGCCATTGCCTCACGAATGTTCTTTGGTTCTAGATTGCTAATTGAGCAAAGGTAAATGCACAAGTCGCAATCGGTGGCAAGTTGACGTCTCGTCTGAATTGGCCTTGATGGTTCACCAATAACTTGTTCAATTGGGTGGTCTTTTGTCCACTTTAGAGTAGAAGGATACCGTTGGTTATACATATGCGAGTTAGATGGTTCTCGTAAGCTTGAAGAAGATTCAGCTGATTCCGTAGCAAACGGGTTTTCAAATAAGTCGTCATCTAACGTTGCATCGTTTCGGTTTTGGTTTTGCTCATCAACTGCTGGTAGAGCGGGTGCAATAACTTGAGTAGATGTAGATGAAGTTGATGGAGTTGGTGCATTGGTTTCGACCGTTGTAGATGCATCTTACATTGGTGGTGGAGGATGATTTTGAGCGGGTGCGGCGGAATGATGGTTTGATGCATTTGTCAAGTTCCACCATAGTATTCATCGAACATTAACTCGAAGAAATTCTCCCATTCTTGTTCTTTAGGATTGTCAAACGAAGTTGATTGAGCTCTTTGAGGTACGAGTCCGAATCGATGTGTCCAAGTCCGCCGGTTTAGTGCGGGTTCTAGAGCGAGTCTCTCGAAGCCATTTGTGAAAGTTCGTCAACGTCACATTCATCGTCTCCATGATCCTCCTTAGCCTTACATTATACACCACAGATGCCCTCGAGTTATCTCGAATATCCAATGAAGATTCCAATATCACCTTTAGCTTTCAATTTTCCAAGATCTTCTCATCATTCGTAGGATAGCACAAAGCGCCAAACACGTGAAAGTAAGAGATATCCGGTTTTCGTTGTTCACTATTTCATATGGGGTTTTATTGAATCTTGGATGGATGAGGATCGGTTACGAGTGAAACAAGCGTTAACAACGACATCGACCCATAGAAATAACGGTGCACTAGAATAAATTAGCATTGTGCGAGCGCTTCCACAAGAGTTCTATTTCTTCTTTCAACTACCCCATTCTGTGTGGAGTTCTAACGGTGATGTCGATGAGTAATTCCAACATCTTCAAAATAAGATCTTAACTCGATTAGTGAATTACGTGCGTTGTTATGCATTCTTACAACCCTTATTGGAGATTGAAGAAGTACTTGAATGCGTTTCAAAAGGTGATGATGATGCACGGTGTTTCGTCTTTTGATCTCGAAACTTAACCCATGTATATCTCGAATAGTCATCGGCGATAACAAGAATATACTTTTTCCCATTAATGCTTTCAACTCTCATTGGGCCACATAAGTCCATGTGCAACATATGCAACTTAGCTTCCGAACTAGAGTACGGTTGGGTTTATATGATGCTCTTTTGCTTTTCCTTGTTCGCATGATGGACATAAGTGATCCTTGGTGTATTTGAACTTTGGAAGTCCATTGACGATGTTGTCTTTGGCAATTTTGTTGATGGTGTCAAAATTGAGATGGGATAACCGTCGTGTGCACAACCGGATGAGTTCCGGATGCTCGTGTCATAAGACATATTGGTGATGAAGAGGCCATTTGATTGATGTCGATAGTATACAAGTTTGTATCACGATTCCCGCTTAAGAGATCGATGCCATCCAAGTTTCTAACGAAGCAAGCATTTTCCTAAAGCAACCTCTAAATCGCATCATCAGCCCGCCTGATCGAGAACAAATTGTGTCCCAACCCTTGGACATAGTAAACCCGAGTGATCAAATAATTTCAGAAGGTAGATCTCCATAACCCATGATAGCTGCTACATGATCATTTCAAAGCGTCACGGTTCCCATGAATTTCGACGAAATTGATCGTGACTTGATTCCGGTCATGTGCTTGGAGCAACCCGAGTCGACGATCCAAAGACATATTTCGATAACACGCCAATCACGGAAGAAGAAGATTTTGGAAACCGTTTCGATTTTGGTTCCTTTGGGTTAGAGGTAAAATCGATCACACTCATAGAAGTCATCTATTGGTAAGACAGTGCATCACTCATTCTTCCATTCTCGAGTGTGAAAGTTCTACCCGTTGGTTTCCAAATGTCATCCTAAAGTAAACATTATGCTCCTATCGGTGAGTGTAAAGCCTAAGTCTCGCGACTAGTCTTCCTATTCTTTTAGCATAAGTTCTTTTGGGAACATTCTTCTTAATGAGCTTAACAATCTCATTCTTAGAAACACACTCATCATGAACATTAGTTAAAGATTTCTTGCCGGTTAAACAAAGCAGTTCAACAGATTCATTCAACTTAGCGATTTCATAGGTTCATTACATTCGGATGAAATGTCTTTCTTATTACAAAGCGGTAAACTCCTAGGGTGTTCTTCTACTTTCTTCTCTTTATTCAGTGACTACTCTTAGAGGCAAGCGAGACTCTATTGTTCCTTGTATTGCTCTTAGGCTTTAGTCTGCTGCTCCTAGAGGTGCTTCCTAGTCCCGTAGAAGGTAAGGCACACTCATTAGGATTCACATTTTATCTAGAGAAGTGGTTTCAGCTTTCCTAGTCTCTTTAGAGTGCTTATCTAAACTTATGTCGTTTGTTCCATATGTTTTAGATGTGGAGGCGAGCGCATTAGTGGTACTCATCTTAAAAAGGCCGGGAGCTAAACTGTTGGTTTCTCTATGACCGCTTTTCCTTTCTCAACATTTTGTTTAGGCAAGGTAGGTGGAGTGACTGGTTTTGATGAAACATTTTCTCATTGACTTTTGGAGGAGGCATAAAGCAGACATTTTGGTTTAAAACCGGTTTGGGAACATTTGCTTTCTCCTCGGTCAATGGTTTTGTAATCACAGTTTCCACTACCTTTCCTTTTTGACTTTCAGTGAGCCCTCAAAAGATCATTTTAAACTTTCATGTCATTGTAGGCACGCTCATACGACAATTTGTCATACTTGCATTCCTCGGTTTTTCGATCAAGTTGTTTAAAATATGAGATATTTTCTTTTCAAGTTTCATAAGAGCTTTTTCATATTTTGAAACAATTTGGAGGTCTCGGTCGAGTCTTTCATGATCTTCAATGTAATATGTTTGCAAAATGATGGACATAATATCGATGAGTCGAACATCTTGAAGAGAGTCATTTAAAGTTTCCAAAACTTTGATTTGTTCAACACAGTCATTAGCTTGCTTTACTGTGGATTTATGATCCTTGACAAAGTCGCTTGTTTCTTTCAAAAGCGCTTGTTCAAAATGAATTACCCTTGCACCGATGGCATTCAAATGAGGGGCAATTTGAGTTTCAAAAACCTTCTTTGTTCGATGTCAAAACTAGAGAACCGGTTGTTAGGTGTAATAGTGGTTTTAGTTTGAACAGTGTCTTGAAGATCCACAATTCTAGTTTTCACATTGTCTAAAATACTTCTCGCATCACTTGTGTTAAAAGGATTGTTTGAAGACATTTGTTCAATGTTCGAAAGAGAATTTGAGACAACCACTGGTTTTGAAACAGATTTTGAAACAGGTGTTGACTCTTTGTTTGAAACACTTGTTGTGATGGAGAACTTTGACTTTTCTTTTTGATTAACAAAAGTAATTCCGTTAATTTTGTTCCATTTGTCATAATCAATAGGTTTGATTTCCGGATTCTTTTGTTTCATTTTTGATCTACTCTCCTCAAGAGAATCACGACGCTTATGGGTTTATGCAAAACATTTCCATTGTTTAACACATTCTCGAGATTTCGAGCTTTCTTGAGGAACGAAGAAGGTCGTTACCAAGTGCCATTCTATTATTAGTATGAAAGCGGTTTACTTGATTAGAAAGCATCTTGATTGTTTGAGCGAATGACCCGTTTTGAGAAGCAAATTTTCCAAAGTTTGGATTTTCTCATTTTTATCCGAATCTCATCAAGAAGAGAATCTTCTCGTTTTGAAAATCGATGATCAATCGCTTCTTCTCTTTTCAAGATCGAAAACTTTGCTTTTTGTTTAGAAAGTTGGTCATTTAAATCGAAATTTCCTTGTTTAAAGATTTAATTTTCAAGTTCAAATTCACATCAGTGTGTTGTACTTGATTTGCAATAGTTGTTCTTTAGAAACCAAATTTCGATAACCAATTTCTAATTACGATTCTTTGTTTTTCGAAATTCAAAGGCTTTGCGTTCTCCTTGTAACTCTCAAGCTCATCGGTCAATTTAGCATTCGCGGCCTTAACATCGCGATTGACCTTTTAACTTTCTCAATTTCAATGCCACAATTGTTTATTAATGATTCAAAATAAACACGTGTTTCCTCATCGCCTCGAGATTTTGTGCCACATGGTCTCCACTAGGATCCACATCCGAGTCTCGAGTTAGTATTGCTACAACTCGGATTGTCCGGTATGTATCATAAGTAGGTGTTGATGTCACGCAATCGTCGTCATCAGAGTAAACACATCAAATATGACATTGTTATAGCATGGATCAATGATTGGTACCTCGACATAAACGTTGGCGTCATAGATGAGAAGTGAGTCCGACTCGTGTCATACTTAGCTCTCAAGATTTGCCATGAAGATGCAATTCGCATTGAGTTCCTCGAGGTCTTCCAATTCATCCACAATAGCGAAAAAGTCATTTTCCTCAAGACTTAACTCGTAATCCCGCCGCTTGTTTATCTGCTAACAAAGCGACTTTTCAAGAAAATCACCGATCTTCTTGTGCGGTTTAGTGGGATAGTTTCTTGCCATGTGACCCACTCCTTGATAGTTATAACACGTAACTGATTACCTCGATTCACATTTCCATAATTCCCAACGACTGGGCCGCAACATTCCCATTCGATTTCCATTGCTCTATTCCCAACATTCGACCCATCCGATTACCACGATTCGAACCACTGATTAACCATGCGAATCCAAGAGCATATCCTCGCGATTCCCAATAACTCCAACCATTTGACCTTGACGACCCATATTCACACCCTACTGCAACTTGCTGCATGCGAGTGTTTGATGAAATCCTTTGGTTGTTGTTAGTTGGTGTGAATAGCGACCTCTGAATGCTTTACCCAAGAATGCAAATGCTTGTGACAAAGCTTCTTCTTGTTCCATTTCAAGATCGGTGATTTCTTGTTCCCGGTAATGTTGTTGTTCGGTGGATAGTTTTGTTGTTGAGGATGTATTCTTTTAAGTTGTTGTTAGTGGAAGATGATGAAGGTTGTTGTTGTGTATTCACCGGAGTTTGAGTCTTTGCAATGAGTGCCAATGGATCATGATTCTTTGCTAATCTTTCTTGCGACTTCATTCACTTGACTTGATTTTGTTTCGAAAAATCGTTGAGTTGATCAAAGTTCACTTGATGTAAGTCTTTTGTTTGGTTGACAATAGTGACATATCGTCCCATTCTTACGGTAGATTGTTCAAGAACTTGATGTTGCTCACGATAGTTACGGGTGTCGACTTGTTTCGATCGACTCATTCATTAAAGTGCGAACCTTCCATAGTAGGATTCGATGGATTCTCACGGAGTAGATGTAAACTTCTCCCAAGCGATTAGCAACTTGTTCTCGTGTCTTGTTGACCAATTTACATTCCATGACAAAGTCGTCTAACACGTTCCCACATATCGAAAGCGCTTTCTGGCTGTCTCAAAGAAAAAGATGTCTCTTGGTAAACCAGTTGGATAATATGAATTGCCATGTCATCTCGCTTCGACTTTCTTCCGATCCTCTTGAGTATTCCGATTCTTTTGAAGACGAAAAAATGGTGGGGTGGGAGGTGTTGCATCGATTTCGTGGTCTTGGACTTGTCGAGGTATGAAGGGTCCATCCCGAATGGATTTGATCATCAATTTTCCATTAGGTTTTGTCTTGATGTAACGAAGCATTCGACTTGTCCATTGAAGATAACCACCTTTTTCCAACATAGGAGGACGGTTTTCGCACCGCCGCATGAATGTCTTGTTGAGTTGCCATTGATGAAGTTATGATCGATAAAGTTGATGTAGGATCGATTCAACGATAAAGGAGTTGTGGTTGATGAAGATTAAGCTCGATTGAGGTTTTTCCGAAAGTCGTACTCAGAAACTCGGTTCTTAAAAAATTACCCAAAATTTGAAATTCACTATAAAATCAATTCTAAGTTCGTATGAAAATTTGAGTTATGACAATTTTGACGCAAAATTTGACCAAAATTTGAATTTAGGCCCAAAATTTGAATTTTGACCAAAATTTTCAGATTAAACCAAAATTTGAATCTCGCGTAAAAATTGAACGTTTAGTCCCCTCAAAATTTAAATTTTACTCAAGTTTTCCCGCCAAAAAACTCATTATGCGTAGAAAGGGCTTAGGCGTAGAAACATTCAAATTTGAGTAAAACACAAGTTTTACTCAAATTTGATTTTTTTTTTTTTTTTAACCTTTATGCGTAGAAAGGGCTTAGGCGTAGAAACACAAGTTACGAGTAGAAACTTAGGCGTAGGAACCTTATGCGTGGGATCTTAGGCGTAGGATTCCTAAGGCGTGGATCTTATCGCGTGGGTTTAAAGTTACAGTAGAAAAGTTAAGCGTAAGATTTAGCTTATGCGTAAGAAAACTTAGGCGTAAGAAAAATGCTTATCGTAAAGAATTCTACGTGAAGTCGAAACTTATGCGTAAGATTAGGGTTTGCCAAAAATCCTTTACACTATCACATTGTAAAGAGATATCCAAAGTCGGTGTTCCACACACTTATCCAAGTGAGGAAGCACCGAGTCACCGTTAAACGAAGATTCTTCACCAAAAGTTACGAGTAGAAAACTATCGTAGTTGACTTTCTTACGAGTAGAACTAGGGTTTTGACCTACTGTAAAAATTTCCAATGATTCAACCAATTTCTCTTGCACGTAAATCCTTAAAACACTCGAATAACCCAAAATGTTGACCTTTTTCACCCAAAGTGCCTAGAAAAGTTACTGAGTAGAAATGACCAAAGAACCAAAACGAGCTCAAAACTTAACTAAAACGCGTAAAGCTTGAACTTTTGCAAAAGTGAAACTTTAGCACAAAATAAACCTTAAACCACAAGAATCTTGAATTTTGAGTGCAAAATTAAAGCTTTAAGCTTGACAAAAGCGTAAAACGAGAGCTTTTACAGCAACACCTTCAAACCAAACACAAACACTCCTAAACCATTGTTAGGCGATTGATACCAATTGTAGGACCTTATATTTATCAACCTTATCACTTTACCAAGCAAACCCAACACGTATACAAGTATACCCACGTGAAACAAACACAAACAAAGCTTAGAAATAAGATGAGAAAGATGGTGACTTGAAGATATAAATTCGTGTATGTGAGAGGATAAGATAAACACAAGATGTTGTATATTCAATAAAGAAAAACACACACACACACACTTTCAAGCACACCCCTCAAATGATCATTTGAGGGGTATTTATAGTACAAGACATGAAAACCTAAAAGGCTTTCCTATGGGCTTGGCTTGGGCTTTTCGTGGACTTGGGTTTGGACATGGGTTACACGCCATTATTCAATGCTAGCTTAACTAAACTAAAGCCCATTTAGCTTAGTCCAATCCACGAGCCCGTTGACTATTCTATCACGATATCTAACACACGTTACAAAGTTCCTAATCGTGAATGACCATCACTTCTAATAAAACTATTAAGGCTAACAATTTCATAACACCTTTCTATAGTATGTCCTATCTTTCCACAGTTTTTACAATTCAGATTAGGATTAGGACCTCTATTCATAGTGTTATTATTATTATTATTATTATTATTACTTCTAGTGTTACTATTATTATTATTATTAAATCCCCTTCTATTGTTATTAAAAGACTTAACAGCAAAAGAAGAAGCATTCAGTTTAGACTCATTAACACTAGAAGATTCAGGAACACATCTACGAGACTCCTCTCTAGAAATAGTAATATAAGCATCTTTAACCTCTGGGAGGGGATCCCTAGTTAACAAGGCAGTTCTAACAGGTTGATAACAATCATTCAAACCCATGAGAAACTGCATCAGTCTCAAAAGTTGCTTATGCAACACCAATTCTTTACTAGCAGCACAAGAACACTTAACTTCACAAACACATATAGGCAATTTAGTTAAAGCATCAAATTCTCTCTAAAATGAATTAAGCCTATGATAATAATTAGCAACTGAAGTACCACCTTGCTTAATACAATTAATTTTCTGCAAAAGATTATAAACCACAAAACCATCTACTTTATCATATGTTTCTTGTAATTCTTTCCACACACATGCAACATTATCAGAATAAACAAGACCCATATAAACATCTTGAGAAACAGAATTCATCAGCCATGTTAAAACAATAGCATTACATCTATCTCATTGGGCAGCAAGAACATCACTAGTAGAATAAGATTCTTTAACACAAGATCCATCAACAAAGCTAAACTTATTCCTAGCTTGTAAAGCTAACTTCATTGCACCAGACCATATTCTATAATTTTCAGTTCCAACAAGTTTAAATGGAATAAGAGCAGTACCACTATTATCATTAGTTTGAATACGAAGAGGATTACCAGCATCAAGATTACTAATTAAGACTTCAGAATTACTACCACTAGGATCACCAATATCCATAATAACAAAGAGATCAACAAATAACAAGAACTAACAAAAAACAAGGAAAGAATTAGAAATAAAGCAACAACTAACAAGCAACAAGACAAACAGAATAAGAACCAAC
The DNA here is from genome assembly GCA_022545495.1 of Chrysanthemum lavandulifolium. NCBI lineage: Eukaryota > Viridiplantae > Streptophyta > Magnoliopsida > Asterales > Asteraceae > Chrysanthemum > Chrysanthemum lavandulifolium. The sequence continues at coordinate 264,476,562 of CM040239.1, read as the reverse complement.
AATAACCACCAACAAACAAGAACCTATCCTCCAGCAATCTAATCTCAACAACAACTTCCAATAAATCCCAAGAACCTATCCTCCAGTAATCTAGACACAACAAGACTAAATAACTAAAAAACAACTCACACCCAAGAAACAACAAAGAGTCAGTCAATTGAACTGGGGTTGGCCAGAGCAGGTATCCACACCATTCAAGATGGAGGGTCAAGATGTTAACCGAACCCGTTTGCACTCAATTAACTAAAAAATTGTTGATCTTAAGAGAGAAAAGATACTTACAGTGCAACAAATACCAGCAGCAGAAACCAGACAATCAATAACTTAAAATTAGAGTTAATGATCACCCAATAAGAGCCCTCAATCAATATCAGAATACCAGAAACAAGAAACCCCCAAAAACCAAATTAGGGTTTTAGAAACCCTAATTTTCCAATCCACAGAAATCCACCGGATCTCCCCTAAACAGAAAAATCACACCACGGTCGTAAAGAATACGACCTCAATTAACCAATACCAATACCAAATCCAAAAATCCCCAAATTAGGTAACAAACCCTAATTCAAGAATCAAATCAAGAACCACCAGATCAGAACCGTGTCTCTGATACCATGTAAAAAGGGTAAATAACTCACAACAACATACAATTACACCTAGCCAACTACCCATTGGTGTATTTTATTAATCAACAACTATAGTAGATAAGTCCTCAATCGGATGCTTACCAAACAGATACAAAGACAAGTGTGATCTCTTTCAGAAGGACACCACAAGAACCTCACTCACAAATACACTCAACACTCAAACAATCAAGATCAAAGATGTTTGATCTTGTAACAATACTCAGAATCACAAAGTGTGTGAAAGAAAGCTAGAGAAAAACTGCTAGAGAGATTATACTGAATGAGAGATGATTACCAACCCTAGATCAAGATAGGAGATTATATACTCTCCATATTTTCACTTAAGCCCTTCAAACTAACCATCTTGACATATCAGCTTGACTTAAGCTATAACCAGGAATGAGAAATGTCACATTCAGTCCCTCAACATTAGAAAAGCAGCTTGACATTATCTTCAACATATTTCCACAATTCTTAGAGTATTCCCTTGTCTAGCTTGTATCACTGCTTGATTACGAGTGTTTGATGAACTTCGTAGGCAGTTGTTGGTTGGTGCAAACTAGTTACAGGCTCTTGCAAGTAATGTCATTGCTTGATTGACATTGATGAAAGGATCATCAATGACAACAAAAGCAGTGTCGGGTTGTACATCAAAGTATTGTTGATCATTAGTGATTGGTACAATACTGTTGGATGAGGCTTGTGAATCATAAGGTTGGTAGTGTTGTTGTTGATAACTATAAGGATTTGGTAAGGCAAGTTGTTGTTGTTGTTGTGGAGGTGTATAGTAATTTGATGGTGAATTATGAACTTGAGCAACAAATGAAAGTGGGTCACGGTTTCTAGCTATAGCTCGTGCTGCTTCAACTTCTCCTTGATTAATTGATTAAACTTCAGATGGTCAAGTAAGTGATCATAATTGACTTCATGTAGGTTCTGAGTTTTTCTGGCAATTGTCGTGTAACATTGCCATTCCGATTCAAGTAAGTTCAAAAACTTAGTGTTTGTAGCCACAACCTTAGGTAAGATCTCATATCGTTCCAAATCATTTAGAATATGTGAGAAACGTTGATAGTATGACTCAAGACATTCTCCTGGCATCATCTTAAACTTATCATAAATGTCAACGAGCCTAGTTTCCATACGAGCTATGCTTAGCTCAGATCATTCCATGAGACGTCCCACACATCCCCACATTAGCTTAGTTGTCTTGCATGAATCAACACTTGAGTATATACCATTAGGAATTCTCATGAGAATTTGTTGCATAGCATTTCCATCAGCTTCATAATCACTCTTTTCATCAGCACTAAGTTCATCCCAAGTTCGAAGTCGTGTGGTTTCTGATCGAGGTGGAATGCTATCTGGATCAGCCGGTACAGTCATAGTAGGCATCTCAAATGGTCCTTCCATGATGACCTTCTTCATCCATTTGCCTCCATCCTTCTTTTGTTCAATGTATCTCATAAAACGACTTTCCCATGGAACATAACTTCCTCTCTCAAGCATAGGAGGATGTGTTTCAGAACCAGCATCGATAATCGATTGTTGTCCTTGTGAAATTTGTTAAGGTTGAGGTTGATTGATTATTTTGAGACATTGTGAATTATGTGTGTGAAATGATTATGTGGATCTTGAAGACGATAAAGATGTGTGTTATAGTCCAAAAATGATGTAGTAAATCTCTGTGAAATATTCAAGTATTAGCAACGAGGTAGTAGCAGCGAGGTAAGGTCAAATAGTGAATTTTGGTGAAAGCGCTGTAGAAATAGCGATGTAGTGGCAGTGAGGTAAGAAAATCCTATTGAGCTGAATTAGGGTTTTGACTTTTTGACTTTGCTACTGAGCTGTTTTTTCCCTACTGAGCTGGTTTGAATTTGCTACTTCGTTATTTTCGCTTTTGACCAAAAATACTAACAAATCGATTAAAACAACAAAAATTTTATGTTTAAAACGATTCCAACCGTATAATATATTGTTATATCACTAGTTTTACTTGAAAAATGACTACTTTTAACAAATCAACCGTAAAAATAACAAGATTTAAATGGATGAAATTTTCCGCTAGGTACGTATAATAGTGAAACACAGCAAATCATGAAATTTGATTGTTTCAGTTTTGAAGATACAAAAAGTAGTTCATAATTTACTACAAACAATCAATGAACAAGTTGCTTAAAGATCAAATGTGATAAAGCGCAACCAGAAAAATGTTTTGACTCTAACCTACTTCGTTGTTTGTCGTACATGACTAAAACTTGTAATTTTTGGAAACAAAACACACCTAAATCATCCCATGAGCTCTTATACCAATTTTTGGTTTACCCATTTAATCAATATCAGCACACATGAGATTAGATCAACTCATATAAAAATAATGAGGTAAGAAAGGAGAGGGTTTGGAGGCGAGATACAGACATAAATGAAACTATTATGCACTATGTGTAAAACACAAAACCTATCAAGCCACACCCCTTACCACAAGGTAAGGGATATTTATAGTGAAGGGAGAGGCAAGGTAGCGCAGGATCCCTTAATGGGCAGGACTCTCCTTAGTACAATGTTATTGGGCCGCCTACCTCGCTCCTTTATTACATACATATAACTACTACACTTTACACTATACGACATAATAATAATAAACACTTTTAGACGATTCCCAACATAAACACTTTTTATATTCATAACAAGCTACCTTTCAAGTTATAAATATGGAGTATTTTAACTGAATCGGCATATGATGAATCTACATAAATGAACTTATAAGGTAGACGACTTTATATCCATAATGATATATCAATATAAACTATATTGCAGGAAAATACAAACAATCTTATACGGCAGGCTCAAAAGTTTCTCTACACAAATGGAAATAATCTGCCTCCAACTGCAATAGATCTCGACAAAATGCTCTTGAAGGACCTTCTATTCAATCAAAGTCCTGCCAAGGTATGACATTGACTAATTGAGATTTGAGACCTTAGTTCAGCTGGCTCTCAAGACTTTATAGTCAAACAATTGTGCAAATAGATTATTACTATATAAGATACATGTTCATCTAATGTGGATTTGTTTCTAAATTCCATTTCAACATGCTGTGGAGAAAATGTCTCTTATTTATGCGAACTATGGGTCAGTTACACAGTTCTACATAGAAACACCAGAAGACAACGCCATTCCCATAACTTTGCAACAAAGCACGATTAGTGAAAAGTCAACTTGAAAACTGGTGGTTGTGTGGTGGTCGAGGGTGGAAGGTGGTAGTGTTGGTCGTGTGGTGGTTGAGGGTGGTGGTGCTGGAGGAATACTAATTGCAAATTAAGAAAAAAAGTAATTGTCGCATGAAGACGAGGGTAAATTAATCACTTCATACATGGCCTTTGACTGACTAACTGAGATTTTTAACCATCGTTAGCCAAAAGTGATTATTCCCACACAAAAAAAAAACAAAAACTAGAAACCACGGAAATATTTTTCGCAATTTTTGGTTTTGAAAGACATAGCTTACGAAATAAGAAAAGAGTCAAAAGACAAGGACATGTTTTGCAGTTTACCGTTAAGTACAAAAGGGTATGAAAATAAGTCGGTTGGGGTGTATAAATATTGATCGCTTTTTATATCTTTATAAATCAAACTTGGATTTCTCAGTTTTGTCAATCAATCGCACAGCATCTTATGATTCACAATCGGTAATAAACCTCCTTAATTCTTTTAAATCTCGTCGATTGTTATTGATTGATAATGTGAATGATACATCTTTTTCTTTTTCAATTTGATTCCGGTTAATATACTTGCTAACGAGTTAATCAAATTCTAATTATTAAAAATTATACAAGATGATCAATTTTTATGATGATGTTATTAGATGGTATTCCTTTTGGTTGATTATCTTTTGGTGTGTTACTTCTAAATTTTGGCTGTAACTTTGGATACAACCATAAACATAAGAAATTATTATTTTGGTAACATTACTTCTTACCAATGTTTTGTAACCTGGTCGACCCGTAGGGTTAACCGGTTGGACCGGTTCGGACAAAAAACGGGTCAAAAACCGGGTTTTAAAAGCGGTCAAAACCCGGTTTTAAAAACGGTCAACCGTTTAGACCGGCGGATTTTAAGTGACCCGGTCTTGAAACCACCGGATTTGGTTTTTATCATTTTTTAATACAAAACCTCAAAAATAAATTTTAGTTCACTTTTAAATCGTGGACACTTGTTTACCAGTGAACTATTTGAAGTTCTAATTATGACTTTTACAAGTCAAATATGAAATGAATGATAATTTACAAGCAATGTTTTTTACAGTGAGGAACTATTTGTTTACCAATAGATAATGTTTTACAGTGAAATGAATGATAATTTACAAGCAATGTTTTTCCTCATCACCTTTGATTTGTTGTTTAGAAGCATGAAAATGGTTCTTTGCTTTTTTTTTCACCGCAAAGTAGTGTTTGGACAATTAGAAATGGATGTTTGGACATATGCATAAAACCGGGTCTAACGGGTTGACCCGTGGTCGAACCGTTGACCGGTGACCGGAGACCGGTGACTTGGCCGGGGTCGATCACAAACCCGGGTTTCAAAACATTGCTTCTTACACATTTTTGTTACTATGGCAGAAGTTTTGCAATGGAAGAAAATCAAGATATTCAAAAATCAAGCGATGTTGGAAAGGTAATGTTTCTCTGTTTTTATTTTGTTTTTTAATATAGGAAAAAAGCTATAAATGCTTAATGTACTTTTCATCATACATCATAACTCATTATGCTTTCTCAACTTTATTTATTATCATTACACTTAAAGTTCTTTATAGATATATATCATTATACATATCACAGCTCACACCTTTCAAATGAAAAGACGCAAATACCCTTGTCTTCTTCCCTACACCATTTGATGCTTATTTCTCCTTTAAAAATGGATCCCGTCCTCCATACCAACCTTAAAAACCTACCTAAAAGGGCTGTTTTTTACTTTAAAGAAGCAATCCAAACACTACTTACTGGCTCAACAAGATGTTTAACGAGCTGTACGAGTGTAAAACTTGTTTATCACACATTGTTTCTTCCCGATCTAAGCTTGAAGCGACGAAACACAAAAAGTGGTGGTGAGTTTGGGTTGTTTGGGTGGCGGTAATGGTGTTTTAGGGCGCGTGGTGTAGGTAGAAACGGATAGAGAGTGAGGTGAACGTTTTGGTGGTGGAGGTGGTGGTGCACGCTCGGCGATGGAGCGGTGACCGGAGGTGGCAGGCAGTGGCGGTGAGGGGTAGTGAGAGAAAGTGTTAAGCTAGGGTTTGGGTGAGGAGGGAGATGAAGTAAATGTGTGGGGGAGGGTATTTAAGTCTTTTTGCATAAGAGAAGAGCGTTTGTTAAGCATTATGACACCTATCGTGAAGAAGGTTAAGAAGAATGACAATAAAAAAAGTTGAGAAAGCACAATGAGTTTTCACGAGAAGTACATAGAGTATTTTTGGCTTTTTTCCTTTAATATACCAAGAGTACGTGCTAAACGGAGTTTAGAACAATAAACTTAATGTCTCGGATAGCAACGTAGTGTCCAACTATCTTTTTGTATACAAATGTATGCTGATGGGCACTCGTTTTGTAATGCAGCGATGCAAACGATTAGAAGCCCAAATAGAACCCTTAATACAGAAACTGGAAGGAATCGCAGGATATAATGGGACAGGGCGATACAGACGTAGAAGAATTCTTGAAAGACGGAGATCTAAAGTTAAAAGAGAAATTTCCAAACTGTGGAAAGAATTGATACATTTAAAACAAGAGTCTGAGCGGAATCAGCACAAGAGATGGTGCTTTAATGAAGAAGTCGAGAACCTGTTTAATGTATCACTCAGATTGAGTTACCCTGATATGAAAGATGAAGAGTCTAGCGCTGTATTTTCCATTCGGGAGTATGGTGAATACCATTGGTACGTGTATCATTTTCACTTTCTTTGCTACATTATGTTTCTTCATCTGATTAATCATGGGAAATTTACAGTGAAGACGTCTTGCTGGTCTGGCCTAGATTAAGAAAAGAGGGTAACATGCATCTAGGACCAAGAAGTGTTGGATGGGTAATATTTTTTTTCTTTCTCTATCATGGTTTTTGATTTTTGAATATATAGAGTTTTTCTATGGTAATTTTTATGTTTCTGTGGTATTATGTTATTATAGCAAATCAAGAAAAACCTTCACCTGCAGCAATCTGAAATGATAGAGGGAGAACCGTGGGTACATGATATTGGTTTTGTAACTATAAATATATCAGGGAAATGGATGGCTAAGGTATTCTTTTTTCTTTTTCAACTCTTCTAAAACATGCATTACAGTTTTCACCTACAATTTTATTGTCTACATTGCAGAGCCTGCATAAGCTTTTAAGAGATGGTGTAGATACATGGGCACCACCGCTTTTTATGAAAAATTTCTTGGTGAACATCTACTTTCCGTCATGCGATATAGCTGACCTCACGCATATGGATTCGTTACGGCGCGAGCTTATCAAAGAGACGTTAATTAATATTCTCGAGTATTGTAAAGTTGGTTGGCGCTCAATGGTATATATATACTGTTCATCTAGCTGTTTCAATAATTGTTTTATATTTACATACGTAAAACATGCATATTTTGCTGTTTACGAGTTTAAACTTACATTTATTACAGGAACCTCAAGAGGAATTACCACAAGAGGAATTGAATAAGTTTCAGATTCTTAAAATAGATGGAGATGTGCTGATATTCCCTAATGTTGAAGGAGAAGAGAAACCTCTTATTCGTGTGAAGGGAGATGGATGTTCCGGCGATCCTCTAGAAGATCTAAAATATTTGTGGTACTTTACTTATCAAACTATATATATATATATAATCAATTCGCTAGTAAGATGTGTTATAAATATTTCTATGTGCGCAACAAGTAAACCCACTTCCTGATCCTTCTTCATATGCTGCATATGTATGCAGGCATGGTCTAAAAAAGGAAAGAGCAGATTGGATTGTATGTCTGACACGTGTACAACAACAAGAATATATTAATATGTGCTTCACTGTAAGTCCCTTTTACACAGCAGCATAACTGCATAATTGATAACATGTCAAAAATAAAAGACTGATTTTTTTTTTTTTTTTTTTTTTTTATTATTTTTCTATTTTTAATTTTTTTCAGGCTGCTCAACATGCAGAGTGGCTCCCATCTCATCGGGAGGATGTCCCTAGATCATCCTATACAGGATATCAAAGTTGTAGCATTTCCATTGAAGATTTTGTTTCTTGGTTTGAAGAAGCTAAAGTTAGTGAAGGTATACAGGATATTGTCATTTGTTCTCTATTTATGTTTGTGACTAAATAATGTGGTTATCAAAATTATATTTTTACAAATATCATTCAAATTCCTTCGATAAAGGCAGCAATCTAGCTTTGAACCCATTTGACCTTTGTTTATAGTTAAACTTATGTATTTTTTAACCCGTTAGAGATAAAAACATGTCCCAAATCATCAATCCATTAATATTTTAATGCTATCGGTTAATGGCTACATCTCACAATTATCTTTTTCTCAGGGTATACCGAAGAAGTTTTAAAGTGTGCTGTAAAGTAAGATTCTCATGCTTTAATCATAATTTTTACCCTTCTTGTACTTATGCTATAAGTATTAATAATATAAGTATAGTAGTAAACGTTAATTTTCTATGAACTTGCTGGAATTAAATTTGTTTCCAAAAAATTTATATTGAATTCAAGAACGTGTACACCGTTTTTTTCCTTTGTTTCAATAAACGAGATACCCTACTTGTAGGTTAAGTATCGTGGTTATTTGTATTCAGTGCTTTCTGTTTTGTACTCTTAACAGGTATACATTATTGAAAAACCACAGGCTTTCTGATTGTACATTCAGTTTTGAAGAGGTGCTTAATGAAGAGGTATGTCAATGATGCTCTTCAACTAAGCTATTGATGTTGTGTTTCTTATCGATTTGAAATCTTTACATGGAAATTGTTTTTCATGTGCTCAAATTCATTAATAAAATAGGGAAATACTTTTCTATACCTACTAAAAGCCCAAGCCCGAAATCGTTCATTTATCGAGAACCATTGTAAAGACATCGATGCGTTAAAGAAGGTAATAATTTATTTCCATTTCAACGTTGTTATTGATTTCTTGTTCTTGAATATTATGTCAATGGATACTGTTACAACTATCACATTGGCCCTAATATCATATACATATAATTGGTTGCAACAGGCTTCACAGTTAACATTGGGGGAAGGTGAAATATGGGAGGAAGGTGTAGAGCGCGTGTTGGCATTACATTTACTCAAGTTTAATCAGGTTAGACGAATATATTAATAAACTTCTAATACTACTTTCGAACATACAGAACTCTAGTTTTATAAATATAATTTTGTATATTATCTTAACTAGTAAAACTCTAGTTTTAATAAAACCCCGTGTAATACTCGGTATATCTTCCGACCAATCTTCCTAATTACAAATGTCTTACTTTTTACATGAGAACTAATACAAAGTTTAAAAATAAGCAATAAAGAAGATGTTTAAAAATACAGGATTGACATATTTCATAAATAGAAGGCACAAATTCGTAGACTTACTCCAAAGCTCTTTTCATTTCGGGTTAACTCTATAAAAACTATAAAAACAAAAAATAAGCAATAAAGATGTTTATCTGTTTTAAATATCTTGGTCTCATCTCTACAATCCTTGAAACTGATCGCCATTTAGCATCAAATCCCACCATTAGTAGCAACTTACAGATCTTTGTATCCATCTGCCAAAAAAATCACCATGAAGGAAATAAAATGACACGTTAAATCTACAGTAAGTACATTAATGAGATGTAATACTAAGAGAAGATTAGTTTTTTGCTTAGCCAAGCCAAATGTCTAATATACAAGTATATAACTAAAATTAATTCATAAATTGGAAACAATTATAAGCTCTTTCAATGATCCTCCTACACTGTACGGTTTAGTATAGTCTATTATTCTCATCTTATGTTTCAAAACAAACTCCTGACGGATGTGTGAGTGCTTTTTCTCAAACTTATCGGGTTATACAATAGTGGTAATATTTTTAATCATAGAGATTGCTCTTTTAAAAACATATATGCATAATAAAGATGAGAGTAGCTTAATTGAGTCAAAGATCACCCACCTTTTATTTTCATGCATAGCCTTTCTAAATAATTGTTTTGATAGTAATGTAATAATACAAATCAATCAAAAGCATATACAATACTTCTGGCAGACATTTGAGTGGGAACCATATTAAGGAGCCAATAATTTGAATGGCAATGTCATTTGTCAAAATAACATAGTTATTTAACCATATAAAAAATGATGACATTGAGTCATACGAAATTCTTTATCTTGGTCCAGTTTTAACTGACTGGTGATTTGGTAGATATAGGTCGGTCATATGCTAGTTGGAGTATGCATATCAAGTTTAACCAATATTTATCTAAACTTTTGGTATGGGGCATTATGTACATAGGGTTGTCTGTTTTAGAAACTACAACATGATTTTTAGGTTTAGCCTCCTAAGACACAAAATATGGGCTGTTGGGCTTTAAAACTCGAACTGATTTGGTATATGCTAAGCTGTTTATAAGTTATAACCAATTATGATAATATATATATATATATATATATATATATATATATATATATATATATATATATATATATATATATATATATATAGGGAAGGATCGGGTGCGTTCCATTTTAAGCACGGATGGTACGGATGAATATCACCCTTACGATCAAAGTGTCCATCCGATCTACGTTAAAAAAAGCGTGGAATTTTCGTAATTAATCTATACTATTATAATATCGGTAGATCCGAATAACAAAACATATAAAACATAAAGTAAAAAAAAAATCTAAAACAATGATTTCATCAAGTTTAAGATTTGCGTAATCGAACGAAGGTAAGTTTCTTAATTTCAATTTAAGAATTTTTATGATAGTTAGTCGATATTAGGGATATCGATGATAGATAATCGATATTAAGAATTAAGAATATTGCTATTCGATATAATTCAAGCGAAGATTGTTATTCGATATTAACATAATTAATTTTTTCTTAAGATACTTATTACGATATTAATTTTAATCAAGATTTCTAATATGATATTAAAATATTTCCATTCTTATTAACATTTTATTAAATGAATATAGCTAATGTAACATTAACACAAAAAAAATTCTTAAAAGTTTTATTCAGATATTAATTGTAACTTAAGATTTCCAATATGATATTAAAATATTTTCATTTTCGTTTTTATTTTTATTCTGATATTAACGGTATCTGATGAGAGCTAATCTGATATTAACGAATTCCCTTTTTCTTAACATTGTCGTTTTCATTTTTATAACGGTATCTGAAACTGAAGTGTATAAGGTTCTGGTGTAAATATACTGATAAAAAATTTCTTAACATCAATTGTAAACTGAAAATTTCTTATATGATATTAATAAACTAGTTATAATGCCCGCGCACGCGCGGGATTTTTTCTAATTTTTCAATATTGTATTTTTATTTATTAAAAAACAAATAATTTATATTTTGTTTTGTTTTATTTATATTTTTAATTTTTTATTATACGAAGAAGAAGAGAGCTCGACTATGTGTAATTATATTTTGTGTTTGTTGCATGCATGAGGTTTTGATATGAATCAAACTTTGTTTAGATGTTACGCACGAAATTTTGGCATATTGTGTATTTTTCCTAAACCTTGTATAAATATTTTTTTTAACTGTTGTTTTTTATATCATTACTTAAACTTTAAACAACCTAAAAACCAAGGCAACAAAAGAATTTTTATGACGGAACGGGGGTTACACATGAATCAAGTTTAGTTTACATACCACGCATCATTTTTTCATATGCTATATATTTTTGATAATAATGATTATGAATAATGATAATGGATTGTTGCTTTTTATAGTATTAAAATGCTAGAATACACAGAACGCGATGTCATAAGGTTTATTAATGAGACCACATTGACTGCTATAATACACGAACGCGTAACAGGCATGTTGAAGGTATTGTTGTGTGCAACCCATTTGCTAGTTGAAATCAAGCACAAAAGATTGAATAACTAAGAACTTGCAACTTTGCTAAAAAAAAATAAAAAAAAAATACTTGCAAAATTTTCTCATTAAGTGTAGTTCAATAAGACTACCACATTAACATTTACTCATCTACTGAATCTTAAAAGACCAGGAGAACATAATCAAAAACTCAAAATATTATCATGACATTTTTAACAAACATTAGCACCGGATATGAGGAACTTTGTTGACCTCGGACACCGAATATATACATATAGTCGTTGGATCCACAATTCATTCTACCATTTTCTTTTTCTTCTTACCACCACCGCACATACGGGATGAAAAACATCGGGTGATAAGGATAGCGTTCAAGGTTAATTATGGAAAGGGATAGTTATGAAAATACCATTCACAGATTTGTGCACCTTATCACATTCATATAAATTGTATACTTTTGTTGATTAATTCAACTGAAACATGTGGCACTTGAAGACGAATATAGTTATAAATATAGAAGATACATGTAGCAATTCATACATGGGAAAATAACTATCCTTTCATGTTTTCTTATACATAACTCAAAGACATTACTGTATATAAATGGGGAATGGATCTAGTGAGAAGAGTTATATAAATGAACGAATAACTATCCTTTCATGCTTTAATACCTATCATTACGTGAAATGAGAAACCTACCTGAAATATATAGATGGGGAGGAGTGAGTCATACAGGTTATATGTCAAAAGTGTTAAAAATAAGACACTTAGAATGGTTACTACATTTGACCCGCCGACACCTCTTTGGTGCTCTTTCTTTCTCAAATTCATAAACAAAACTATTATTAAAGTACGGTCATATAAGATACTAAATCTCACCCTTGCTATGAACCGTGGATGCTTACCCATCATGTACACCTTCAATGTCGATGAAAGCACCTTGATAAAAATGTGAAGTACTCACTTTACCCACACAAGACACCTCTTTGGTTCTCTTTCTAAATTTCATTAGTAATTACCACGTTAAATAGTTACAAAAACTGTCATAAAAGTAATGATAATATAAGATACTAAATCTCACACATGCCTCATAATTCCTAAGCTGAAGTTGGGATGTATTGTCTTGGTACTGCTTGATGGGGGGTTTGGTGAAGTTGTCGGAACAGAATAAGAAGTCTCCAATTGTGTAGTCACCACAACTTCCCTTGATGTCAACTTTCAGATTGCAATGCTAAACACCCCTTTTCCAAACACGTTGACGAAAATAGGATACCAAAAACTTGGATTGTTGAGCTTTAAAGTCCTGAAACAAAGGGAGAGCCTCATTGTCAAGAAGCATAGATTCACCCGCATTTCAACTAACCAATGGACTTATAGTGTCGCATTACAAACTTTGAAAATAGTATGAGAAACCTTAAGTTAATGAAAAACTAAGAATGTAAGCATCACTTGGTCAGTATATTACATAGATAACCATATAAGATAAGGTATCTAATAAATAACAAAAAGGTTGCGCTAAATAAACTCATGCAATGGTTTTTCACCTCCATATGCGACTTGCTTAACTACAGATCCTGCATTACACTCTGAGAAGAAGATAGCACAAAATACTCTAAGCCCTTTAAGATATGAATGTGAAAAGCGAACATTTTAAGAAATATAACAGGTTAATGAGATAAGCCGGGTAAACGATGAATAACAAATCTTTAAGCAATAAACTAACAATAGCACATAAATATTGAAACCAATGGAAGACAAAATAGACTTACGATGATTCATCCAAACTGGAAAGCATGTCACTCGATTCTTTCTGGTCGAATGCTTTTCCTTGCATAAGATTCGAGAAAAATAATCAGACATTATGCATTATGAATCCTTATAACGTTATAATTTACAAAACATTAAAGGATTGACCAGAGTCATGGTGTTCTGTTTTTATCATTAACTTCTAATAAAGCAACTCCTAAACCCTGAACCTTTATAGACATGATCAGACATTATGCAAGATACTCTTCATTTATGAATAAGTGTTTATATCACAACCTACAGTTATCTAGGTTCACATGTATCTATCTAAGAGCAAGCCGCATCCTATTGTATTGACAGGACCCCAAATTTCTTGTTTATGCATAATGTTATAAAAAAGGTAAAGAAATAAAACCCTATCTGGTACGACATCTTGTAGAATCAACAAAAGCCCTAGTTTTGGCAACTCAAAATGTTAGACCAATCCTTGTATAATTTTTACAGATATATTCTTGGCTTAAAGCACACTTGCTAACATATTTTTACCGATCTTTTCTAACAATCAATTTGTACTAAAGATAAAAAATTAAACTTTATTAAATAAAACAATATCTAAGTTCATACAGATATAACAAACACGGAATCAAAAACCCATTCACCAAAAATAAGTACAAACTTAAACATAAAATAATCAAGATTCAAACTTTATTGAGATTTATCTTGGGAGGAAGGGATGCTGGAAAAGTTTGTAAATTTTGATGATTTTTATGGAAGATAAACATTTGTAGGATTGATTCCAGACAAAAGCTTACCAATGATTTAATCAATCATGCGCTTCTATTTAAAGATGATTTAACAAAGTGCCCTTGCAAGGTGCGTATTGTTTAATTTACTGGTAATTTGAAAAATTCAAATAAGCTAATTCCTGTACTATATAAACAGAAAAATCTCAAACATTTAAGCACACCAATACATTCTTTAGTCACCTCTTAAAATATACTTACTTATCTGAAAATGGTATACCGTGTGCAAATTATCTTCGATGATGTCACATCGGCGATGGGTATCAATGGTGATGGCATTTCAATCTACTGGCGTCAAAACAGGGGTGAGGGAACCTTGGATGAGACATGCTTAACGAAAACTACGATTATGTCAACCTTGCGTTCTTGCAACATTTGGAAACGGTCATACTCCAATGATAAATCTTTAAGGTCACCGTGATCCATACAGCAATGGCTGCACCAATTTAACCACCGAAATTAAATCATGCCAAGCTAAAGGGATAAAAGTAATGCTTACCATTGGAGGAGCTTCGCATTTTGAATACACGTCCTGTTGTGTTAATACAAAAAAATTCTTATCAAAACCAATAAAAAAGAAATGTAAGTATTACAACTAAGATTCGACATGGGTTTTAAAAGGAACATTTTAACACTCCCATAGTCCTATTATATGCCTCACCTTAAAAGTCAAAGTCCAAATAATGAAATTTAAATCAAGGACTTCGATTAAACAAATGCAAAAAGTATCCGACACATAACGATAAATCACCACCTTATTGGTTTAAGCATGATATGATCCCTTGTAGTTCTAAGGTGTAACATATGCAAAGGATAATATGATCATGAAAGTCGGAAACTGCGCACTTACGCCCTTATTCATGAGTTGCACTAACAAATAAGAAAAATTAATAAACCTGTTTAAGTAGCAAGACTTGACCATAACTCTATTGTAGAAAGAACAAATTGGCCAGCATCACAATTGCATTAATCGCCAAGCATTGCTATACTCAGCTTATAGAGAAAAGACATGTCATCTGTTGACATCTAAGAAAATCCTTTGAATCCTTAATAGGACTAACTGCTGGTAAGATGGTAAGATTCAATTAAGACTTCACCAACACAAACCAACCTGTTGGGTGCCTTCTTTTGTTTTCTCGATCTATTGGTGTAACAAACCTTAGTGGATGTGTACATAGTTATAAGAAAATAATTTGTTCTAAAACACATCAGATAAGAAGGATACATAGTTATAGGAAAATAATTTGTTCTAAAAGTTCAGTTTTCTCATTTAGACATCAGATAAGAAGGATACATGGGGATGAAAGAAACACACCTTAATCTCCTCAAAAGAAAATCCACAGCCTTTTTTGAGCTTTATTTTGTACTTCTGGTATCTTTCCAAGGACGTGCATATTTGACATAGCCTTCCATTTGAAAGAAACTATACTTACATATTCGACATTGGACCAGATAACCCTTTTTTGGATTCTCCTTAACCGTGTTTTCCCATCGTTGTTTTGATTACATGTTTGAGTAAGTTACATAACCAGTTGCAGGTTGACCCAAACGGCCCTTTAGATTTTGTTGTAGCAGGCAGTCACAAACACCAGTAAAACTGGTGTATGAGGCATAGCCAAACACCCCTTAAATTTGCATATTTGTAGCTGACATACCTAAACATCGCGTGGGACCTTAAAAGTTTCAAAATACGATGTATAAGTTGCTCTACCAAGACCCAAACACGATGTATAAGTTGCAGCAACCATAACCAGTAATTTGCTCTACCAAGACCCAAACACGATGTATAAGGCTGCATTACACATCGCGTGGGACCTTAAAAGTTTCAAAAAACACATCTCTGAAGTCTGCGATACCATGACTTTGACCGCCGGCTCGTTGGTCATGTTTTATGCAAATGTCATTCCCATAAAAGATAAGTCTTTTTCTGAATTTATTGTTACTAAACATATCTCTGAAGTCTGCAATACCATCGACAATGATTAGGGATGATAACAGCTCAATTACTCACATACAGCTCAAGTATTACATGAGTTTCTCATTATATAAGCCTTCAAATTACGGGTGTAATATAACATTTAACTATCTACACTTCACCTCCCCCATACCCCGCTCAGACAATAACGAAGTCTAAACTGATATCACTTGTTTGTTATGTTATTTACCTAACAGACCAAAAAAATTCTGGTTTGTAAAAGGTCCAACGTTAGTACACTGGTAGAAAAAATAACAATCCACACATTACAGTAAAGATGATTTAACATGTGTTTCTAGAAACATATATATGTGTGTTAAGAATAACTGAAACCTAAAGTTCTAAACGTAGATCCCAAAATATCTCATTAAGAATATAACTATTGATGCTTACCCATGAAAGTGTTTTGGACATGGGTCTGAGTTGAATAAATCTAAATATGTTTCTAAAAAGATGGGGAAAAAAACGTCATGAATAAGTTGATAAATAAATATAATTTTTTTTTAACCTGTCATCTACGAAATAGGAACTTGAAAGACTGTTGGCTATGGCTAATGCACCAGGTCTAATTGCTGTTTGTGACCACCTATTGCAACAAAATTTAAAGGCATTTGGGTTAAAATACAACCAAAGACAGTCATACGCATATAAACAGGTCAAAATCCACAAAAGTGCCACGAGTAAACTTACTTTACTATTATCTAAAAGGGTGTTTGGTTTTATTAGATATGGACAATACAAAAGACAATATAAATATGCTACCCATTAGACAATATATATTAGTAGGATATGTTATAAATCTGGTACTCACTACTTAACTGTGTTTGGAAAATACATCAGTAGCCAAATTTTGCAGATAGGTGTGATGTTTTGTTCGTATGAATAAAAAACCTGGGCCATAAACAGAGTTTATAAAATGCTTTAAGTCGGTCTCAGTATAGGTTTTTTAGAATTGTAATTGCAATACAATAGAAATTGGTATTGTATTAAAAGGTCTGTAGTTTTTTTGAAAAATTTACAGTTTTGTCCAAGAATATGTAAAAAGTTTTTTAGAAACAGAAACTAATTTTTACAAATATATGTAAAAAAACTGCAAAAAATACAGAAACTTATACCTGATAATTTTGTTTTCTTCTTCAATCTTCCTTAGCTTCTGAGACGGAAACCATAAGGCGTATTCAAGTGCTTTGGAAGTCCTCTCTTATTTGGCAATAATTTTGTTATACCAGAACAACTGTTGGATGTCCTTGTTCATTTGCTTATACAAATTCATAAACTTTTCTTGATATATCTACTCAATTTTCAACTTCACCTTTTCCTGAATAAACAAACATTCATAATTTAATCCAGCTTTGGCTTATTTTATCCAATGACTGAATCCATTTTATAGCCCTAATAATCTATGTACATATATCTAATAGCTTCAAATCACACATGAACTGAATAACAAATAAATAAAAAATTTAAAACAAAACACCTTTACTAAGGAAATTCCAAAAGAAAACCAAGAAACCTGATTTAATTGTGAATCATAAGGGTTTGAATTTGCATATTGGGTCCAAGATCAAGCTAAGGAGGTGATGGTTGATATATGATCTCCTGATGCATGATTCCCGTGATTTCCAATTTTATTAAAAGGTTTTGGATTTCCAGTTTTATGAAGTGGTGGATATTAGTTTTCAGGGATAATTTGGTGATGGATCTAAAATAAGGGAGTCCCGTGTTTTTTTTTGTAAATTACACTTTTGGCTTAAAATTATGCCAAAAGTCAGTGAGACCCATGTGTATTTTCTAATTTTTTTTAGCAAAACGTTTTTTAAAAATCTTTTAGGTAAATTAGGAAACAATTAACTTTAACTATCTTTTAAAAGCTAAAAAAAAACGAATTAAAAAAAAATATTTCTAAAAAAGGTATGGTTTGGTTTTTTTGAAATGAAAAATTACCACTAGGGGTTTTGTTTTATTATATAAAAGATTTACTTTTTCGTTATCATTTTTATTCAGTTATTAAAGGTGTCTGATGAGAGCTAATCTGATATTAACGAATTCCCTTTTTCCTAACATTGTCATTCTGATAATAACTATAAGAAAATTCTTTTTTTCTTTATGTGCTTATTCTGATATTCATTGTAAACTCAAGATTGATTATATCATATTAAGATCTTTAATTTTTTTCATTATAATGTTTATTCTGATATTAATGTCGTTTGATGATACCTATTTTGATATTAACGAACTTTCGATTTTCTTATCATTGTTATTCTGTTAATAATTATAAATTGAAAAACGGCATATTATAATAATTGATCTTAATCAATTATTAAGAAATTTCTTTCATTTTTATAAATTGTCTCTGAAAATTATAATCATAGGTAATCTGATATCAATAATTTTTCTTAAATATCAAGTTCATATTACTTACTTAATAAATTTGATAAAGTAGTTAATTAGGATGATTTCTATTATTACGTATAATTTGATAATTAATTCAAATTAGTACTAGTAGCAAAAATAGTATCTTAGTACTAGTAGGCGATGTTAATCGATATTAAAAATCTTAACTATCGACTTGTTATATTCAACGAAGGAGAAGAAAGGTTAGTTGATGAAGAAGAAAGTT